>JAPMOQ010057673.1:1890074-2161502 GCA_026543055.1 Argiope trifasciata
TATATATATATATATATATATATATATATATATATATATATATATATTTCATTCTATTTATGATTATTTCTTTAAATGTTCCGCAAATAGTAAATACCTTAAGGGAAAATATTTAAGGAAAAATGTTAAAAGTATAATTTTTCTTCCTTATAATGTAAGATTTCTAAACATATCTTTTTTCTAAATCATAACCACGTAAGCTTAAAACAATATTTCGAAGAGATTATGCCAATCTTGACTTGGCATTCAATTCTATATTTATTTTAAATTTTGTATAAATACGTATAAGAAATAGCAATTCTATTAAAATTAGCTTAAGAAATAGCCTTGGGAAAATATATAAATATTTTTTTAATTAGATTTAAACCTCTAGTCCGAAACAACGGATTCCAATAATGTTTCAAACTTGATTAATTAATTTTTATTTTATTTTTAAAATTATTCTTAAGTACAAAGGAGCGATACTGTGCACATACATTCGCACAAAGTCTATATAATAATTTCGTAAAGCCTGTGAGTAGTTAAAACAATTTTAAGTATTTTTGCAAAATACACTTACAATTTTATAAAAGTTATAGGAAAGATTGTGTGAAAATGATATTGATACTGCTGAAAAACAAATTTTTTGAAATTTAAAAAAGATGCAAACATTCATTTTGGGCAGCAATATTCTTAGATGTTGATACGGTAAAACAATGAAATTTTAACTAAATTTTGAAAAGACTGATAATAAAAACGAATAATAAAAATTTAAAAACCTTTACTGCTCAAGAAGTTTCTATGTGCGAGGTTTGGAAGATCTAGGTCCAATGAATCGCCTTACAACATTTTGAAATACTTTTTCTTCTTATATATCATATCAAGCGCATCAAAGCTTAGAGCTTGCATGTCAGCTTAAAAAATAAACTAATATTTTCAGGCTTTTATGTACATTTTTCCATACATCTGTGACAATCCATGTTTACATTTACATAAATTTAAATGTCGGTGCCTTTAGACTATATTTAATTTTAATTTTTTATTCAAAAAAGATCGAAAATAATTTTGGTCTCCCTGAAAACTCATAATAATTTAAATTTTCTTATGAAACATAGAGATATTAATAAAGACTTTTAATGTTACAATATTAAAATTTTTATTAAATAAGATTATTAATATATTGTACAATCTCACAGTAACTTAAAATGCATATAAACTTTCTTTTGTATTCTATCATATTCTGCGGTCCAGTAGACTCTTATTTATCAAAAAATGACATCGGAACATAAAATTTTGAAACCATATTTTGAAACAGGACAACCACAGCAAATACGCATAAAAATCATTTGATTTCAGAAGTTTTATTTACTAATTTAGTTGACCTCTGATTCAGAATTTAAACATTTAGAACAGCCTTAAGAACATTATAGATAATCTTTCAAGATCACATTTTCAGTTTACATAAAACAATTATGTCGTCCCCCAAATCGACAAGACATATACTATTAACTGCAACTATGATGATTATACAGAGATTCGAATTCTATGCATAGATTCCGTCATTTTATTTTTATCCGCCTATGACTTTGCATGGTGTATGAATTTGTATTATCTCTTTCTTAAAGTGCATTTTTTCTGCACAGGTAAAAGATTGATACCAATAAAAGTTGGCAAAAATGTAATCTTTTTATTATTCATGCATTATATATTTTTGATAAGCATATCCATAATGCAGGCAAAAATTTTCATCCAAATCTCTTATTGTGTTTTCAGCCATCCGCAAGACTGAAATGGGCCTGATAAATTTCTTAACTTCTACCTGTTTAAAACATTATATTATTTATTTTTTTAATCATAATATTATTACCTCTTTTTAAACTAAATGCGTTTCAATGTTTCTAATTTTCCTTGAAGGCTTCAGTTCAATTTCCCTCGAAATTCTCCCTAGAGTTTAAATTTTTAATTATTTTTTAATTCCATCGCATTACTCTTTTTGGATAAAATATACAGCATTCATTTTCTTCTAAATTTAAATATAATTTTTAATCTGTAATTAAAAAGAATCGGCAAAATCTAACATGCTTCTTTATTAGATATTAGAGGCAGGGATGTTTGAGTTAGCAAAATTTGTATCTCATCTGTAACAGGTGCTCCAAGACATCATATTCCATGTTTTCATATTTGAGTAAAGCTGTATTATACAGAATTATGCAATATAATGGATATCTATGGTAGACAGTTCAGACAAAATTCCTTGTTAAGCTTTATGAACCGAATCGGTTGGAAAATGTTTTCATCCTGAACATAAACTAGCAAATGTTAAGCATTATAGATAGTGGAACTATCTTTTTCCCCCCTTGAAACGTGTACATATTTTTATTAAGAAGTTCACTTTTCAAAAATCAGATCGTTCGGCCCAAAATCTCTGACACCTTTAAAGTGGGTCTAATTAAGCTTTTAAGGAGGGAAAAGGTGGTGCAGGGTGCCACAAGCTGCAACAAGTCACATTTGATGAGAGTTTTAATATCGTGATCATTACGCGTTCCAAGGCGTCGTTACTTGACTCACCCCCGCTTAGCGTAACACCTTTCGCTACTTAATGGGTTCCCTGTAAAAGGTGCTATTAGACCGGAAGAAAAAAAAATGATAATTAAATGATGGGGAAGTGGTGCTCGAATTTTTTGTACATTCCTTTTTTGATGCAAATTGGACGTTGTTGTTGGCTATTTATAACTCAACTTTTAATCTTTAGCATTTTTTTTCGGAAGGGAAGTTTTGGTATTTTAATGTGTTAACTCCAAAGTAATTTTTTTCCCTCGCTCAGTCTAGGCGTCATTTTCTTATTTTTTAGGAAAGGTAAGAAAGTAAAGAGTAGTTAATTATCGCATACACAGTTGTTATTCATCTTTTCCTATAATAATAAAAACTTCGACTTTCTGCGATCCTCTTTTTCGATAAGAATGACGGATGGCTGAGATAAGCTCAGTTACTTCTTAAAAATATTTTAAACAAGAGTTTTTAGGGCAGTAGATATTGTCTTTATAAAAAAAACTTTCAGTCTTGGATAGATTTTGGATTTTTTTTGTTTTTTTTTCTAAAGCAAAAGAATTATTAAATAAATTATAATTACATTGCATGAACTAATAGAAAAAAGTTAATTCAAAACTTCGAAGAAAATATAATACAAGAATTAATTACTTTTTGAGCGAAAAATTAATATATTTTAATGAAATTTAAAAAGTGTGGGAATAAAAAAACTGATCAATATCTCATTTAACAACTTTTATTAATAATAAGGACAAATTAAGTCTTGGTGCTTTTTAGATTACAATGATTAGATTTAACGATTCTTGTTTCATCTTCCGATGTCAGGATTTTTTGTAAAATAAGTATTTTATCTAGAAAGATAAATTTTGTTACCGAATTTTTAAAAAAATCACTTTTGAACATGTTGAAAATAGGAAAATATAGGGTACTTATAACTTCGCAAAAGACCTGAATATAATGATTGAATATTTTTAGATGGGATGAAAGACCTGCTCTCTTAGTGTGGCCGGTAAATCCTTTAGGAAACATTTTATTGCAATCAATATTAATACCAAGAATAAACAGAATAAATGAAAAATCAAATCATCTTCTGTTTTACAATACTAAGGTTTCGGAGTTGCAAAGTAATAGAGAATGGATTTCAAATTCATTTTAGCATTATAATTTGACAACATCATGCGCCTTAAACAAACTGAATACTTATGAAATGAAAATCCTAAATGAGCAAATGTTTCCGAAAACTTGGTAAGAATTTCCTGCTGAGGGAATTAAATTCACATGTCTCAGATCGAACCAAGTTGTTCTGATTTTGAAATGCAAAGTCATCAAGAACGCTTTGCCCTTCAGCTTCGGGTCTCAATGCACATATGTACAGTTCAGTGCTTCCATACATCCATATTAATTAAGCTAACTTACGCGCTTCCCAATTACCAACTATCTCTCGAAGGAAATCATCCCACGGCGCATGTTTGCATATAGGAGCCGCTGCAATGATAAATCAATAATTTTGTCCTAACGCCATTAGCAACCGTCTCTGGTCAAAGTTGCTTGATTGAAAACAGTTCAATGATTTATGTTCTCTAACGCCCCTAACTAGGCGCGGACGAATGTGGTGTTGATTGCGTTTCAAAAAACCTCATTTTGATAACTTCATCAGCATCCTAAAAGCTTTTGATAAGCTTCATCCAGAGTTTGTCATTTCTATTAACTACAGCTTTATAGCGTCAAATATTAATCCTTTAACTTAGGTTCTGCCGCTTTGATTTCTTTTTAGGTCGTGTCACCTACATCGTATTTATCTCGCTTTCCCCGTTACATTTTTCTTTTCTTTTGACATTGGGGTTGGTCAGAGGATCGTGATGGCATCAATTAGGGATGATGGGTATTTTAATTGTTTGGATCGTAATCGATGGAACCATTCCATTAAAGAATATTTTCGCCCTGCAAGTAACAAGAAAGAATGATTTTCTGAAAGATATTTCGAAGAGATAAGTTTACTGCTCCAGAAAAAAGATCTCAAACACTCTGTACTTACTTTGCTGTTCCCATTTTAAAAGATGAGCCATTTCTTTTTGAACTGCATCATGCTCGTCTTAAAAGATAACGATTTAGGAAACTTTAATTTTGATGTTGATCCTAATATAGATCCATCTTTTCCTTAAAAAGTTTATACGTCAATAAATTATTTAGTTTATGTAAAATTAAATCACTCCGAATAAATGTACTTCTGCAACTTTAAACAAAACTAAATTCAACCAAGTAATTTATTTTCTCGCACAAAATATAACAAAGTTTATTAAAATTGTAACTGATTTTTTTTTTAAATTAACATAATTTTTTGATAGCATAAGTATTTAATTTTTTATAGTCTTTATTCTAATTATAAGTTGATGTTCTTATTTTTTGGATTTCACATATATCATTTTGTACACTGTGTTCATCATACAATGCAGATCTATAGGGTAAAAATCCATATTAAAAAATGGGCTTTTGATACGCATTTAAAATAGAGGATAAAATCATTACTCAGTTCCTTAAAAGAAAATATTAAAATATGTTAGGTGTTCCTTAACTTATATACTGCAAGTTCCAAAAGGGTAAATGGTTATCGCTGTTAACATTTTTACCTCGCTTTTCTATAGATTAGAAGAAAATTTTTATTTCCTAAGACGGTATTCTTGATTTTAGAAATATCCATCTAATAGGGAACCCTGTGAATCCATCAAATTTAGTGCGAAATTACAAAAAATAAAAATAAATTGAATTAATTGGAAATTGAATTCGATTTCAGTGGAGAATCATGAATTTGAATTATTCTCTTATTCTAAGCAAGGTCGTTGATGTTTTGCTAAAAGAAACAAACAGAGCTCAAGCAATAAATGATGCAGACAGAAAAGAAATAAGTAAATAATAAAGATAAACATGTGGGTAGGATTGCGTTTATGAAATTATGTCAACATGCCTTGTATTTGGAAGAAAATCTAGAGGGAAAGAATAAAATAATAATATATAAGCAGAAAATTATAAAAAACCAAACATTTTCTGTTTAGAAAAAAAAATAATGGATCTTTAAAGGTAAGTGACCTTAAACATAGGTTTTTTTTTTCATTTTTATGAAATTGTAAATTTCCTCTGTAAAACTACTCTACCTCCTGCTTTCAAAACTCTTTGATTGGAATGTACGCTACGCCCGAAATCAGTTAGAAATTTTAAAACCCTTCGAAAAAATGAAGACATTACAAATATTTTGAAAAATGCTTTAGTATCTGATATTTGATTATTCGAAATGCAAATATTACAACAGAATCAAATTTGAAGGCTGGTTATAAACTTCAATCATCTTATAAGTAATGTCTGACTTCGGGAGCATTATTGGTGTTAGGTGAGTACTATGATTATAAATCTTAATCATTTGTTTAAAAATATTTGCTGGCTTATATCATGCTATGTTTGTGAAATATTTATGCTATGTACTCTGCTGCTTTTTTAAAAAATTAGTTCACACCCTCTTTTCACTCAGCTCAATAAAGCAAATAATCAAAGTTGCGGTAAATTATAGAGTCAAAATAAATGCATAAAATATCTGGTATCTAAAAATAAGAAATTTCAGCATGTAATAGAAGCAAGATGAATCTGAAATGTATCCAAGTAATTGTGCTTTCTAGTTTAAGTATTTTTAGCTCTTCAAAACTTGTAAGAAAATTCTTTGTAGAAACTTTAGCAATAGTAAAAATTTATCCTCAAAATTAATAGTAATGAAATTTTAAGAATTTGGAAAAAGATTATACCACTTCCTTTCCTAAAATTTTTAAAATCCGTTTGAATTTAAAGAAAAAATTAACGAAAACTAGAATCTAAATGCTGAGATGACAAGCAAGATCAGAAAAAAGATGAATAAAGGGTTTTGCAGAAAAAAAGGGGTATACTTACTAGCTGGTAAAATAATATAAAATTTTGTTGGTATGATAACATAATAGCTTTCAAGTGGAAAAAAATAAATGTAAGCATTTTAAATAATAAACTGAATACAGGAGAAAAATCATTATATTCAAATCCCCTGCCTCTAGTAGCCCCAAATACATAAGAGAAACGCTACTCTTCCGCCAAGCGTCTTTGTCAACCTGCCAGATTATGATGAAACATCTTAATATGTATTCTGAACGCAATTCAAGGTGGCTACGCTTACAAACAAGTGAAAAAAGAAACGAAAAAAAAAATCAAGTTAGGCTGCTCTGAAAAGATGGGGCATAGAAATGCTGCTAGTTTGCCAGAAAACTGATTAAATTACTAATTTCTGCAAAAGAATTAAAACAGACATTTTTTTTTTTTTCGGAAATAGTGAATGAATGCATATTTCCAATATTGTCTAGAAGTATGTAAAAAAGATCTTGTAAAACTTACGTGATACTGGCAGCTGTTTCACAACAAGGAAGACATTACAAAAGGTTTCAGAGTTCTTTGATCCGATGAATTTTGAACTAACTTTGATAAGCGCTCAGTTATATTAATAAATGATGGGTTGTCCAGACACATCTGAGGAAGATTTAAATATCATAATGTTGCCATATTGTCCCAATGAGTTGTTTTTGATAATTATGTACTACGGTCTGTATTTTGGATATACATAATGCATTCAGGCAGGAGGGAGTATAAGCAAGCATTCAGATTCTGGTGATGGAAGTGCAACAGTTATTCATGTTTATATGGATTTAAAATGATTTTCTTTTACCAAATGCACCTTCATGAAGAAACATGAAAATCTATGAGGCAAGATAAAAATTCATCTTGGGCGCTTATTTTATGGCGTGTCAATCAGGTGTATTAAATTCCAGCTATTGAAACGGAAACAAAATGTGGGATCTGACTGGATAAAATAGTCTAGAATTATGCAGTTTGCAAAGGTATATCATTTCGATGCAATAAAGTAAAGAGTATAAATTAAAAAAATAAATATATACTTTGTCTTCTGTTGCAAGAAATTTGCAAGAACTTACCAATGTTTTGAATCAAGCCTAGGCAAAATTCAAGTTTTTATTACTTCAATCCGAAATTCGCATTAAACTAAACATGCTTTTTAAAGCTTAAAATATATTTTGATGATTTCATGAATTTCTTAAATCAAATCTTGTGGCTGATTTCAGGTTAGTTAAGAAGAAAAATAACTCTAATCAAACTTTCAATTACAACTTTGATCTATAACAGATTTTATACATTTTAAATATATGTTTTGCTAAACAGCTAAAGTAATATTTCAAGTTAAAATAATAAAACCGAATTCCCTCTATTTTTTTTACAAAAATATATATCAAATTTAAAAATATATGTGTTAATTAAATTTCTTGTTTAAATCCACATAATTTGCATATTTTTGTTGTGTGTTTCTATTGTGAGAAATTTATCAAAACTTTTGATTGAAATGAAAATATTTAAAAATGGAAGCTCAAGTATGGACCGGACAGTGAAGTACAACCACTAATTTTTAAACTTAGCAAAATGAAATAAAATAAAAATATACATAAAAAATTAAAGGAATAAAAAAATTGGAAATTTAATGATATTAGGCTTGTAATGTAGATGATTTAAATTATCATGTTACATGCGTCTCCTAAATAAACAATTTTGAAAGTTTTTAATATTAAAAAAGAATATTTTACTTTCTAAATCATTTAAATAACTAACCTTTAACTTTCCTACTGATAGGACAGCAAACGAACCATTATTTCCAGTATGAACCTTTCGCCTTTATGACACGCAACTAATACATTCACATAAAAAAAATTTAAAATCTATCCGCATTATAAAAAAAAAAAGAAGAAGAAAAGTAAGTAAGATTTCCTTTCAAAATAAAATCAAAAATAAATGCAACGAATATAGAAACACAATTAATACTGTTATAAAGGAAGGCTATAACGAAGATCTGTAGTTAAATTGATTCATCTGAAATGTATTTGAGATGTCGGAAGAAACGATAAGGAAGATAAATTATGAATTAACTATTAATTTGTGGGTGAATTATTTTCTAGTAATTGAGTTCCGGTTGTTTCGCTTTATTCTTAGATCGTTTGCCTAATCTAAATTCAAGATAAAATACAAAATGATGGTGTAAATGATCAATAAATAGGCAATGAATTGTGGAATATACAAGCAACCATATAAAATTGAGTAAAATTTTGTATAGTAGCATTGAAGATACACAAGTACTCATGAATTATGTAACAATAGTTTATATGATTTAAGATGAAATTTTAACCATGTTCTCCATTAGATTACTACTTTATTTTTATTGCCTGAGCTTTATCTGAAAGAAATGAAGCAAAAGAAATTACATCATAATTATATTAAAGTAGTTTTCTACGCTTGTCTGAGTAAAAAAATTTTTCTTTTGTGTGTTTTTCTATCTTAACTACTTATTCATTCGTTTTGATGTTTTATGGATGATCCAGAGTAGTGATGTCTAGTTTTCAAACACACTCTTTCCACTCACCAACTGTATATTAATTAATATTAGGTTAGAATCTAACATATCTATACAATTTAATTATTTGAAAAATTGCTGAAAAGCACTTTAATGCACTTAAATTTTAATACTTCAGTCTTTCTGAAGAGTTTTTTTTTGCATTGAATTTTTATTAAAATTAAAATTTGAAATATTAAATTTAAACATCTACAAAATAATGTTGAATATAACATATCGTTGAATGTGGATATTTTGAAGGTATTATGTATGGTGTCTGATCTGAGTCATTCTTGTGGTTTGAAAATCATTTGTATGCAGAATAAATATTTGAAGGAAAGTATGTAATTTTTGAAACATTAAATTCATACTAACTTCATTTTTATGTAAATACACCTTCAAATGTATGCAATTCTGAAGATACAAATTCAACTAACATCTGTTTGGATAAAGTTGGTATATACAGCAAAATGTGTGTCTCAATAAATTATATATAAATTAATGGCAATAATAAATCAATAAATATCCCAAAATATATGACTTACTGTAAGAAAAGGAAATATTTTCATTCCCATTAATTTCTTGAGTAACATCCATGTATTTGGACAATAAATAGGATGGAAGACATTTTTTCAAAAGTAAAAACCAAGAGGTTATATCGATTTAAAAATATCCTTTTAGGATCAAATTTTTAATGTAGCTAGTAAAAAGAGAAAAAAAGCTTTAAGTCAGAAAAGAAAATCCTTCCTAGAAATGTGTTTATTTTCCAATCTTTAGCCAAATGAGAGGATAAACTATCACGCTCTTTATTTAAATTATTTTTATTATTAGGTCAGTATGGGATAGCATAACAATCTCATTTACTATGAAACTTTTTTTAACTAAATTTTATTATGGTTTCTCCAAAAATCTTAACTTTTCTCACTGTTTCCCATCCCTTGCTTCCTTCTGCGGGTTACAAACTCTTCGTAATTTCAAGGACTCTCAAGGTGAAAGCATCTGCACAGAATTCCAAAGTATTTTTAGCAAACTATATGCTGTGACTCTATGAAAAATGCTAAGTGCAATGGAGCGGAGAAAGTACAGTAAAACCTGGTCTTACCGGTTTCCGGTGGTCAAAACATCACCCCTTCAGGAGGAGGGGTAGTGGCCCTGGGCGTATACATTTTCCAACCAATCCAAAACTATTTTTTCCGTAATTCAGGTAAATTCCCTTCTGTTAGTAAAACTGCGAAGTTTCAAAAGAAAAGACAATTTCTTATTAACCGCTTCATTGTTTTGTCTCAAAATCGAAAGCTTCTTGCTTATAAGTGTTCGACATCACAGGCAAATGGATTTTTGATTTCATTAGGTATTCAAATTTTATTTTCTGAAGAACACTAAAAATTTTTTTTAATTATATTTTTGCCGTAGTTTAAAATTTATCTAATTAATTGATTTTTTTGTGTTTCCCATACGTGTAAATTCAAAGAGTCTACTATTAAAGTAAGGTTATCTGCAAAGAAATATTTTCTATGCAGTAAATTTTGGATGTAATATGAGACTTAGAAAGCAACATTAAAGCATTAAATTAAATGATTTTTTAAAGGAAATCTCAAGAATACGATTAATTTTGCATGAATTATAAAAATAAAAATAAAAATTTAAACGATAACCTAAAAATTAAAGATATAAATTTTAGATTATTCAACAGTTAGCTTATATACAGTACGGCGAGAATCTAAATTTGTCCGTATTTATGGAAGTTATATTCTCTAAAATATATGATCTATAACAGATTACTTAAGGCATTTTATTTATCATTTTAATAATAGAAACATTATTTAATATATTATAAGCATCATTTCAAAATTATTTTCTCTAAGTAAATATCGCTTTCTTTATATTAATTGTAACTGAAGGCTCTGACAAATTATGAATTTTTTTTTCTTTCTAATTCCTTGCGTGATTTTAAGAAAGATCTTAGTCTGTATTTTAAAAAGCCTTAATTATTGTAAAAATTTTATAAATAATATTTAATTTAAGTATTTCTCCGTGCAATATATTTGAATCTCAAGCATTGTTTGTTTGTCTTTTAAATTTCAAATATAATTTTGAAAATCAATGAAATTCTAAATAATGCAGACCTCCCATGCAAGGATACCTTTCTTAACTAAATATGTGTCATACTTTATGAATAATTATTTATGGTCAGACTTTATTTTCTATCTACATCTAACAGCAATTGATTTATATTTTTTCGAGTAGTTATAAACTACAGTGTTATAAACAGATTTAGAATAGTGAAAATGATCTACTTCAGCATAAGCAAATGCACTGGTGTTTTCGAAACAAATGCATAAAAATAGAATAAACTAAGCATTTATTTCTGCAGTTTTAATTTCAGCTGTGAATTAGAATTTTTGTAATAAATAAGATTACTTTTGCAATTTAGCTACACTGTCTATGTACTTAAGTAATTTATTTTTCATGTAATATTGTTTTTAAAAAAATTCCTGTCAGCGAAATGAAACATATTTTTCTGAAATTTAAATTTTTTAAATCAGAATTTTTGAATTCATTAATTTTTATTTTGGTTCAGTGAGATATTAACAAGTTAAACAAAATATCTGTAGGTATTTAATCAAAAAAAGCGATGAATAATTGTTTTATTGCATTTGTTCCTATAACAAATTCTTTCACTTATGTTATAACGAGTAAAAATCTCAATTGTATCTTTTATAGCATTTTTATTTGAAATCTATTACCACTTTCTTTAAAAAATAGTTTCATATTTTAAGAGTATAACTACTTTATACAACGTAGTTAAGGAGCGATGATATCTAGATTATGGAACACAATTACGAAAGTATGCGTGAAATGCATATCGAAATAATTGATGCTTGAAATATTACCTTAGCATTTATATGAAAAGTTCCTCCACTGGAAAATTATTAATTCGGAATTTGGGATTTAAAAACTAAAGAACAAATCTTTAATTATCATACAGACCAGTCTTTCACAGGAAATCAAAAGTATTCCATCGAAAAAAGGATTTTTAGAAAAGGAGAGAGAAAGAGAGAAACTCAAAACATCATAATAACAATAAATATCCTAAACAGCAATGTCTTAAAAATAGTTAAATATTTTTAAGGGGGAAAATACTAAAATTCTTTTTTATTAGAACATTCGTTAAGCTCATCCATTCAGTAAACTAATTATAAATGTTTGGGGAAATTGAGGAACGCTGCATTCAATAAATCTTTTTCTTATTTTAAGAATTCGATTTACTATTCAATGAAAGGTCCTCCCCCCAAGAGAATTGCTCCATAGATTTTAACTGATGTTTGACATATCCTCACACTCCCTGCTCTTCACACATAGACATACACAAAAGGGCAGTGGGAAAAAAATTCAGTAAAATAAATATGTAGAGAAGAATGAATATAAAAATGCTTAAGAAGCTTCGCTACTTCATATTCATATAGAAATTATTTGAATGCAGAAAATAAAATATGTCCTACAATAATCAAAGTTTGCAATGAAAAAGGCGAGCAAATTTCTTAAACACACAAGGATAAATTTTTTTTCTAGAATGTTACTGGCATGTATTCTATAAAGCTGGTATGTAACTGGCGTCTTTTCTTTGTAGTACCGAAGGATAATTTTATTTGCTAAGACAGTAATTTTGAACTTTTTCATATTTGAAACCTAGTTTTCTCTATATATCGTAGCTTTTTTTACATTCTTTAATATACCCGTTACTTTAGACATATTAAGCATTTAAATATGATAATTGCAAAATAAAATTATATTCAATAAAGCTTTAATAAAATTTCGACCCATAAATATTTATAGATTATTACAAATTGGGATTCCAATTTGTTTTTCATTTTATCCTTTATCTCTTTGAAAATTGCTGATAATTTCGTTTATTTGCATTGTTTCTTTGTATTCCTTTATGACAAAATTCAAAATTTAATATATTTTTTGGAAAGTTATCAGGTTTTAGTAAAAAAATCCGCAGAGGAAACGGAGTTTTATAGAAACTATGAAACAAAATACTTTTATATAAATGTATAATTTTGAGCTACATTGATCTGTGAATTAAAAAAATATTCGACTTCATAGATAACAGTTTGAAAATTATTCTTCAGATATGTCATTCTAAAATCATAGATTTCAAGCATATTTTTTCCTCGTCTTTTTTTTATTCTGTATCCAAAGGATGACACAAATTTGTGTGGATTAAAAAAAAATTAAAATAATTTCATTAAATAAGGCATACTTAAATAAATTTATTTTGATTAATCAATAATTAATCATTGTTAGCTCATGTTATATCCTTGATTGTGAATGCATTTTATGCTGTTAAGCCTTGATAAATGAGGTCACTGCAATTATTTTGCAACCAATAAATTTGATAATGGTAGAAAATATTTCGGAAACTTAGTGCTAATGGAACTTTAATTTAAGATCATGGCTACATTTTTTTCTGATTTTCTCCTCTATTAAAATAAATACATTTAAGAGTTAGCTGCTGCTGAGATTGATACATTTAAGAGTTAACTGTTACACGTTGTTCTCAATATACAACGGTCTATAATTTATAGACATATCATTTTTCTTTTATAATTTTGAAAACTAATCCATTAGTAAAATGATAATTATATCAATAAATAATGAGTGCAAAAATCTAATTTGTGGAACTTCATTTCGGTGCCACTTTCAGAGCTCTTATGCATCATTATCTTCATACTATTTATTTTATTTTATTTTTTAAGAGACTATGATTTGCAAACAAAGCTACAACATTAAGAAAAACATTCAAATGTTACTTTATCTAATACAATATTGTTTACAATTTAAAAATTATCAAATGAGGGACTTTCGAGCGTTTTAAGTACAAAAACTCTCGTGACAGTATAGCATCAAATATTGGTTGAAGAGCATATCTGTTAATACCTAAAATGTAACTAACTACTAAATCTACTAACGCTAATAAAATAGTATAATAAAAGAATCAGGTGAGTTCGTTGACAAAATATTAAAACTACATAATGGGATTCATCGATCTAACTTATTGAAGATATATTGATTATGTAAGGAAATAAATTAATTTTGGCGAATTAACTTGCGCATGTAAATCGTACTTGTGAAAAAGCATGCATTGAAATTGAATATTTTAATATATATACCTGGAGTAATGAGTTGTTTTTACTGATTAATTTTTTCGCTAAGAAGAACAATTATAAATTCCGTCCGCAAATTGATTGACGCAACTTGTAAACTTGAGTGTGTCCTTCGATTCAGATTAGTTCAATATCTCATTCTGGGCGTCATGAACAGATCATTTTTGTCTTGCAACTAACAATTTTCGGTCATTTGGAAACATTTTACATCGCTGTTTTTCTTTTTCTTTTCTGAAACATCCTGCAGATCTTCCTTCATTAATTACTAAGTTCTATTGGAGAAATTAATGAATTCCTCAGATCATTTATCTAGCGTGTGAGAGATCCCAAACCAATATGAGGGTCCAGAGGGGTCTTTTAACAGCAAAAGAATCATCCGTAACATGACGTCATTGACCGGCGACTAAAGGTCATAGCAGTAGCTGGACTTCGGAGCGCAAAATTGCTTTTCGGGGAGGGAGAGATGTAAAAATTACGATTCATCTCATTTTATTAATCGCTCTTTGAACATGGATTTCTTTTTAATTCGTTCAAGTGAAAAATATTTCACGTAATGTAGAAATCATTTTTGTTTTATCACCAGTTATGGAGTAACAGAATCGTATTTCTCAGACAATCTGTGATGGAGATTAGCGAACAAATACGATTTTTTTTCTTTGCACTCTGCTATAAAGGTGCAACAACAAGAAAACAATCGTTTGACTCTTTTTAAGTATTTGCGCTCGGGTTAATCCTCATCATAAATTATAATCATATTTATTTATTTATTACCCTCCACTCTTAGTGGCCAGCTTGTTCGCCCAAATTTTGACTTTTTAAATGATTAATAATTAATATTTTACTCTAAGCGATTATCAATCTGCGACGCTTAAGCCTATTTCAGCGTTTATTGAGCCATCTGTCTGGCGCCTATTTCTGTATTTTTTTAAATATTTTTTTCTGGCCAAATTAAATGCCAACCCTCTTTAAAGCATTTCTAATAACATTCTTCATTTCCATTAACTAGAGAAGCACTAATTAACAAACTAACAAAAGAACTAATTAACAGCAGCTTCAAAAACATAATGAAGCAAATCTGAAACGTTTGTAAGGATTTTATTTTTCACATTTCAACTTTACCATTCATCAATAAGTTATAACAGCGTATAATGTATTATCACGTGCATTAAAGTTATACAGAGAAAGGTGTTACTTTAATATATACCCAATTTAACTCGGCTTTCTTAATTAAGGAAGTTGGTTAATTATTCAAATCAAAGTTAATTATTTTGATTTTACTTCAGCTAATAGGACACTTAAAAAATAACTACTTGACAAGATTATCTTTAAAATAATTTTCAGAGTAAAACTAGATACTAATAAAAATTTTAATTTAATAACACTGCAATGTTAATTCCTTCATTTCTATCTGAAAAATCCTTGAGTAAAATTTATAATTTAAATATCGAATCAGTTGCTTTGTTTAATATGAGTGTATTTATGTTTAAAAATTGGCAAAATGAAGGCTTTTAAACTTTTTTTTATGTAGAAGAAATACAAAGCATGGTAACATCAAATATTTCAAAAAGCATATATTTAAAACTCACTAATGATAATGCTGGGCTTTTTCTATTATTGAGAACCATAAAATATTTTTATTAATTTAGATTTGGGCTATTTCCAATCTTCTAACAGGTCAAAACAGAGTATGTTAAACGAAAAAGACAACTTTGCACTATCAGACGATGATCCACATTTTAAAAAAAGTTAAAATTTTTAATTATGCATATATTTTTTTAAATTCAGTCATTTACCATTGTGTAGTTTTAAGAATATTCCATGATCGTTACTGAAAACAGTGGACGATTTAGCGAACTTTTTAAATTGAGGAAAAGTTATCTAGAGATAACGTTTAGATAAATAATATGATTTCTATTCTGAAAAATGTTTTCTATCTTTAAGAAAAAACATCTTTTATTACAGCTTTGAATAAATAATTGACAGTAATTTGGAAAGATTTGTTACATGTAGTTTTTTTAAATTATTTTTTTTTCTTTTCTTGCCTTTTTTTTTTTTTTTTTTTTTTTTTGTAAAATTTTGTAATACATCATTTTTTATATTTGATTTAACTACCGAAAATACTCGAATCAAGATAATTTTTCTGAAACTTTTGTTTCTTTATCTCATTTATCACTGAAATATTGTCTAAACTTATGTTGTAACGATGAACGGAAGCAAACGTTTATCATATAATTAGAATGCACTAATATTTTGCTAACAAATTCCCTCTGAAATTTCTCCCTCCTAGCTCTTTAGACTGATCTAGAATACTTAGTCAGCAGCTAATGAATTAAAGAAGATCAGTAATTTACATATCTTGAGAGTGGATGGCCGAGGGCTTTGTGATGTAAACACCTGTTATGTTTTCAAAATTAAAGAAAAAAAAAAGAATAAAAGCTACTGATCGCCAAAATAAATAAATGGGGATGGTAATAAGGTGGAAATTTTTTTAAAAAGCAACTAAGACAGATAGAAAATTTTCTGTAAAATGTGATTAATATTAATAGGGTGATTAGATGTTTAAGGAATGATACAAATTACCTCCAAAAACTGGTAATACAAATTCTAGCGGCCTCAGCGACTTTTTCTCCAAGAGTTTTTTTTTTTTTTTTTTTCGTTTGCTCGAAGGGGTCGGGATGAAGCGTGGAAGCTCCCTCGTGTTTTTTCCCGATTTGTAATTCTGCTTATTACAAGCACCATGAAAAATAGTTTACTTGAAAAAAGACCGAATAGGTTCTCGCCAAAGAAATAGTCAACTAATATTTATTTTAATAGACTCAGCAACGAAAATTATTTCAGGTTTAATAGTTGGTCGCAAAATGAATACTTTCACTTTAGAAGAGTTTGAAAAGCAAATTAAAATTCTTTTCAATCGAAAGTGACAATCCTAATTTATTAGTAACAAAATTTTAATTAGTTAATCTCACTCAATTCAACGCATGACACTATGCAACCAAGTAATCCTTAATAAATCAGAGAGGGAGAAAAATTGTTCAGATGTTAGCAAAATATTGAACCGCGTCCCCTCACCCTTTTCTTTTATGCACACATTTTAAACCAAAGCACGTTCTTGCTCTTTCTCTTGAAAGGAAGAACATTAATCTCGGACAATTTATCAATTAATTTTCGAAAAACCATCTAACAATCGAAGCGCCAATAATAGCTTTGATTTACCTTGAGGTTGTATATTATTTAAACTTCGCACTGCAAGCAGTATTCAACAACAACATTTTCACTCAATTTAATACACTTTGATGCTTTAAATACGGAATAAATGTAATACATAGGTCAAAAGGTTAAAGGAAGACGCAATATTTTATATTTGGAACACGAAAGCATCGCAAATCTATAGGAATTTGTATAATTCCAAATAGTAAAAAAAAAAAAAAAAAAAAAAAAAAAAAAAAAAAAAAAGATTAACATGTTGCTGATCATTAAATTAAACAAATCAGGATATTACGATGGATGAATAAACGAAAAAATATTCCTAAGAGAAGCTGAAAATTTTCTGTGAAATTTTATTATTATCAGTGGTATGAACTTTCGAAATTTCTCATTTTTCCTTAAAAAAAATTGAAGGTATTTGTCAGTTTGTTTAGGAAAAGTAACGATGACCATAAATCTCTTACAGTGCAAGCCCTAGGGCTAGTAACCTAAAAGCACAAGCGCTTTTTCGTGTCAATCGTATATGAAATTTTTGCTTTGTTTTAAGAACGCTAGAATCTTTAATTAAATTATTTATAAGTAACGATAAAATACATTTTCAGCTCTATCCAGTATAATCAGTTTGTATCTAAAAATATTAAAAATATTTTCTATCATCCATTTGGTATGATTGTTATTTAAATTGCTTATGTTTTTCACGGTCGGCAGAAGGCTCTATTTTTACTTGGGTATTAAAATCTCATTTCTTCTACTGTTGACGGCTTGTATTTTACAAGTCAAATGAGAAAGAATTCAAAATACAAGGGCAGAATGAGTTTCAAGATGAAATCAGGTTCTTAAGTGTTGGATTTGTGCATGCATTCTAAAAATCGCTCATAAGAAACATATTAGAATGAGATTAGTTTGAAAAAGATAGAAAATTGTAATTTGAAAGTAAATGTTCATTTGGAGTACATTCAAACCCGAAAAAAAAAATTAACTGATTTGGAGAATGTTTACAGCTCCTTCCAGAGCTATACAAAGATAATCTTTTTTTAAAATAAATCTTTTAAAATGTATGAATAAATGTAATTTTGGAAATGAAAATTAACGAAATGAGGAATATGGAAATTCTTGAACATATAAAAAATAACTAGTCGATTTTCAAGAATTAGTTATAATTAAAAGCAAAAATTAAAAAAATAATAAATTGTCTGCATCACTATAAGAAAATGAATTTTCGACAATTGATTGTAACCACTTTTAGGTTATAATTGCGGAGTCTGAACTTTCAATTCCAAATAACTATCTAATTAAATTGTATTGTACTTAAATAAGTATGACTTTCAGCAGCTTTAAATATAGGTCCAAAGTGTGTCCTGAGTTTTTCTTATGGATATTTTTATTTTTAAGTATTAAAAAAGTATAATTATTCTATTGTATTCTCTTACCTTATAATCTAATATCACTTTATTTCAGTGAATATCAAAAGCAATACCTCTGCCAAAAAAGAAAGCCTATTAAAATTATTTTATTTGGTTTTGGCTTTATTTGGTTTTACTTTTCACAAAAACAAATTTTCTTACCAACAGATATTCATATTGTTTTAATTAAGTGAGATATCTCTTTATCTTTTCTATTTTCATTCAAAATATTATTATTTGGTTATCTTTTATTTCCTTCTCAGGCAGATTTTAATCCAATATATATTTGTATGCCTTTATTATAATGATCTTCGAATGCAAGAGATTCTAAATATAGTCGCACCCATTCCTTTTTGTACTGTTTATGGTTTTCTTCATTAGCAAAAATCTAAATTTTAAAAATAAAATTTTACTTTTTTAGTTAACAATTATAATTAATAAATTTTATTTATATAAAGAAGTTGGATTGAGATCTGGCAAAAGGTTTAATAGAGACGGAAGGGAAAATAAACGAAGAGAGAACAGTGGTATTAAAGTTTATTTCCCCCAAGAGGAACAACAGAATAAATTCATTGTTTAATGTAAAAATCAATACGCGTTTATCTATAAAACTTCTCTGTTCTAATGAAAGAGTTAAAATCGTCTCCAAGTCTATCCACTTGATCCAATCAATAGCGATTTGCCTGGATCTGAGCACAGAAGGAACTGTTCTTTGAGATTTATGATCAACTCGATTTCCTAGGCGCTTTTACATCCACCATAAATCTTCCACCATGTTTTTAAAAAGTCCGTTATACAAACGCTTTTTCAAAAGAATTTGATACTGTCTTGTACTTTGAGAGCTGTGAGTAATTCCCTCGCATTTAATAAGAGATAAAAACTGAGGAACATCTACCTACTCTTGCATCTATCAATCTAATTCCCACACGATTTTTATTTCTTGGATGTCTCATTCCTTTTTATTTTTCGTTACAACAGCATTGTTGGATATATTTTTTCCCCTCCTCCTAAGTTTTCCTTTTGAAATATCATCTCGAAACGGAACCACCTGTTCATCGTAATCCCCCAACGCTTGAATATATCTCTGAAAGTGGTGGTCTGGGGAAACACATGACAGATGATTTGCTCCCTCTCATCTTCAAGACTCCTCTCCGCGCTCCATCGTTCTCTCTCTAGGTAAAAAGAGAAGAGAAAGAAGACGAATACGCAGTTTATTCTCTTTTGTTAGCATCTCTTTGTTCGAACATTCCTTTCCAATCCAACTAGAAGGCGGAGGTCAGGTGCGCTTGCGCGAACAAAATAAGACAAAATCGACCCCTTCCATATATTCAAACTGCACGCATTTGATACTTATCTCGATGGTCACCCCCACCTACTACTTTTGAAAATAATATTTCACCCTTCCCAGGAATCTATTTCAATAAAGTACATCATAGAATAATTTGACATTTTATTCTGTTTTCTGTTCCCCACGGGGTATTTTTTCCGAAAAATACTTCCAGTCTCTTCTGCTGCAACAGGGGAAAAGGTTGAGTAGTTGAGAATTTAAGAAACACAGGTGAAATAATTATTTCTGTGCTCCAGAAATAATATACAAGAAAAAAATATTCTTAAAATAGATTCTTCAACTCAATTCTAGCAAGATAATAAACATATTTGATTATGTAATCTTACATTTAATTGCATGTCGTCTAAAATTAAACTCTGACGTTACGTTAAAGTTGACGTTTAGTCAACTCTGACGTTGTCTAAAGTCCAGCTCAATGATAGATGTTCAGAGGATTTCAAAATATAGCATTGAACGAGTAATTAGGAGCTTTAATAAACTTCATTCAATGATAATGAATAGCAAAAAAGTGTTCATTTCAGATGATATGACTCTCAGTACGTTTATTTCGAGGCATGAGAATTCGGGATTATATATATATATATATATTCAACATAAAAAATATCCATCATTTACTCATAAAATGTAAAGGAATACATTATATAATCAAAAATATCCGGAAATTTTCAAAATTGCTCTTTTTATCATTGTTATTTACTTATTTTTTTCGAAATCATCCAAAAAGGCTAGATGAACCAATCTTGAGCTTCGACCTTGTAAAGAATATGCATGAAATCAGATATTATAGAGACGATTCAGTCACGAGGATATATAGGGGACCGATTAAAAATTAATAAGGAGAGAAGGATTTCGGATCATTCCGTGTCATAAAAGGCTGATTATGAATCGCGACTTTCATTAATATTTTCAATAACTATCATACATATTCGTATAAAAAATGCATATTGTGGAAATTATATTTATGAATAATTCGAAATTTTTCCTCTTATTATGGTTGCTGTTTATTTATTTATAACATACAGAGTGGAATATTCAATTGAATATAAGTATATGAAGATTCAAATTTAAAAATATCAATTTTTGGGAATATCCTCATTATTTAGCATCTCAATGAGTGTAAGTGAAATTCAATTCACTGCGAAAGTGTTAATTCTTAACCTTTATTAGATTTATATGGAATATTTATGCTAGTTTTTTTTATACATTTGGCTTCAGAATTATGAATAAAAAATTTACGATTCACAGATGCGCATCTAAAAAATAATTTATTTTCCTTAGTTATTTACTAAAAATATTCTTATTTTCTTATTATTGGATGTATTTATTTCGAATTTTAGTATGAGATTTTATTATTATATTTTCATGTGTCCATGAAGGTTTTCTACAATTTGGTTGAAAATCCATCATATTATTGGCAAAAAACAAGAGGTAAAATTTGGTATTTTTTTAATGGAACTTTTATTTTTAACATAATATACATACTATTTTCACGAAATTACGTGTATTATTGCACACAGCAAACAAAATCATTAATGAAAGGCATAATTCGTAATCCGCTTTTTCTGAAATTGGATGAGCACAAATCCTTTTCTCTTTCACTAATATCTGGTCGATCCCCTAAATGTCCTCATGACCAAAACTTCACCTTAAAGTATGGGTTCAACCACATTCTTTAATTGATCTAAGTTCAAAGACAGTTCATTCGGCTATTTTGAACAAATTCGAAGAAAAATTGTAAACTTTAATGGAAAACCTCCCCTTAAAGTATGAGTTCAGACATATTTTGCAATTGATCGAAGTTCGAAGATTAGCTATTTTGTACAGATTCGAAATAAATTGTAAACTTTAATGCCCGGTTGCTATTGATCACATATTGTAACATAACTTTTGATCATTTCTTTCATTTTTTTTTTTTAATTTCTGGAAAAATTTGATATTTTATGAATTTTCTATAAAATTTCTTGCCATCAATTTTTCAATTACCGCTCTTAAACTAATAGTCACAGAGTCCTATATTTATTAAGGAATAATAAGACAAAAAAATTAATACCCAGATAATATTCCCTTACAACGCAGATTCAAATTTTTATAAAAACTTGAAACTTCAAATACAGGTGAAAATTATTTCAAATATAGTTTCGGTGTAAACTAAAGCAAATAATAAATAAATTCAAAAGGCAAGAATTATAAAAATAAATTATTGATTCGAGGGATTTAGAAAAGAATGTTAGAAAAAACTTCGCGGTATTTTTAATTCTTATGTAAACAAAACTAGTATACATTTTTGTTTCAGTTCATCAGAATAAAGTGAATATAAACTAATCTGAGAGCTGACTGTATTATATGAGAACTGAAGTCACCCCTATACTACAGAAGAGCTGACAGTTTTCATTAAAAAAATTATTCCTTCACTTAAAAAAAAATAACGATTTTCTTTTTTTTCTGAAATAAATATGACATTCTTTTTTTCTCCCTCAAATGATGGTTTTTCAAATTACCTTATGGTATAAAAAACATAAGACGCAATTCGTACATAAACATGAACATTCATGTCTTTCCCAAATATTCTTTATAATCTTTCATCTCAATTAAGACTTTGAGATAGTGGAGTATAAATAAAAGGAAAGCATTTGAGAAGCCATTGGATAACAACTATTTTAATCATGAATTTTTTTATTTCTCAACATAAGCCAAATGTTTGAGAACATTTTGAATAATTTATCAATATTTTGGAAATTATATTTCGGTCGTTGATTATTGGTAGAACATTTGTGATCTAGTAGTACAATCTCGACTTTGTACTACATGATCAGAAGTTAGAAACGATTTCCTAGATATCTGTAATATACGCGTGCCACGTGTTGAATTCATTAAGTTGTTATACCTGCTTAGTGATGACATGTGCATGTTTGATAAGAACGTGATGATTTTGATGTCATCCTCATCAACAGACCACTTTTCAAAATTATAAGTTTCATTACCAATCATATAAGTAGTGTCAAAACGGAATAATATTTGTGTTGGCTTTATAAATTTTTGCCTATAATAATAAAAGACCATAAATGTAATTTTCTTTCCCGTCCCTAGTCAAAAGAAGATCCTTATCCTTTGGAGTTTATAAAAAATTCCTTCTTAATTTAAAGAAATAAATAAACAGTTTGTATGAAAGAAAATTTACAGCACTTTACATATTCGCCATTAATTTTAGATTTAACCATTGTTTTAGTAATATTGTTATTAATTGTAAATGATTTGGGGTTTTTATTCTTAAAAGTAATTTTTAGAAAAAAAAATCATCAGGCTGAAATTTTATTTAATTTCATTCCGCAAAATATATAATATATAATAATATAATATCATTGTATAAGTTCGTCTTGCCAATCACAATTAATATTATCAACTTATTACTAAACCACTATTACAGACACAGAATATTATTGATATTTTATTATTGAGCTGAAAATAATTAAACGTTGTTTTTAGCTATTCTTAAAGCACACAAACAGAAATGGAACATGAGAGCTGTGAAGGTCGACCTTTGCATGAATCACTTTTCTGCTGATACCCAAATGTTTACATTTAAGAAGATTAAGTTTGTCAGGCGAATGCAAGAATGAAAAAATTTGACATACTGAATAAATATTTTACTAACATTTTCTTTTGTGTTCCGCATCATTACCCTGTATATCAGGGATGTCTGAAACTCGTTAAATGAGATAAAGAGAAGATTCTTGAAGCATGATTCTTTATTCTTCAGCATTTCAACTCCTCAATGTTAGAAAATAGAATCTGGAAATGAATTGTTCGAATAAACTCTCTTTTACTTTTCTCTGAGATCACGTCGTGTGAATTAATACAGTTAATTTTATTGATATTCCAAGTTGTAGTTCTTGATAATTACATTAGATAAATTTATGAGGCATATAATACTCAAATGATAAAAATCAAAATTATTCAAATTAGAGCTTTTAAATTGACAAAAATAATTATCTGAACATATGAAAGTTTTTTTAATTCATAAAATTAAGATTAAATTACTCATGAAGCTTATTATGATTAATAAAGCTTGCTTTGGGATAGTAATTAAAATTAATTTTTACAAGCATTCATTTATTTATTTCGTTTTTATGCATTTAATTGTTTTAGAAAAGAAAATGAATACTTTAAAAATAAAAATGCATTAATGAAAACAAAATTAAGGATTATAATTATTCTTCCTATATATGTTGATATAAGTTCATCATCTCTAATTTATTTCAATTTTGGAGCATGCAATAAGCAGAATTTGTGTGTAAATAAAGCTTTTTAACAACCAGTTCAAACAGAAAGTAAAAAGTGACAAAACGTGGCTATTGAAAAAAGTTAATGTATTCCTTTATCATAATCGAACATGATATCATGAGTCTCAAAAACTGGTATTAGTTTATCTAATACAATCTTAACTACATAATCATACAGATGGATCTCATGTATATATTAGATACATATGATATAGTTTTACTATATCCGGATAAAGATATAACCTTAAATGTAATCATTTATTCAAATAGGAAAGTCTAGTTTCTCTTATTATAATATGTTATCGCTGCGGCACTGGAAGTGTTCTCACACCCTATTCAGTATATTACGGTATATAATCGATGAAACGCAGACATTTTTTTTCTTCGATGAGGATCGTTCACTCTTCCTACTCTAAAGCCATAATTCATCGATTTGGTCAAATTGTTTTACCAAACATTAAAACGTGATCTACGTTGAAAGCTGAACGTCATGAATGTGTCAAACAATTTTCCACTTACAAATCGTTTAAGGAATGAAGTAGTTGATAGACGCGTGCGTTAGGGCCTGTAGCTATATATCAAACAATATCTGATTTATCAGGTGGTACGCGTTTATGCTACAATTAGGGAGTTTAACACCGACAAGAATTACCTAAAAAGATAATATTTATTGTGTGTGTGTGTGACATTCCATCCCCTTCCTTTGAATCACGCATTTCTCTTAACCTTGGAGCTATCTATCATTAGCAACCAGACCAACAGAAAATTAGTGAAAGACTCAATACCTTGGGGTACAAAGTCAAGGGCAGGTTGTTTTGCCGTTCTCTCCCCCCCCCCCTCTTTTATTTTTTCTCTTTCGTTGCTTTTTATTTTTTATCTTCATGAATATGCGGCGGATTCTCAACCAATAATTAACTCCCCTCAGAGCTGTCTACCTTTTTCTACCAGTCGCCAGATTCTCGGATTCCCTTTTGCAGCCCTCCGAAAAAGATCTAGGCTATGAGAAATGACCGCATTTCCTTTTAACGCTTCTTCATTAGTTGGTTCCCATATAGCAAAACGAAATTACCCTTGCTATCGATCTGTTAGCAAAGCTGAATAAATGCAAAATAATTTCTATCTTGTTTGAGTTTTTACTCGGAAATAAGATCTATTCAATCTTGATTCGTTATCGACAGTCTGATGTTTCGTAATGATGGCTAAAATTATGGCTCCGTGTTTTAAAATTTTCTTCTTTAACATCAGAGTTTTCTACTTTGAAAAAAAATATCACCACATATAAAAATAGTTTCATAAATATTGGAGTTTAATGGAATTAAAATATTTGTATGAAAATGAGCTGCAAATAAAAGACAAAAGATAATAAATATGAGCCACTATTTTGATCTGTGAAAGTGACTCTCATTCAGTTGCTATTTAGCGATATATTTACATACTTTATTATATTTATTTCCCATCACAGATAAATTTTGACTAGTAAACAAAAATCTCCCCCCCTAACTAATAAATCTTTTTTTCCCCTTCCTTCTTTTTTATTGAATAACATTCCTTCATATTTATAATTTACTAACATCCATTTCTTGGTAACTTTATTTAAGAAACCACATATTTCTTAGTACTGATTTACTTTGTTTCGAATCAAGTAAAGAAAGCATTTTATAAATAAAACTATATATAAGTAAGTTTCGTCAAATACTGGCCTTTCTAAAATCCTGATCATCAGTACTTTTATTTATACAGAAAAATATCATAAAAAGTTTATTCCTGAATATGTGAAACAAAACAAACTTTCATTGTAACTATCCAGCTGCATCATGGAGCTGTATGAAAAAAAGAAAAAGAGATTGAGGAATGAGAGAGAGAGAAAAAAAGGCTATGGCACTAAGTAAAACTACTTATTTCATTGATACTAAAATTCTAATAATGTGTTTTTTAAATAGAAAGGAGTATAATTTTTGTATCGAATTAAGATTTAAATTATATTTTGAATGATATATTAACGGCTTGTTTTGTTACAAAACAGTAATTTCACCCTCCCCCTTCAAAAAAAAAAAAAAAAAAACGATTAGAATTCTGAAACAATTATATCAAAGAAGGCTCATTTTTTAGCCACATTTTTTAAGTCTTAACATGAAAAGAAAACGTAGAATTCCCTTTAAAATAGTAAGGAGTGTTTGAATTAGTAAATCAGACTGAGAGCAATACCAGACAATTTATGAAAGAAATAGTAATAAGGGGAATTTAAGATTAATAAAGAATAAACAATATTGAGGAACTTCAAAGCTATTAAAAATAGTTAAAAGTTTTGGGGGAGGTTTCTCTCTCCCCTCCCCTCTTTTTTTAATAAAAAACAGACTTTAGCATGGAAATGTGACTATATCTTGGCATTGAAAAATACCAACATACGAAAATTCTCTAAATTAGTTTTTTTTTTAATTTTCTAATTTGACATTCAGTTCCAACATTTATTTAAGGATTATTTATGTAACAATAATTAATTTTCGCAATTATTGATTCTATAGTTCTTTGGCAGAGAAATATTTTTTTTCTTTGTTTTATTACTGCCGGATTATTGTATAAAGAAGGAAATTTGTAATGTAATATTAAGGGTAATGATGTTAAAAGATAAATAAGTAAATAATAAGCTTTATTTTCAACAATTATTCGTTAGCGGCAAATATAGTTAGATATAACTGTTTCAGCACTAATATATAATATTAGAAATATAATCTGAATTCATACATAAAATCTCAAATTAATATTTAATTCTTTACATACTGCTTTATAAAATTTAATATTGATCTTCTTCATCTTCTTCTTGTTGTTTAAATCAATTAATCACATACAAATTATTATATGCGCTTAAAACAATTAAGTATTTATTCTTGCTTCTTTATACTTAATTTCCTACCTTTTGTGATAGGCAAATATAAATTCTGAGAAAACTGCATCAAATTTCCATTTTTCCTTGGGAGCATTTATTTTAAGCTTCAGACTTTTTTTCTGTGAAAATTTTAATGGATGACTTTTAGAACAGTAAAACAACTTTAACCATTTGCAGAAGCCCTATAGCATCAAATATACTTTTTTCGTTACTTTTAAAATTATGAATTAACTTTTATTAATAAATATATTATCTGCGTTTATATAATATATAACATAGCGAGTAATTTTTAATTTGATTAAACCTTTTTATTTAATTTTATAACATGTTTTTTTATTTTCAATTTTTAATCCCTTTTTTTTTTTTTTTCAAAACATATATAGATAGAGATTTCAATTCACTTGCCATCTATGCTTTAAACATTTTTTATCGGTTTTGCTGTAGTATTCTTTAAAATGAAATAGAATGACTTTGAAATAAATTTTGTCTTTGTGCTTAATACTTTAAAGATATGATAAATAAAAGTTCGACCTTTAGGAATGAAAATTATTTGAAGTTTTACAATAAAACTAAAAACATCTTTGAGCTTTTTGACGAAAATTATTTGAGTTTTTGCTAAGATCCCACAATTCTATAGAAATTTTTAATTCCGAAAATGAAGTGAATTTCCGGTCTAAATTCTAATCAAAAATTTTACTTAAGATTAAAATAGTTCTAATTTCTATTAACTTGGAAATATAAAATTGCATTAATATGATAGATAGTGTCCCTTGCAGAAGAAAATTAATCGTAGTGTAAAATATAGTGTATAGGACGTTGTAGTAAAACTTATTTTGTTAAATTTAAAAGAGATTCCAATAAATTTGTGCCAGTAAAATTTATCCGTTGACTGGAATTGAGAATGTAATGACATAACATGAACTTTTTTCGAAAAAAATAATAAAATATTATTCATTAAAACAAAATATTTTTATTATTTTAAACAAGAAAAGAAAAAAAAAAGAAGTTGGAAACTCACATATAATTAATAGCTTATAAGCAATGAAAATTTTACTTTTTCCTTGACTGATATGGTAACTGTTGTTTCATGGTATCTAACAGAAAATCGATAATAATTATCTTGTTGAAGTCCTATTCACTCATACTATAAAGAAAAATGTTCTTAATTCAATTCCTTATCTTTAATTAATGGAAGGCAAAGTTGATACAAGCAGCTTTCGTGTATAAATACAATAAAAATGTCAGAACTCCGTCTCATCAATAGCCGAAGCTAGGCAGATGAAAACATATTAACGAGAAACGATTTCATTAAAGTATCTATTGGGTGGATATTCGTGAATTTCAGAATTAGTAGGAACTAGCTCCTCTTAGTATCAGCTACAGCTTACATGAATATTTAAATATTTGTAGTCATTTATTTATTTCTATTTAATAGACTGATTCATCCGTAACAATGTTGCAACCTAAAAACTACCATGGTCACGCTATTCACTTTGCCATGATACATTTCTATTGCTTATCTATAAGGAATACTTTTTTTTTTCTGTCCTGGACTTGCGTGTACATTATCGGCTACTACGGAATATATATATCGGATAAAAGAACTGCAAAGTTATAAACAATCATAGGCTTATATGAATAATTTATGTTGATTCCATTGCAATATAGAGCTCAATTACTTCCCTGTATTCTTGAAAATTACTTTTGATCAGTAAAAGAAAGACAATTTTGAATTTAAACTCCATACTAGATAAAGTTCCTATTTTTAAACATGATTCTTATAGCTTGTAATGACACTTCTACTTACAGGAATTAGCTCAAACACATACTTCTAAAAGAGGGAGTGGCGATCAGCAACAAGAAGGAACTGGTTTTCTCGATTCTAAAAGCAGACGGGGGGAAAAGTTCGCCAATTAAAAAGGACTATGTAACGGACCATGTATACTTGCCAGCAAACGGAGCATTTTTCGAGCCGGGCAAAATAGCACGACTGTATAAGAATCTATTAATGGAAAGGATTTGTTTTTCCGTTTATCCCTCCATTCCATTAATTGAATGGAATATTATGTGTGCATTTACTTCGATCAAAATATGAATAACAATTAAAGTGAATTTAGCTACTTGCTAAATTAGTTATAATTGCAATAGTTTTTTACGCAAAAAATTCATAAGGCTTATTTAAAATCATATGGTGCTCAGTAAAAAATGAATACAGCTCTGAAATTAAAATGCATTGATTTTTTTTTTTTTTTTGTTTAAATAAGAAAGTACTTTCTAAATGAAATCAATATGGAAAACAATCTTCCTACTTTATGCGATAATTATTTTTATATTACTTTCATATCAATTTAGATTAGTTAATATTGAATAACTGGAGAGTAATTTATTATTAGAAGCATAACAAAGCATAAAAATTTGATGAATCTACTACTACTTTGCAATTAAAAGAAGACTACTTTGCAATTAAAAAAAGGAGGGGAAAAAAACCCGAACATAAATTTGCGAAATAAAACAAAAACAAGAAGAGGATCACATTTTATTTAATATTTTTTTAGAAAACAAAGCAGTTTTTATCATTTGTTATATATATATTTAAAATACTTATTTCAAATTTACATCCTCCTTAACAAAATATTAAGTATGGTAATACATCATTTCTCAAAAAGTTCACAAATGAAATTAAGTTTTCATTTATGATGTCTTAATGCAGAATTTCCTGCATAACAATGACTGGTTATGATTTCAAATTTGAATTTGCGATAACATTATAGTCAATATTCTTTCAACTTAGCGGAAAGTTCTGGAAGAGAGATAGTGCGCATCACTTTGATGTCACACAACGTTGATTACCTAATAGAAAGTTTTCCATTTAAACAGTTAATCTGAAGTAAATAGCTATTGTTTTCTATGCCAATGATGAAATTGTTTTTTCGCATACATTGTAAAACTTTCACCTACTATCTTTCGAACTTGGTTGGTCACAAAAATTGATGTCTATTTTTAGTTCTTAATTCGAATATATGTAAAACGTGTGCCGTTCAATAAATAAAACACTTGTTTAATGTGTCTTTGTGAAGATTTTTTTTTTACAAGATATCGACTTTATTTCAAGGACGAATACATTCTCGCTTTCATTTTTGAACCGAACCTGAGCAATGGGACAAAGGTTTTCTTCAAATTATAGTAATGAAAAGTAATTGAAATCTGAAAGTAAATAAATTAATGTCATCGTACTTTAAACCATTTTATTTAATTTTGCCGTGCTATTATTGTTATCTATACTTATAATAAAGCTCAATGTGTGTGTGTGTGTGTGTGTGTTGGCGCTCTACAGGCCAGACCGCTGGACCTACAGCTACCAAATTTGGTACATGTATACCTTGGAGGTCCGGAATGTGCACCTCGGGGCCCTTTTTTCGAATTTTTTTTTAATTAGAATTTGAATTAATTAAAATTTAAGCGAAATTTCGACGATTTTCCGCTATAACTTCCAAAAATATGATCGCACAAACATGATTTTTACATCAATTTAAAGATAAAAAAAATTAGCTTTCTAACGGTATCAGTGTTTTAAATTTATAGCGTAAGCTTCTATTTTTAACGAATTTTTAAAGAAATATTTTAACCATGTTTTTATCACATGACTGGATAAAATAAAAGAATGCCGGAAGCTCAAATAAAAAAAATTATCATCGCAAAATAAATCTAAAGAAATGCAACTTTCAGCACGTGACTGGATAAAATAAAATAAATATAAAATGTGATATTTTCTTTAAAAAAAAATGCAAAGCAAAGGTTTCTACAATCGTTTGCAATATCTATATCATTAACTCAATAAATCTTCTTTATTTACGGTAAACCTGATTGAATTTAGACAGGATATGCATTGAAACCCCGATTTAATGGCATATTTATGTAATTGTTTGCAATATCTGTATCATTAATTTAATACTTTTTTTCCCTTTCTCGCTTTCTTTAAAAAACATATTTAATATTTTGGCAACATCATCGAATTTTTTTTTAATATTTTGGAAGCATAACCGATGGTTCAAACTGACTGATTTATAAAATTAAAGAATATTATTAGGAAAAGGTGTACTTTTAGAACTTTCCGTCCATCATCTTAAAGAAAATATTTATTTCAGACCAATACATGCCCGGAATTACTTCAAGGCTAATGAATATGTGACTTAATTGGAAATTTTAGAACGAATTACTCATGGCGAACCAGCTGGTCGCCAAAGGCGGCTAGTTCAGAATAAAGAGAATGATAGGCTATCAAAATATTTCGCTGAGAGACTCTATAGATAAAACAATATTAATTATGCAGAATAATATAGCTTAAACATTTTAATAGAAATCATATTAATGAAAAAAGAATGTCAAACAAAGTAGTGTTGTAAAGACTCAAACCTAGTTTCTGTTGTTATATACCATGCACACGTTTACAGATATTTGAGGATTCAAGAAATGTTTTAAACGTCAACGAGTTTACTATTTAACGTATCTAGATACGCATTTGCCTCTTCCCTTAAACATTAAAAATTCTAGATAATCTAAGTTTTCCAATTGCAAAATATTTTTTGTCCGCATAAAGTGGTTTAATTGAAAATTCTTTTATTTTATCGATGGTATTTGTTTTTCTCAAGATAAACTTTAAATGAGACAAGAATGCTGAATATGCATGCGTCTTTGATTGTCGTGAAATATGTGTCTTTTTACTTACGCTTCCAAACAAATTTTCTTGATGATTGTTGAACTACTTATTATCAGATATATTTATAGCTAATATATTACCAGAAAAACATAGTCATATTATGCCAGAAATATTTAATTTAGGAGATTTTAAATTAAATATTTAATTTAGGAGATTTGGTTTATTGAAATATTCAAAAAATGAAATATTTATAACCAGGGTTGGATTATTAAATAAGCAACTACCTTGAGGCCCCGCAAAATTAAAAGTCCCCCGAAATTTCAATTTATTATTTTGTGATATTTCCTAATTTTACAACTTTTATACTTTCATTTTAATTACATAAACTATGCCCTCAAACAGATTCAAATTCAAATCAGGCATCTATTAAATTTGAAAAAATCATTCGTATGTTCTAAATTAATTGTCTTTTGCAAATTTTATATTAGGCCGTTTAAGAAATTATAAAAATATACTTATTTTTTAAAAAATGCCCGATTTTGTAATTGAATAGTATTTAGATTGTGTGTAAAAGTTTTTATTACTTAAAATTATTTAAATTTGAATCTTTTATATGAGAAAAACTGAAACCAGCTCTCTCAAAAGAACTCTGCAATAAAATGTTCTGTCGGATTATCAGAATTTGCAAATTAAAAAGGCTTACACAAATACTTAAGATCAATAAAAAATATCTAATGCAGTTTTTAAATTAGAATCTTTCGAAGATGCATTGCCTAAAGACCTCTAGAGAGCTTAATTTATCCTTGTTTTAGACCAATAACTTCAATTAATTCGACCAGCAGTAAGTAAATCAAAAACTTAAGAAGGCTTTATGAAGAGTTGGTCGTTTGAATTAATTAACTAGTTTAAGGGAAAAAAATTGAGATATAAAGTATGTGGCAATAACTCAGAGAATTATGGTATTATAATGGAAAAGACATTAAAAGAAACTCCTACTTTGAGATGATACGCTTCCGATGATCAACTTTTTGAAAAATCTTCCTGCAATAAATTTTTTATCTTTTTTCAAAGAGTTAAAATCTCATTACAATAAAGCTCCCTCATCAGTTGATATTAAAAACATCCAGTCACGTCTGTTTCTTAAATATATTTGAATATTCTACATTGGATGACAAAAACCATTTGGAAATTCAGCTCATTTACATGAAAGATGCATATTGTAAAATTTTGTGCAAAATGGTATGCGTCTTTAACTTATTTTTATTTCATAAAAGAAAATAACTATGCCATTTTATCATTTTAGATGAATATTTTAGCAAAGTTTGAAAAATCTATATAAATAATATATATAATAATAATTTTATATTCAAAACTTAGGGATCTCATCATATAGTAATACTTGTGACATACTGGAATGGTTAAAGAGCTATGATGAATTATTTTAATTGAAGTGAACTCCATTGGAGAATCTTAGAACAATGCACTTCAGATAATTTTTCACAACAACCTTTTCATACATTTTCAAACATCAAAATTCAAACATCACTAGCACATTTTTTCTAATGTTTCATTAAAAAAACAAAATTATGATAATAATTTTTAATAAAACGGATTTGAAAGATGAAATCAAATAATATATACTGCGGATTTAATGGAGTTAAATTTGAAAAACCAGATCCACGATAGATTCTATCAGACTTATTTTAAGGGAAAATAATTTCTCTATATATGAAGTACAACTGTGCCTGGTTTATAGAAAATTGAATTGAATTTGTATTCCACTTAAATGTACTAATGTAGACTTTGATTGACTTATACTCGTCTATATTTAGATATAATGTATATTTGTGTTATTAAGCTTCTATAAATTTGTAAACCTTCCCCCACAAGGAAGCGCAAATGCATATAACTGCAAATCAGGAGTGATTTGCTCCAGGGAAATACGATTTAGCGATTAGCTGAGCAACACTTTACTGAAGAGCAGGTTTTCAGAGGAGGAATAAAAACCCGGAGTCGGAGCTAAATCGTCGCAAATGAATTCGGGGTCCCCGAAGGGAGCGTAAAGACGAAGGAGCGTACTAATTAGGCACAGTGCAATTACGATTCCGTTTAGCTCGCTTCGTTTGTCATCATTATTGTCCGGGTACGTTAAGAAAGGTGCGAGAGTTCTCTTCTTCAACCACTCCGCTCATTAATACCTGGGTGTGTTTTTAAAGGATTCTTTTTAGGGGAGTCGCCGACGCCTCAAAGAAATTTCCTTCTTTTGATTTTTCTCTCTCATTTTTGCAGAAAAAAGAAATCTCTTCCCCCTCACTCCTTGTCCCGTCATATTGAAACCTACCCTGGCGTCATATTTGAGTTAAATATATTGAGTTTTTCCGCCTAGGATAACAGAAGAGATTTTTAAAAATATCAGATTTTATTCCCTGAAGAATTAAATTTTGTTTTTAATCTGCGGCGATGCGGGTAAACTCTTTTTAAAAAAGCAACAATAAAAACTCATGAATTTATTGAAATATTATAATAAATTTAGATAGTCCCCCCCCCCCTTCTTTGACTTCAAGAAGTTAAATATTTCAGTTCAAACTACATTTAATGATTAATGGAAATATAATGTATAAAATATAATAATTAGTTAAGCTATTATAGAAAAAATGAGTAAATATTTTCGGATGATTTTCTCCAGTAAATATTCATAGTGAAATCTATTTCCATTTAAGATGTTCTGCAGCATTTTATATTGGCTTAGAATGCCCAAAACAGGCTCTTGCAGCCTAAAAATAAACCTATTTAATCGTAGTATTTAATACCCATATATCTGAGTATTTTAAGAATAATAAGTATCTTAATCTTTTACATTTTTTTTGTTGCTGGTAAACATAATTAAGAGAAACGTTTTAAACGCTGGAACTAAAATCTATATAAAATGCAATAATAATTGACTTATGTATAATTTTTCGCAAAAATCTAAAATTTCAATCTGCAAGTATATTATGTGTAGTGTCACTGAAAGATAAATCATTAACCTTAAGAAGCGGAAGAAAAAATTGAAATTCATTAAAAAACTAAAGTAAGAAAAAGGGGGAGGGGGGATTAATGTATACTTTTAGATTTGGCAATTACTTGAAATGCTGTCTTTTTGAGAACTAGAACATTCTTTCAATTTCAAAATGAAATAAATTTCCTCTTTATCATTTCTCACTTTGGCATTGTGTCAATTCAGTCAGGAAGAATGATTCATTATTTGGATCTCCTTCATGGAACTTCTTTCTTTCAACTTAGGTGTTATATTAGTATATTCTTCAAGAGTAGAGAAACGTTAGGCAATGTATTTGTTATTTGAATATCTTACATTTATAACGAAGGACTAACGTAATTCCGTAATATTATACGGAATTACTCAATTTGGAGAACTAAAATTACTCATTTGAATGATATGTTGTTTGTGAGGTGGTTTTGAAACTGTACATTGCTTCTTTTTAAAAGTCTATGCGACTTACTTCCGTTAAAACACTTTGGGCTAATGGTTCAGCGGAAAAATAACATTTATTTAGCTTTCAAGTACAAAATATAGTGAACTTAACAACGTAATTAAGTCACGCATATTAGAATGAATATATGAGTCTACTCTAGAGGAAGCTGACAGTCTTGATAGATGGTTTGGAGTCATTTCTGTAACATTTTGAAAAGTTCTTGCTTAAGTGCATTTGCGTAACATGTTAACTAATTTATTGCGAGGTCATAACAACCGCATCATAAAGTAAAAATAGTACTAGTGTGACTTTGAAAGCACTGAGGAATGTCAAAAATTCATTTGAAAAGTAATTTTATTTTTGTTTATAATTATATATAACTTTTTTTTTTTTTCGGAAATTAAAAGTATAAACCATTGAACTATTGTTTGCAATTCTAGAAAGGTATTTTCTTCAAAGTGTGCTAAACAAAAGAGCTTAAATTAGAAATGGATTTATTCTTTTATGTGAGCTAATGTGAATAGATTCAATTTAACCAAATTTCAATTATACGCTAGCTTTAAAAATTTGATTTTTATTAAAATTTTATTGATATATTTTATAAGATTTATAGATATCTTTTGAAATATATCTATGACAATTTGAAATCTTTGTGAATGGATGATAGTAGCTGTTTGCTCCTCCTCTGAAAATTGAAACAGCTTTAAAAATGGTGTCAGCCGAATTGTATTTTTTTTCTTTCATATGGTAAAGAAATGCCTAAATACACAAGTTTATGGGCTAGAACGTGTAACTTATTTCACAGATATGACGAGAGCCTATGAATAGTCAAATTTTTGCATTTCTAACAGAATTTTGATAATAAAGTTTTATTTTTGTAGGCGCTCTTTTAATCTCTATGTAACTGTGATTCGTTTCATTTCGCTTCTTCTAAGAAATTACTATCAAATGATGATCATACATTTTTGGTTGTGAAACCACAAAGTTCAAGAGGACATGTAAATAGAAAAAGAAGGAATATGATGACAAATTAATTGATAAATTTGAAAATGGAAGTTGCGTTGATGAATTTATTTGAAAATTTTAACCACGTGATACAAAATTATATATATATAATTAAAAAATATAATAAAGTGCAATTTTAAGTAGAATTCGTAAATTTAAGTATTTCATATTTTTGTTTGTATTATGAACTAACATGCAATAATTTAACTACTTGATTATACAAAATTATTGTCAATTAATGCTTAAATAAAAAGAATGTGCTATTTTATTTCTCAAAAAATTGTGCAAAATTCTGAAAAGTATTTCCTTTGAATGACTAAGAAATGCGTCATATTTCGAAATATAAAAATTAAATTCTTCTAAGATCCTAAAAATCCGTCATCATTTCATTTTACATAATGTTCTGTCCTATTTCTTAAATCTGAGCCTAAACCACTTGTCTAATATTTTCTAAAAATATTATTTACATTACTGTAATTTTTTACTAAATATACGCATTTCTAGAATCTCACCCCTTCCTTAAAATTTTGTTGGCAACAAAACATGTCACGGGACACAAACAATCTAAAATGCTCTTTCGAACGCCGAATCCGTACATTTCTCAGATCTGTTTCAGTCTCTGGTCTCTTTAATAACATTGGGTTGAAATAAATAGCCTTAGAAGTGGATATGTAAGCCACTAACCAACTTTAATTGCGCTTTGGGCAGGCCTAAAAAATGCGGAGAACCGAATAGTTAATGTTCGTGTCAAACGCTTCAAGCCATAATTTTGTGAAATGTCAACAAAAGTTCTCCCCTTCTCATTTTTCATTACACCAAGGGTTTTCTATTTTTTTATTACTTCTCCTCTAACGATCCTGGAGTTTAGTTGAAAAGTTGGAAGTTGTGGAGCCTGTAGACACTTGGGCCATCGGTAATGGATTTAAGGGCAAGTTGTCGTCAATCAAAGAAAAAAGGAAAAAATAAAACTCTGTCGCCACGATCTTAGAACTCTTCACAGATCTCCAGATCACAAGGTTTTTTTTCTTCATCCATTTAATGGTTTCACCTTTTAAACGATAAGAGTTCTTTTTTGCATTTTTTTTTTCTCACCGCAAAAACTGTTTAAAAAAAAAAATCAACTTGCATTTCCAAAATAAAGAGGAATAAATCGTAAGACCCACTTATAGTTTGGCCTTTGTTTTGTTAAGAAGATAAATATTGTTTTATTTTAAGATATATCTATAATCTCCATCTCAGTTGTATTGCAAAATATATATTAAATTTCTTTTTAAAATGAAGATTTTTGTCATAACTTATTTCTGATGTCATCATTTTAATTTATTCATAATGGCTAGTTAATTTAGACATGATGGGGATTTTGACCCGAATTTTGAATTCTAGAAATGGCGTCCCCTCCATCCCACCTTCCCATTCTTCTGATAAAAATGCTCTATTATCTTACATCAGATCCATCGAGTGTCTCGTCTATTTTATTCAAACCATCAATACAAAACATTAATTTCAGTTTGGTGTTAAAAAATTATTGCTTAATCCCAGGGCAGATATCAAATACAATTTTTGATTTCTGTGCAGGTTATTTGAAATATTTTGAGAACAGGAAAACATAGGATTGAATTTTAAAATATTCTTGCAAACTGATGAGAGAAAATACTTTCTGTGTCAATGGAGATCAAAGATAGCCTCTATAGCAATTTATTCTTTTTCTATAGCTAAGCTATTACTTGTATAATTCTTGAGACTCAGTAAGAATTAGGATAATTTAAAGATAACATAAGTATGTAACAAATTATTGAAACAATTCAAGCAGAGACATGATAACAGATATCTACTCCATCGAAAGTCAATATCTTACTATATTTGAATTTATGTGAAACTTGATGAGCTTTGAGGACAATTCTTAGAATTATGTCTGTCTACTCTTGAGTATGAAGGCGCGATAATTCAAAACCGCAAAGATATAGCTGCATGATATTTAACGCGTCGTCTTTATATTAAAATTATAGATTCAAATTCAATCAAATGGATGCGGTATTGCTCCAAAATGCATATAAGATTGCTATAACATACGATGCATATAACATACGATGAGGTTGAATGTAAAATCTTCCATGCTACCAGGTATACAATGGCGAAAATTCCTTTTTTTAAAGTCTCATTCTAGGACCCTTCAAACTTATTTAAGACATTATTTGTTATGAAATATACATTTTCACAAAAAGTTACCAGATATGCTGCAGAATACTGTGTGTGCAAAATCAATCTAATCTGATGCAATTGTATTTTACGAGTATTCACACCGAAAAGAAAGATGACACTTTTTTATAACTAAAGAACCTCTCAATATTAGAAAGTGCTGAGCATATAATGAAACTATTCATATAATTACACATAAACTTCATGATTAAATAAAAAGGATTCAAATCTATTTAAAAAGAATAATATGTTACATATTTCACACGTTGAGAAATAATTTATCTTTTTCAAATATTTCTGAAAAATGCAGGAATTGATGTATCTGTGAATTTCCTAAAACTCGATGGGATAATTTTCGGCATAGTTATTATTTTTTTAATACAAAAGTTTTTAAAAAATGCACTCAACAATTTGTGCTTCATGAAAAATATGCATTTAGAAAATATGTGGTATCATTAAATAAATATAGTTTTTATTTTAATGCATATTCTGGGTCTAGTTTTACTTCATCGAATTTTATTTATCTTTCAGATAAATGAAGATGGATTTTTATTTATCTGAAGAAAAGGACATGAAAAAAATAAGAAGAAACTTTTATTACACACACACACATAAAAAAAAACAAAATTTGTGTTATTTTTTTTTTCAGTTAGCGTTTTGATCCCCCCCCCCATTAAACGGAGTATTTTATACGAGTCCATACTATAACTGGTAGTTATATCCCTTATAAAAGATTGACTTCATGGTATATGGAATTGATATTGCTATATACGTAGTATTTCACTTTCAGAATATTATTTGGCTTTTATATAATGGCGTCTCCAACATTGGAAAATATACTGGAATCTTCTTTCCGTGAGAAGTTATAAGGTGCGGTAAATGCATTATTCAAATAGACATCCTGCATTAATATACATCTCATCAACAAATATCTCAGTTTGCTGTCTTTACGCTTATATAACGGAGGATGAAAGAAAAACATGATCTCACTTCAATTTTGTAGTCATTTGATTTTTGACAAATGAGAATAAATTCGTTAAACAATGTCTATGTTTTTGATAGATTATGCATAAATGTCAACGCTGATCATTAAATTATAGTGCAAATTAATATGCTGTAAATAATTATAGTGCTGTGTAAAGTAAAGCCACTACACCCGAAGCCATTATCTTTAAGTTATTTTATTTGTTTGCTTGCTTCAGAAATCTTTAAAGAAGTTTCAAAAGAGATTTTATTTGAGTCAGAAGTAATAAGCTCGTGTTTGGGATTAGAGCTACTCATAGATTTTAACTAAAAAGATACTTGCAAATTCACTTAAAGGCAAATATTTGAAAATATCTTGAATTGCTGAAGTTGAAAGCAACAGTAAAGTAACCTGCCTCCCGTAATGAAGAATGACTCTTCTACAAATGCCCCATTGTGACAATGAAGCTGTCTTCGACTTGTACCTCCCCACATACAAAAGACCTCCCTTATCCGAAAAATCATCTGCTGCCGGAAGAGGTAGAATATTTATCATTTGCGGAGCTGACTTGTTCCTTAAGATTTTAAAACTGCCAGTTCTTCGTTATTCTTTACCTCAACTCTTGGAAAGCGTGCGAAGGAGCAAAAATGAAAACGGACAACGCTTAGAGTTGCTAATTGCAAATTTCTGCTTCGCATTTACTGATTCTCTTGGGGGTGATTTGGAAAAGGAAGAAATAAAGAATTTCTCATTTGGAGAAGAACGGAGGCCCCTCACATGTTTGTTGATTTCAGGGCTTGCTCTCTCACGCTCACTTAACCTAACAGAGCGACTGCCTTTTTTAGTCTCCGAAGACTCGGCAGACGGCTATCAGTATTATTTCTCGAGAAAGTTGAAACTCTTGAAATGCTTTTTGATGTGATGTTTTAATTACGCGCCGTTTAAATTTCAAGCGGAGGACTCGTTTTATATTTTGGAAGGTTAATATAGTATATTAGCTCTGGGCAACTTTTTAAAAGCTTATCATTTAGTAACTAATACACTAGCGTTTAAGTTTTAATTTTCCGCTGCTTAAATGGCTAAATTCATGCGCACTGTGTGTTTATGTTTACTCTTTTCTCAAATAAGTAGTTAGAATTATCTTAAAGGTCCTCTAGAAAGAAAATTCAAAGCTACCTAAATTCCACTTGGATGATACAAAATTTCTGTTGCTAATTTGTGAAATATTAAAAGATAGGGATGAAATATGAAAACAAAACTTGATTAAAAAGATTCAGGAGAATGGAAACTCATTATGTTTATGCTTTTATGCATAATTTCTATATACATTTAAAAGCCATTTCTCTAAAGCAAATGTGGAATAAAAGTCATATTTTACAAGCAAACATTACGGTGGCCTGATATCAGTTTCAAGTCTTCGGTATCAAAGTCAATCGAATTAGATACATTATGCCGCTTATAATAAGACATGTAACGAGTTATGTGCGTGTTAATTTTTTTTAATTAAAAAATTCTCTTTCTTATACAAACTCAAGGTATTCAGTAGTTCTTATATAGTGTCCAGAATGAAGCATTATAGATTTAAGTCATATCAATAATGATAAGACATAAGTAAATTTGTTGGAGCATCAAAAATCTCCGTGTCCTTATAGTTTTTATTTGGAGTTTCAATTTTTGCAAGATTAATCATCAATCACACCAATTGTAAAATTCAAATTTCTGCCGAAGTCTCAACGTTTTTGTTTAGGTATATTCACCTCCTGATCTGAAATGTCACGGAGGCTTTTTGAAAGCAACCTCGCTGTTGTGAGTAGTGATAAGATAAAATCTAAATTGGCATTATTTTTCTAAATTACTACAGCTCTCCAATATGAGAAAATACTTGACCTTCGACATCAGATTTAAGGTTTTTGAAACCCTCTAGCAAGGCGAATTTTAGTGCTTTATAGACGAATTAATTCTACTTTCTAATTAAGAGATACATTTTATTTGGAATACTCAATGCTATTTCCATCAGCAGAAAAGCATACAGGACAATTGAGGTTTTTAAAAATTAATTTCTTCTATCTCTTAATAACGAAATTTAAATGTCGAAATATTTTGCAATTCGATACATAATTAGACAACAGTCGTATGTAAAAGGATTTGTAAGGATAGCGCCCTACAGGAGACGTGTAATTTGAATCATACGTATAGCATAATATTTCTTACATTCTCTTAAGGCAACATTATTTATACCAAAAGAATTATGATACTATTCGGTAAGACTGTTTTATATGAGCATCCTCACCTCATCCCTTGAATTGGAAAGTATTGGATACTTAAACGAAACATTGGATCTCTTCCCTTGGGAAAATATTCTGCAAACACTTACGCACTTTGTGAATTTTTAGTATCCTATCCATTTTTACTTCAAATGCTTATTTTGAGAAGTTTTACCTTGAATTTGCTGAATTTAACACTAAATGTACCAATACTTTAGAAATACACAGGAAAAGTAATAAGAACTTAAAACCGGTCGTGGTAGGATAGCTTTTATGGTAGAAATCTTCGCTTTGGAGAAGAATGGAAAGCTATCTATAATTAATCATAAAATTTTATTTTCAGATTTTATTATATAACATAAGGTCGAAAAAATTGTAAAATGTTTCGTTAATAATACGCATTCATCAAAATAACAGCAGAATTGTTGTAAACTGCAATTTCTGGTTCGTATTTTACTGAAGATTTGCAATTTATGAGAATCAAAAGCCCTCTAAATTGGACAAAAACAGTTACGCTTCCTTCCAATGGTGTGGAAGAGCAAGTTTGAGACCAGAGAACTAAATGTCTTTTCTAATCATTTATTCTTAGCTACAAGGTCTGTATCTAAACATGTATCAAAAATAACAATTAATCTGTCATTCAGATATGTAAGCCACAATTGATTCTAGAAGCGTCTTCTAAATATTCTTGAAGAGGCTTCACACAAAATATTGAATAATCTAAGGGGTATTGAGGTATAATGATAGCATGTTATTCTACTACCAAAGTTCAACAGTATGGAAACCTGCTAATATTATGTATATAGTCAGAACTTTGATTAAAATTCAGTCATATTTGAATAGCCTCTGTAAAAATGAATGAATAATTAATAACTAGAAAATTTTTAGGTGTCCTCTTAATTTTGATAGCATCAAACAGAAAAAAAAATATATTTTCCAAAATTTTATTGTTGTTAAAAAAGAGTAAGAAGATATAAAGAAAAAAAGAAAAACACCTGTTCCAGCATTAAATGAGTATCTGAATTCACAGAATTTATGAAACGTTTAGCCAAATTGTATTAAGAATAAAATAAGGAAAGCTTAGCTCATTGCGTCATAATTGACCATTTATCTTTTGTAGCATGAAAATATTATTTAATATAATATATTGTGATTGAAAGCAATGTATATTATTAATGGATAAGACACTTGCTATAGTGTGACAAGCATGTTTATTTCTTTTGCAATTTAATGACATGCCTCCCTTTCCAATGGTGAAAAAGAGCAACGAAGGGATCATCTAATGAAATATATGAAAACCTTGACGTCACACATGCTAATCCTTATTGGCAAAAAATATTTGTCTACAATAGCATAACAATGAATAGCAATAACAAAGCACGAGAAAGATAAACACTCTTCTATAACTCATTATCTGTAAATAAATTAATATTATAAGCTGGTGAATTTTGATGTAAAATCAATATATTTCTTTAATAAGCATTTTTGAATAATATTTTAACTAACTGAAATATTTTGCTTGTATCATATGACTATACAAATCCTTCATCTAATATTTTAATAATTCATATTGTTTCCCGTTAGATTAACTACCATTATGATCTATCATGAATGTAGCTCTAGCCAGCGGATGTAATTAAAAATATTTTATTTTTCTAAATCATTTCACGCATTTCTTTTGATCAATATCTCCTCGCTAATTATCACACGATTATTTTGCTAATGATGGCATTACCCAATAAATAAAATTACTGGTTTTAGAAGGAAATTCAATTATGAAAAGCTTTGAGTTTTCTAGTAAAATAATTCCGATTAATATTTGATTCGGTAACACTTTCAAAAATGGATAGCTTTATTTCTCGAATGTAATTTAATAAGAAACTTTTGAAATGTTTGCTGCATCTAAGACTACTCGATAGTATTTTTACTTTATATCTCAAACTTCTGTGCATAATAGATCATAGCTGAAGCGGAGTAAAATAAAGGTATAAAACATACATAAAAAGCAATAGCTGCTCCTGAGGTGGATTAGAGTGAAGTATGGGAAAGAAGGAAACACTTTGTAATTTTCTTTAGTTGTCCATTTAAGTTTGAGTCACAAAAGATTCGTTATAGGAAATGTTCAATAAAAATTCTTCTTTCAATAGAAAAGAGCAAAATGACAAATTCTCCAATGTTTCCTGAAAAGATTGATGCTCAAATATTCCCGAGGGTCAAATTTAAAACTAGTACTTCTCTTGTTATTTTCTGTTGCCGCCGACAGAGCCTCTTTCGAGAATGAAGTATAATAGAAAGGCTCACTTTGAATTCCAGCAGAAAATCAAATGAAGAAGATAAACAAAATAAAAGTGATTGAATCCTCGTCAAGCAGAGATTGCTCCAACTGCCATTATTCAAGCAACTGCATAACGTAATTATGCATAATAAATCACCACAGATGATCCGTACGATATTTCAAGAGCCCTAATTACTCCACATCGGGAGCTTTTTAAAAGAGTGTTTTATGCGGAAGTGTGTTTTTAAAACTTATATTTCGAATAATTTAAGGAAGCACTTTCAATCAAGTTGGTGCATATTTCATTCGTCTTTCAAAAGAAGGGTGAAATCACTTCACCGGAGGGGATAAGGATTTTATTACCGCCTTGTTGGCGTGAAAAAAAATATTTGAAAGATCTTTTTTTTTTTTTTTTTCGGTGAGTATTTTACGATAAAGTTGTTTCAAGCCACCTTCGGTAAACGTGAAAAAAAATTCCTTCTAGAAATTTAATTAAACCTGAGTTGATAAATGATTTTCTGGCTTGATCCTCTAATTAAAAACATGCCGTAAAAAAATTCAGTTTTTGCTAAAAAATGAACTGAAAATTATAACAAAATGAAAACTTATGAGCATAAAAAGCAATATATAACATGGATACAGATTATTTTAAATGTTTATTGTGTGATTTGATTCCTTTCATACCTATACTTTCAATTATGTTATAAAAAAATTCGTGAGGATACATTTTTAAAAGTTTGCAAGCAGAAAAAAGCAGTCATGTCTCTTTGTGTGAAGACAGAAGTGCTATTAAATATTTGGAATTAGTTTAAATTTAGAAATTTTAGAACATATATTATTATCGATAAATTTCAGTATCGCAAAAAAGAAGAAATCGCCATCCGGGCAAATTTGGAACTTATAAAGGGAATATTAATTTCATGTGCTTGCGTATTATATTGATTTTTTAATGTTCAGGTTATTTATTTATTAAGCACCTATTTAGTGTCATTATTAAGCTCCAGTGTATCATTAATTCATATCACATAGTAAAAATTTGCTAGTCCAAGGCCTGCATTTCCATTAGACCTCTTAATCATCTGCTAATTCAAAATAAGGACACGGCTTTAAGGTTTTAAAAAATTACATATTTAAAAAAAAATTAAGAATTTTATATATAAAGGTAGTCAAAGATCACAAATGTAATTTTTTATTTAAAAAAAATTATCACTTGTGTTGACAAATCTCAAAAGCCTATGGCTGTGTTTGTGATCTCTTTACCGAAGAAAATGTAAATGAAGCTATAATTGCGATGCTAACCTTGGAAAAGATACGTGCCGTACCGGTAATATGAATTACCATCGTTAATTCAAAATTACCTACCTTGTAACATATATTTTTCTTCCATTAGAAACCAGATGTTTTGTGAGGTAGCCATCTTGAAAATGGAAAGAAAATTACGTACTCCAATTTTTTTTTTTTCATTATTTTTCCCTCGTTTTCGTTTGTAAATTTTTTTATGAAAACTTGAGCAGAACGGAATGTGCGCCAATTATGCCAATATAATCGTTACTTATTATAACAATTAACCTTTGTCCGAAGGTAATATTTTTAAATCCATTTATTTACTTATTTTGCAATTCCAGAGAAAATGAACAAAATGCTCTGATTTTTTTATACAATAACTGCTAAAAATGATGCTATTGAGTTTTAGTATTCCTCTGAAAACATTTAAAAATTAAATCCAGAAATGTTAGAAATGTTTATTTAAAGTAAATAGTCGAAATCATTGGAAAAGAATATTTTATTTCAATATCGAATTAAAGGGAAATTTTTGATTGCTTAGTTTGGTTATATTAACTTCCAGTTTTTTTTAAGCAACACTAAGGTTATTTGGGAACGTATCTTGTAATTTTGAGCCACGGTCAGGTGACGAGGACAACAACTGAGCTAGTACCCACTTTTCCACTCGACACCACACCACATTAGTGGGAGGACAATTGCTCTGGAGGGGCATACACCAGACCTGCTTACATGACGGTTCTTTGTTAAAATCGGGTCTCGAACCTGATACCCTCCGGTAGGGAAAATTTAGGCAAGTTAACAAAGAAAGTCATTTTTATTTATTCATATATACAGTGGCAATATCTTTTCCTAATTACCGTGGAAGGACAAGATGGAAATAAACAGTTTAGAGTACGCAAAAGTTTTTTCATGGTATAATAATTCTCACATTGTTAATTTCCTTGATTGTTTCAAATAAACATATTTCGCCCTATTAATGTACTGTCCGATTTTGGTGTCTAAAAATAACTTCTTTTTTTTTTGTAAGAAATCATCTGTTTTTGTGTGAGCGCGTGAGAATGTGTAACTAAGCTTCCAAATCAAAATATTTTTAATGCTTTTTATTCCACTTATTATATCTGAATTTTTAAAGAAATTCACGTATTTGACAAGAAACATATTAATATTCTGTTTCAAATTTTATTACCTAATGATACATAGCTTAAATGGTACTTTGCATAGCATCACTTGAATAACGGGCGTTAAACTACCGGTTTAATCAACTAATTTACTAGTGTGCTATTCTCGTCAATGTTACTCCACTAATCGCATCACTAAGCAACATATTGATTGGTTAAAGCTCTCTATAGTCATCGAACAAATTGCGTGTACACTAATTCCTATTGTCAAACATAGCTACAAATTCTTGCAGAGAAAGGGATTTACGATGTAATCGCAATGAGTCTCTACAACAGATTGGCTAATATTTTTGGAATTACTCCACTATAGTAGTTTTAAACATGTTGGATTATCAGACTGTATTTAAAAAGTAATCCAAGCTTTCTAAATATAGCTAAACATAGAAATAACTGTAATTATAAAAAAAAGCCGCATCTTATCTGCACAGTAGTAGAAAATTTGAAACAGAAAATTAATATTTTAATAATTTTCTCTTCAATCTTTTTAAACCTGACTCATTTTATGGCTATGTTGTATATAAAAAATAAATATCGTTAGAGAATTAGAATTTAAATTAGTTATGCGTTTTGAAACCTTTGAAACAGTTCAAAGATTACAAAATCTGAAGCAACAAATTCGAATGTTGATTTCATTAAAAATTTAGCTTTATATATAAGATAGCTGAAATTAAATAGTTGTAATTAATTAAAAAGTGTGTCAGTTTAGTTTCAGATTATTATTGTGATCTGATACAATTGGAATTCATCTCACTGCTTTATTCAAGAAAAATTTTACCTACATTTATGTCCGATGTATTTATTTAATGTTTTGTACTTAGATGTATTGGTACTTTGATTATTATGATATTTATTAATATTTTACTTTAGTGATTAGTTACTTAAGAAATACTTCAATACAGTATACAGTAAGTTTCTAAGTATAGAAGACAAATACATCAAGCAAAATAATAGTAACAATAATAATCTGTTTATTAATGGTTTATATTTTTACTTATTCCAAGAAAGCTTCTTAAAATGCATTTCTAGTCAACTATCTGGTCAAATTTCATATGTAGCTATTAATATTGATGTTTAAACAATTTTTTCAAAATGTCCTCTGTTTTTTTTTAAATCTTGTTTGAGCCTATCATTTAATTTAACAATTCGAGCTGTATTACCTTTCAGGTTTTAAAATGGTTTAAATGCCAACAATTTTCTCGATAATATTTGATTACCTCTTTTCACTGGAAGAAACAGAAATGAAATAATCAGTCTGTACATGGAAACTGGAAAATACATCATATTCGTTTTGTTCTTACAAAAGTAGAAAAATAATTCTAAGAAAATAAAGAAAGGAAGAATCCACGTTTTTCCGTATACTTGACGAAAAGCGGACAAAAATTATAGAAAAAAAAATTATTCTTCCCTTCTTTATTAGCAACTAGTAACTGCTTTAGAAAATTTTGAGTCTGCTTTTCGGAGAAGTTTTAAGCTCCTTGTCACAAGATCAGAATAAAGCAAAAATAGAATGAAGGAATATAAGAATTATCGGAAATCAATACACACATCTTCAATAATCTTACCCTTGACTATTCACACGTGCATCCTTCTTTCTCCCACTCTCGCATACCGTAAAGCCCCATTGAAACAAGAGCAGTTGAGGGGGAAGAGGAAAACACAGCAAAGGGAGGAAACGATTGATCTGCAAGGAAAAGCGAAGAAAATTGAAAAATGTCGAAATTCTTCACTCCAGAGCGATCTCTGGTTTCAAAAGAATGGCTGCTGCTTGAAATAAAATGGGTAGCCAAGAAAGGAAGATAAGGGTAAAGAAAACCCTTGTAAAGAACGTAAATATGGGGAAAGATACTCTTTTGCTTTTACTTTATCTGTTGATGAAAGGAGAATTTAACAGTGCCTAGTTTGTAAATTTACATACGTATGTTTTGTAACAATGAAATGAACATTTGATTTCTATTGGTCTTTTCCATTTTAAACCTGATTGATTTCCTGAATCAAATGAATAATTTGTTTATATCGGGTCAGAGATGCCTATCCTATTTTTGTTATTTTTCAACTCCAATAGATATTAAACTGTCTCCGCAAATCCTAATTAGATTTTGATCTAGCTTTCCATACATAATTATTTTGAGTTGCTCTAATAAACGCTTTTGAATTATTTTAGAATTTAATATTTCCTTTTAAAACTATATTTGAGAAAATATATATGTTTGATATAATATTAGGTTGTTCGGAAAGTAATTTCGTTTTTTCCCGACAGAGGATTTAATTGTATTTTTCGCACCCAATTTCATACTTAAACCGCAAAATCATTTTATGTTTTAAGAGCTGATATAGCAAGGCTTGAGTGTGAAAAAGTGCAGCTGATTCTTCGCAGTAGTTTTTGGATGGTGCCCTTTTAAATATGGAGAGCAATAAACAGCATTTTCGTCATTTTTTTCTTTTTTGCTATAAAAGGTAAAAATGCTGTTCAAGCCAGAAATAAATTAGCCAATATGTGTGGAGAAGATGTGTTAACAGTACATCAGTACCAGAACTGATTTGCAAAATTTTTCCTTCAAATGAGGAGGCCAAAAACCACCTCGATCAGTTTTTTTTACAGCAAAGACCAAAACTTTTATGAGCGTGTAATCATGTTACTACCAAAAATATGGCAAAAGGTATTAGACCAGAATGGCAATTTTATAATTTAATAAATAATTTATTCATTAAACGAAAATTTCTTTTCATTTTGACAAAAAAAAAAAAAACGAAATGACTTTCCGAACAACAAAATAACTATTAAGAGTGAATTTTTTAAGTTTCAAAATTAAATGCAGCAACTCCAATAGATATTAAGCTGTCTAAGCAAATCATAATTCAATCTTTAGTTTAACCTAGCATTCCAGACATTCATTTTAAGCTAGATCTAATAAATGTTTTTGAATTATTTTCGAAATTAATATTCTTTTGTGTTTACAAAAAAATATGTGTGTAAGATCTATTAACTATTTAATATGAATTTTTACTATAGCAAAATTAGATGCAAGCACTCCAGCAGATGTTAAGCTGTCTCTGAAAATCGTAATTCGATATTTTGTTTAATATAGCTTTCCAGAAATAGCTATTTTAAACTGCATCTAATAAACGCTTTTGGATTATTTTAGAAATTAATATTACCTTATATAATATAAAGTTTATCCTTATGTAGTTTTATATTAATATAAAACTATATTTGCGAAAATATGTATCCTTCATTAACCTCTTTGTGTGAATTTTCAGTTCCAAAATTATTTGATTTTAATTGATATTTTGCCATTTGTTGCCATATATTGCCTTTATATGATAATAATTTCTATGAATGGAAATCAAAGCAATTAGTTGATTGCCATATCCTTGTAATAGCACAAAATATTTATTTATTACATTTGACTCATCATTCAAGCTTAAGATAGCATTGGAAAGAAATTAAAATATTATCAGAAAATTAATCCTTGTTTCAACCCCCATCTTCTTTCAAACTTGTATATCAAATGAATATAAAAAAAAGAATCCTTTGTTTGCAATTTATTTTGCCCTTAATTGCTCAAAAAGTGAAAATTTTTTTAACTGATTAATTCAAAATCAATTCCATAAGTTTACTAATATTGAAATATGAAAAAACACATTTTGTTTAATTTGTAACTTCAAGAACGAAAAAAGATATTTTTTAAACTAAAATTTATCATTTTCATCAACTTATAGTTACATTTGGAATTATTTGAGAAATGGCAGTTAGACAAATGAGATCACAAAAGGTGCAATGACCAAATGCAACCCCATCCTCATACATCCTCAACTAAAATATCAACACTTGCTCAAGGCGCAGACCTCTACTTGCGTCCAACTTAGCTTTATACGCCATAAATCTCGGAGGTGAGGAGAGAGTGGAGGGGTATAATCTGTTTGAATCCGCTTTCGGAAGTTGGAGCAAATAGTTTTGGAAAGCAAGTAGCTATAAATGATAAAATATTGTTTCGGTATTGAAAGCATTAAAACAGACATGATCTAACTTAAACTGTGTACCGACGATACCGCAAGATAGGATTTGTGAAACAAATGCTGTTTAAGTATAAATGAACTGTTTAAGTATATATTTTTTTTTTATTAAAGAAAATAGTTGATTTTACTATAGTTTAAATAAAAAATTTGATTTTCATTTTACTGCAGTAATTAATTCTTTCATTATGAAGATTTATTTTCTGCTGTTTCATTATTTTGGACATTGCATTTCTTTAAACTTCCAAAATTTAAATAAAGTTGAAATGCTTTTTAAAGCTTTTTAAACTTTTAGAATATACATACGACAGGCAAAGCGCAGTCAACTTATTTGGTCCTATTGCATTTAAATTATTTTTATATACAAAATTAAGAAAATTAATTAATACATAATGAATGATGCAATCTTCTGCTTTTAAATGTAATAAAGTTAAATTATTTTTTTATATCAGTAGAAGAAGAGAATATATATTTGTAATAATGAAGAGATTATTCTGCTTTTGTTATTTTATTTTATCTAACAATCATCTTGAAAATTTTTACTAAAATATTTTCCATTCTTCAGAATCTTTTGAGGCAGCAATTTTATATGCTCTATACTATGATTAAATGCTGAAAAGAGGATTTTCTAGGAAGAATTCTGTTAAATATTGTGCTCCTATAATTCTATTGAAGCATTAAACACCTTGTAAAAAAGCAATTTTCTCTAATGAAAAATACCTTATACACTTGCCTGATAATAATGACATTTTAATCAAGGCACTAGTTAGAAACTTATAGTTTAGTTTGTCATAAAAATATTTGTGGCCAATTTTCCCTAATGTAACTGTTCTAATTATCTTTCAATTACATATTAGAAATACATTGTATACCAAAGAATTATTAAGTGTGTTCTTACCTCCTAAACCTTACAATTTTCTTGTAATGTAATCATTATTATTCCATAATGAACTTGTTGTCTTTTAACGTTTAGACTTAATTGAGATTCAAGAGCATACCAGCCAACATTTGCAAAAGGCGAAAAAAAGGCATCCGGGGCTTAATTGATGGGAGAGAGGAGTAAGATTAGGAAGTCGAACTTAGAAAAAACCCAGCTGGAGTAGTCACCTAAAAACTTTCTTGCATGCTCTTTATTTAAGATCTTATCCTTCTCCTTTAGCATAAATTTATGAATCTTGAGTAAGGTCTCAAAAGTCTTGCATAACATTAGCGAACAACAGTTTCGTAATATGGAACTTTGGTGTGAATCAGATTTTTTTTTGCTGAGTATATTGTGAGAATATGTATTTTGGATGTCTTTTTTCAGACCTATTGACACCAAAATTTAATACGAAACTAAAGTTGTAGGCACAAAATAACATACAGAATTTCTTTAATTTAAATCTTGAGCTTACTTACGTACAAAAAGGCAGATTGTCTATTCTTTGACGCATATGGCCCCAAATTTTATGGGAATTTACACTTCGGATGTTGAGCCTGTGTAATCATTTTCAACATTTAGGTTTTTATTTTATAAGTTATCTTGCTAACTAATTTTCAGACAAATGGACTGACAGACTTCTGAATGGATTTCTTTCAAATGTTCGTCGCTGCGTTTACATGCACACAAAAGTACAGACCGACAGACGGTCAACTGTTAGACGGATTTGATACATAATTTAAAAACATAGTGCCAAAAATGCGTTTTTCCGATTCAAGAAGATCTGAAACGCAGAGATTTAACAAAAGGTTGAGTTAGAATTTTTTGGCCATGATTACAATACTTTCTCCAAATTTTGAATACTAGAAAGCAACGATAATATCAGATTCCATGAATCATCAATAACAAATTAAAAAAGTATTGATCTAATTATAAATACATTTAGCATAAAATTAAGATTTTGATGCTACTATCGAGCTTCTAAAGCAAAAAGAGTGAAAAAAGCATAGTAATCATTGCAATCAGTTTTAAAAATAGGTTATTCTTGTTTATTTGAATAGAAATAATTCAATATTTAATTTTTTAAATTATTAATATTGTATACCTGAACGGAATGTAAATTGAGAAATATAAATTATTTCTTAAATGGACATTTCATTGAATATCCTTATTATCTCAACTATATTTTTTGTTTTGTTTTCAATTGATAAGATTGAGTTTCTACTGAAGCTTAATCCTTAACCTTCTAAGTGTTTATTTTATGATATCATTCCTCATGTTTTGTCAATTTTAAGCAGCGTAAATATAAAAATATTAACCTGTAGAGGGATTAAGTTATAATCACTGATTTAGGATCCAATAATTAGTCAGATTATAGTTATATTAACGTACCGTTAAGGATTCAATAATTAGGTGTATTAACGTACCGTTTTAAAGCAACACTAGAGTTAGAGAGACGATTCTCACTCCGAAATAGCCCTATGGTAGCTTGAAATCGGTCAAATAACGAGCATGACATCTGAGCTGGACCCCCCCCCTCCCCTTCTCCAAACTTCTTCACCACACTGGAATCGAAAGTGGTGATTTGGAGAATGAAACGTCGCTTTAAACATGTTTCACATCTTATATGACAAAAAATGAACTCTCTATCTATGTATTCACGATTTATATATATATATATATATATATATATATATATATATATATATATATACACTGAACTGAAGTGACAAAAGTCATGGGATGACTGTTAATATCGTGTCGGTCCTCCTTTTGCCCGACGAAGTGCAACAACTCGACGTGTCATGGAGTCCACAAGTCGTTGGAAGTCCTCTGCAGGAATAGTGAGCCATGCTGTCTGTATAGACGTCCATAATTGTGAAAGAGTGGATGGTGCAGGAGTTTGGGCACGAAAGGACCTTTCGATGATGTCCTATAAATGCTCGATGGGATTTATATCAGGTGATCTAGGTGGCCAGATCATGCGCTGGAATGTTCTTCAAACCAATCGCGAACAGTTCGGGCCCGGTGACATGGCGCATTGTCATCCATAAAAATCCCATCGTTGTGTGGGTACGTGAAGTCCATGAATGGCTGCAAGTGATCTGCAAGCAGCTGAACATAACCATTTCCAGTCAATGATCGGTTTAGTTGCACCAGAGGACCGAGTCCATGCCATGTAAAAACAGTCCACACCATTCTGCAGCCACCACCAGCTTGAACAGTGCCTTGCTGACAGTTTGGGTCCATGGCTTCGTGGGGTCTGCGCCACACTCGAACTCTACCATCAGCTCGTAACAACTGAAATCGTGACTCATCTGACCACGCCACGGTTTTCCACTGGTCTAGGGACCAGTCGATATGCTCACGAGCCCAGGAGAGTCGCTGCAGGCGATGTCGTGCTGTCAGTAAAGGCACTCGAGTCGGTCTTCTGCTGTCATAGCCCAAGGAAGACAAATTTCGCCGCACAATCCTATCGGACACGTCCCTCGTACGTCCCACATTGATTCCTGCAGTTATTTGACGCAGTGTTGCGTGTCTATTAAAATTGACCATTCTACACAGACGTCGGTGGTCTCGGTCGTTAAGTGCAGGTGGTCGCCCACTGCGCTGCCCATGATGGGATGTGATGCCTGAAATTTCATACTCTCGGCGCACTCTTGATACTGGGGATCTTGGAATGCTGAATTCACTAACGATATCCGCAATGGAATGACCCATGCGTCTAGCCCCAACTAACATTCCACGTTCAAAGTCTGTTAATTCTCGTCGTGCCACCATAAATCACGAAAAACCTGTTCACATGAATAACTTGAACACAAATGAAAGCTCTGGAAAACGAACTGCGCATTTATACTTTTTCGCTGCGATACTACTGCCCTCTGTATATTTGCATATTGCTATCCCATGACTTTTGTCACCGCAGTGTATATATATATATATATATATATATCTGTGTGTGTGTGTCGTGATAATGGGCAATGCATTGAATACCTAGAATTTAAAACCTAGATGTAATTAACTGTATATTATAATAGAGCCATTCTTGCAATATAACCTACCTTTAATTAAATTAAGGGTAGGTTAAGTTAAAGAGATTACTTAAAACTAAATGTATCGTTCAAAATTAATCAAAGGCAAAATTTAAATATTTAAATAAATTAAAGACAAGAGGTGTTACCTTCCAAATTATTTTGAAAGCAAATTTTACTTCTTTTCCGGCTTTAGCTGAAGTCATTCCTGCTTCCAGTTGCACATCTTCGGATATGAATTGTCATATATAAGAAACTAGTTATTACCCACGACTCTATTCGCAAGGAAATTTTGATGTATATGTACGAAAAGCTATCAAATAAGGAAAAATTGAAAAAATTAAACTTAACCCTGAAACGATACATTTAAAAGTATAAGAATATACGAAATATATATATATATATATACATTGTATACTCAAAATAAAGCAAAACAGTAAATCAAGTTAGGTCAAATCTATTTTATTTATTGATTGAGATTGAGATATCCACAACAGTATTGTACACATAATTTTTAAACTTTTAATTTAAATGAAAACACAGTTGTCAACAATCACGCGCGAACTTTCAACGCCAGTTGGCGTAACGCACATGTCTGACTTTCCTACGCCAGCTATTCTGTTTTCTTTTAATTTAAAAGTATTTCAGAATGAATCCAAAAGATCGATTAGTTAACAACATTTGATTTTAAATACATCAAACACAAAGAAAATAAATAGAATTGTTTGAAATCATCAGTCGAAATTCTCCTAAGCCTAACATCATTTCCGTCGGAAAAACAAAACAAAACAAAAAGATGAGCCCTACTTATCTTTGGCGGGATTTCGCCTCAGCTTTTTGGCGCGATAATTAGTTTTTAATTAATAAAAAAATTAACCACTCAATTAACTGGAATAAGAAGTAGCATATGTTCTATTTCTGACTATAATCTATCTTTGTGCTGAATTTCATCCATTTCCGTTCCGCCGTTCTGGCTTGATTGAGTAACAAACATCCATCCAAACTTTCACATTTATAATATTAGTATAAATTTTTACTACATATTAGTTACTCATTCTTTAAGTTTTCAAATTTTCTATTTATTTATTCATTATTTTCTTTGTTCTAAAGCTTTGTATTATTAAGAATATTAAATAATCACAAAGTTTTGTTCTTTTCTTTACTTAATGATTTTTGTAAGGCAAATAAATGTTTATTTGATTTTATCAGTTTAACAGTTTACTTTTCTTCCTTTAATAGCTATTCAGCTGTCTGTCATCCAATAAATATGTGCAATTCTTTGAGATAATTAAGTTATCAAGAGAGTAATTTAAACTTAATATCTTCACTTAACTTTCAGAATAATTGAAAATAAAAATATTCCAAAATAAATCATATATCAACTTATTAATAAAAACCGTCTTCTTTGTTTGAGTTCTTAGTTGAAGCAATCAAAAATATTAATGAATTCATATCTTTCATTAAGGAATCAATATACTTAAAACAGATACAAACCTATTTATCAAAAGTACAATATGAATTTTAAACGAAGCAGAATTAGAAAGTGTTCAGTTTATGTTTAAAGCTGAAATTGAATTTCGAAACACGTACCTAATGATGCCTTTCTCAGAAAATTTAGAATAAGCTTCTAATTATAAAGTGATTACTGGGGTACCTATTGATGAGTTTTGCAGAAGAGTTTCCTTTCTAGGAAGACCTACGGCATTTAAATCAGGGGCTAAACCTTATATTTTCTGTACTAAAATGCTTTTACATTGTTTCTATTAAAATGAAAAATATGACAAATTTCGTTATTGTTTTTTTGTCGCTGTTGTAACTAATCTAACTAATTTATATATGGATCATCCTTTCATCCTCTAGGTATGTCGCATACAATCAGGAATAAAATAAGATAGTCAACATATTTTCTAGACTCAAATATTTTTATGTTGTGAGTTTTAAATTGAAAAAAATACATATAATAAGATTTTGGTTTTTAGTGTAGTCATAACTAATCTAACGAAGTTATATAATCATAACCTTATCCTCCTCTAGGTATGTCACATATAATCAAGCCATAAAATAAGATAGTCTCATTGTATTTTCTATACTAAAATATTTTCACGTTCTGTCTTTTAAAGTGAAAAATATGACAAGTTTTTGGTTTTGTCGCTGTTATAACTGATGTAATAAACTTATATAAGGATCAACTTGTCCTCTTCTGGGTATGTAGGGTATAATCAGCTTATAAAATCAGATAATCACCTTATATTTTCTATACTAAAATATTTTTGCTATGTTTTTTTAAAGTGAAAATATGCCAAGGTTTTTTCTTCTGTTGTAATATAATAACTGATCTAACAAACTAATATAAGTATAATCTCGTCCTCCTCTAGGTATAGCATACAAAACCAAATAAAAAATGGCAACAATTAAACATTATTTGTTTTACTAAATTATGTTATTGTTCTAATATTCCCCATGCAGAGATTTAATAGATATACTTATTAAAACATGCATCTTACTTAGCAGTTTTTAATGTGGGAAAGATTTATATAATTTCAGAAACAACATGGAAAACTAAAATATAAAAAAGGATGCCCCAGGTGTGTGTGTTTTACCATGCAAATGTCTTTAATTATTTTTTTTTTCTCTCCAAAAAAAAAATAACATACATAAAGATAGATTTCTATGAATTTCTGTGTTTCGGCCTGAATATTCATTAAGAACAAAGAAAAAAAAATATTATTTGACATAGAAGGCATCCTAATTTTATTTTCCTTCCTAAAGCCTTGAGCTTTGTTGGTTTAGTATTTACCCTGAGGGAACAAAGGAAAAAAATAAATAAAAAAGAGTAAAAGTTATTCTCGCCTATTCATCGAATGAGCATTAATTTTAATAATCCATCCATCACAGTTTTCAATTATAACGAATGATAGGAACATTAAAAAATGAAATCCAGATAGCGTTTCTTTAAATTTTGTTCTATTTACTGATATAAAGTAGACGTTTATGCATAAATTTTACCTGCATGAGATTATGTAACTATTTTTCGTTTCAAACGATTCATTGAAAAATATATCTTCGTATTTTTCTACTAACAATTTGTGTGTGCGCATAATTTCAAACCATAATTAAACTTTATGAAAATTATTTAACAATGGTCGATCAGACAAGATAGAATTGTTGGAGATTCATTTTATGAAGCAATTAATATCTATAAAAGTATTGCAATTTTTGTCCTATAGTGCTAGAAAATAAATAACATGACATTTTTTCAAAAATAATTTCGCAAATATTTTTTTTCTTGCTTTCATGGTATAAACTATAAAAAATAATAATATTAATTGCTAAGAGAGAAAAAAAAAAGAGACCAAAGAATTAATTTTGACAAATATTAAAATTGCGCTTACTTTATTAAATAAAGATAATGCTTGATTTAACTCGAGAAGCATATTTATAATTTACTCCGCTTAGTTTCTTATAAAACATTTATTTCTCTCATATTATGCGAAATAAAATATACATACATGACAGGGCAAACTCGAAAGCATTATCCGTTTAATAGCGGATCCGAAGAGCTTAGGACTTGGGGAGGGAAAACGATTAAATGTTGCCTTAAAAATTCATTTTATCAAGAAAAATGGTATCTTTATTACTACGCATAAAAAAAAATTGACAGCTCTTCGGAAAGGGAAAATAAAAAAGGGATATCTCATCTTCGCAAATTGGAATTTAGAATTATATTAACTAACTGGGGAAAACCAAATTCAATACTTCATTTTTTTTTTCCTTGGTTCGCCACAAGTTGAAAAAGGGATAGACATTACATAAAATAAGAAGAAAAAGATAAATAAAATAAACAGATTCGGTTGATAGGAAAAGTGGAAGACATGGAGCTGCTTGATATCGATCAAACACAGTTTCCAAGGTAACCACTCAAGAACATTTCTTCCAAAGCTTTCAACTTGCGAAAAGGTTTTTTTTTTAATTTTATTTTTAAATTTTTTTGTTGTTCTCTTCTTTTCCCCCCTCCCCTCTTTTTATTTTTTAAAAACTTTTTTTATGTAAAGAAAATGGTATCATCGGGAAAATGGGCAAGTGGGAAAATGATAGGAACAGTTTCGCAACAATATCCCTAGATATTCCGTTTTTAAACAAAAATTCTATTCGAATTTCTATGTGATATTTTTTTTTTGGTTTGTTGGACATTTCTTCTTCAAAGTTTAAAAAGTGGTATGTTTTTGAGTGAAGTTTTGATGATATGCTTCCTTTTTTGGGGAAATTTAATGTAACATGGGTTGCTAAAATGTTTCCCATTGCAAAATTATAGATTTTCAATATTCTTCATACAGCATCGATTGAATGGTTGTGCTTATGTTATCTTATTTTAAAACAAGACTTCTGTATAGTAAGCGGGATAGCATTTATTTCTATAAAATTCATTTGTTTGAAGTAATTTATAGTATATTTTTCTAATAACAGATGTTGTCATCATAATGCATATTTTAGCAAAAGATAAAATAATGTAACCAATTTTAGGAATTTTGTAAATGAAATTAGTAAAAAGAAGAAAATAAATACATAATTTGAAAGGTTTTCGTAAAATTTAAATGTTAATTTACTTAACTGTTTTCTATAACTTAAAGAATCTTTTATGACATCCTTTCCTTTTTACTATTTTTACATTTGTTATCATAGTATCTTGAAAGTTCTTTTATTTCAGGAGGTCAGTACAAAAGTCTTTAAATTAGCCTGAAGAGAAATGTACATAATTACAACCTCACCTTATCATCTTTATGTAAAATCTATTTAAAAACGTTACCCTTTTTTCAATAACGATTACATTATCCATGTTTACCTTTCGTAGTATTTCCTGCCAAAACGAATTCTTTGTTTCTAATATGGATCATGCAATTTTTTTAAATATATTATTATTTCATTAACTAAAACAAAGTTGTGGCATTCATGGGGTAAAAACTTTCTGTCTAATACTACAACCACTAAAAACGTTTGAAAATGTAATCATTTGTGACAACAAATGCTGAAATGAAATAACAACAAAATCTGAAAAAAGAATCAGCGCAAAGATTGCAATTTATCTGATGCTATGAAAAAGAGAAAATAATACGAATTTTTGTATTTAAACTCTCTTATTCTTTTATTCACGACAAAATGTAAACTTACAAAGTTTGGTTTAAGATATTGATTTGCACTCATATGTCAACAATTTAGCAACTTAAGTTTCAGAAAAAAATTTGAATTATTCCCTTTACGTTTAGAACATAAATTAAATATGAAAATAATTATGCCACAGTTTTATGAGACAAACACTTACCTCTGAAAACGATGCTACCTTTAATGGGATTTAAGATAATATAATTTATTCAATCCTTAGAGATGTTGAATTATCCTCAGTTTAAATATACGTCCCTTGTTTCTGCACTTCATACGCAAAATTGCTATCTATATACACAATCCCTCCACTTCACCAAATTTTGTAGGTTAAGCTGGACCTTGGACGGGGGATCTCTGTGAATTTCAGCCTTGTGTGCCAGTGAATACCGAGGAAAGATACCCCAGGGAGTTTACCTGAGCACAGTATGTGGGTGACAAGGTCATAAACCTGTCGAGCTGGATAAAGATATTTCATCCGTTGCAGAAATTGTCAATTAACTCACAGGCAGACTCAGTATCTGCCTATTGAGTCAAATCTAAACACGCCTACTGCCCATTTCGTTTGACACTTGGTTAGGGGGGCGTATATGCGTTCGAGAGAAGGCACCTGTGTGAAAACCATTTCTCATTTTAGTTGATATTTCAATTTTCTTATTATTTCCCAGTTATTTTTTTCGTGAGAAAACTGAACTAGAGAGCTGTTAATAGGGAACGACTTTGAAATGATGCAGCAAATTGATAGTTCCATAGGTGTTCGTAATTTAAATTAATTACGAGCTGCGAGAAACATATCTACAAATTAATAATAACGATCTGCCATAGTATTTGCAATTATCTGATATTTTAATTAAAATTTTACAATGAGAAATTGCTTCCTGTTTTAATAAAATTTATCGATATTATTGGGATTTAATACATAGATTGTAAATGAATCAAACATTCGTTTAAATTTTTAAAAAATTTCTAATGTTAGTTGCGACTAATAGCTAGTAAGATGTGACATGTACAATTCAATTATGGAATTCTCTAAAGTTAGAAAAAAAATTTACACCTTTTAAATGTGTAGCTTCTTTCTTTTAATTAGCTTGAGTTAGGAGACATTTTTTTTCTCCTATATTTATTAGTTTTACGCTAATTTTGATGATGTTAGGCATCATGATTAAACTAAAGACAAGTAGATTATGAGCTTAAAGAAAAGGTGAAGACTCCATTATCTATTTTTAAAAACCAGAAAATTTACTTGCCGGCAAATAATAAAAAATTCAAAATAAAAACAATTACAGGTATGTAAAATTTTAACAATGTTATTGTTTCATATCTGTATAAAGTATATTGATAATTTTTATGAAAAGCTTTTTTTATAACATTTAAATCATTTCTTTAGTATTTAGAATGCAATGAAATTAAACTCCCCATCAAAGACCTTTTCATAATTAAAATACTTACTGCCTGATTATTTAAAAAATATTTATTCACTGTTTATTTATTTGATTAAAATGACTTTAACAAATCATACATTGAAAATAATTTTCTTTATATTAATTGAACTATAATAGAAAAATGTTATATCCTTTAAACACGAAACTCTCAAATAAAATGCGATAAGTGTTTTCGGAGAATCTAAAAATATTTTCAAGGCTTTCTTCGAAGCATTTTTAGTACACTTGTCTGTTTCGCACTGGCAATTTTAATTCTGAAATGAAAGCGTCTTATCAGAAAAAGAACATGTCTCACTTCATGTATACAGCCCCCAACAGACATTTCCAACTTTATTTATGGCTGCCAAAATTATCCCACAACGGCTATGAAACAACAATAGTGGCCACCGTACCTGGGACGAAGCTCCCCTCTTAAAGAATTATGTCCTTAAACGATACTCTTTTCTATTGTAAACGGAGCGTTTTCTTGGTGTTTATGCCTTTCCCCTCCCATTCCGACTGCTGTAGAGACTTTCTTTGAAGAAAACCACTAGTTACTGTCCCATAAAGGAATGCATTCCACACCGAGATTGAGCTTAGTTCACTTGTCTGATACCAGCACTGGCGCATCTTCGTTTAAAGCTCTTCAGAAGTGAATTTCTGTCTTCATTCACAATAGCATAACATTAAACTTCGTTAAGTTGGTTTTTCAAATTGAAATATTTTTACGATTACTGTTGGTAAGTTTTAAAAAGTCTTGCACTTAATAGTAAGAGTAAATATTTGAATTTTTATACCTTTACTTTTTTAATGTATTTAATTTTTTTAAGTATTATAAATAAAATATAATAATAATTTATATTAAAACTGCTTCGTATTTTTGTTTGAATATGATAGCACAAAGATTAAACTCATTTTACACCCTTTAAAAAAAATCACATTTATATATGTGTTATTTTTCATAGCATATTTAAAGACTTAAAGTGAAAAATTTGTATCGTTTCTTCCTTGATTTAATAACTAGAGAAGGAAACGACGTATTATATTAATAAATAATACTATTATTTCTGTTTAAAGCTATATTTAATTTATATAAAGCATTAGTTAGTTGAAAAGTATTTCAACACATTTTGTAATATTTGAATCCAAATCATTATCGACAAATACAGTTTCAATAAAATTTATTAATTATCAGTGCGAAAAAGTGCATAAAACATAGACCCATTTTGAAATATATATATATATATATATATATATATATATATATATAATTTTAAAAAAATAATGTTATGACTAATATTTAGATTTAATAAGTTATGATAAATAATGTAGTATGGTAATAAGTATGGATAAAATTTAATTTTTAGGATTTGAAACCACGATTTCAAAATATGTATCTATTCTTATGAAAGTTTCTGTGTCTTCTCTGTCCCTTTCTTTTTCCATTTCTTTTTGTACATGCGTTACAAAAAGGCTATGTTAAGAAATTTGTTTTCACAATTTGAGGATGGAATCAGTCCAAAAATATATACAATTTTTTTAAAAAAACCAAACAAACATTGTGGAACATTTTGGAATCTTAAAAAGTTTACGCATTTATTCATCTTTAATGGTATATTTTTGCAGCAAACGAACATAAGAAAAAAAAAGTCTCGATTACTTTTTTTTTTTTGTTTAAATGGTATAAATGTTTGTTGGTTTTTTAAAGATTTTTATATATTTCAATAAAACTGTGTGATGGGAACAATTCAGGAGTGCTACTTTGATATTTGGCTTTTTTTCTGGCAAAAAGCCATTCTTTAAGCAGGTGATAGTCGTCAAAAATTTTTGCCCAGAAACGAATCCTTATTCACAAACACATGCCTCGTGTGACAACAGAAATCTCATCCAGCTTCTTTCAAACTAAACTCTAAAGTAAACTTTAGAATCCTTGGAAATCAATGGTATATCCATCCCCAAAGTAAATTTCTAAGTAACTTTTCATAGAGGATTAAATTCAAAATGAACAAAAACTGAATCAAGGCCGCTCCCAAAAGCAGCCCCTCCACAATACATACCAAGTAAAGAAATCCTATTGGGCTTTTGCAAACCAAACATGCTAGAAGACCCTTTGAGAGAAGAACGAATAATGCGTTTCTAATGATCAACCGGTGAGGAGGAAGGAATTGTTTGAACTAATCTCAAAATAATGCGGATGCCTTTCAAAATCCTACACTCAACTTTAATTTTTGTGGTAAAAAATTTGCTCATGATAAATTAATGCAGCTTGCTATAAATTTAGATTGATGCATATTATTATTTTTTTGTTTGATGTTAATTTAAAATTGAGTTAGAGATTAAAACCAAAGCGGTAACAGAAGTTAAGTATTGATCATTGATCACCTTCATGTTTCAAAAATGACTTATGAAGGTCAAATTTAAGTATTGATTTTTATTGGAAGGACGTTTAAATTAATTACATATAACTTTGATTCGCTAATTTGATTATAAAGTTTTTTTAAAAAAATTCCACTGGATTATGGAATTAAAACATTAGCTCTAAGCTGGTATTTCTTATAATGCTGTGCCTATTTTTTAAAATCTAGAATAGAATAATAAATTGAATTGAAAATGTGTTCTTTAATTTGAACCCAAAGATAATATATCCAAAGTCGAATTTTGCGGTTTTTGATGCTTTCATAGCATTTGCATTATCCTTGCTACATATTTGGATGAGTAGAGATAGAAGCTGTAAGAGAGAGAAAAAAATAATTAGAGCTCTTTAAGAGTAAGATGCACTATGATATATATTACTTTCTGGAACTTCTTTTGGCTGCTCTAAAGTATTAAAAATAATATTTGCTGCCTCTGACGTACAGAAATTAATAACATAAGTTAATTACATGTTTTTGTTTTTGAACTGTCTGGCTATTGTTTTTCTGTTTATAAAATTATATAAAGAGAGCATTTTATTATTAGAAGAAGATTTTGAAAGAATGAAGCCAGTATTTATTATGGTAGTTACTCCAAAACATACTTTAAAATTTTTAAGATTCATACATGAATAATTTAAGAGTCTCGGATTTTTGCTCTTTATCGTCTCCGCGTTTAAATAACAATATATTGGGAATACAGTAATCTCTCATTTTATTTGTTAATTCTTTTCTCGACATGTGATGTGTAGTTCTGATTATCTATTACAATATATATATATATATATATATATATATATATATATATATATATAAATTCGTTTCATTTATTTTTATACATCATTTACTAATTACAAATTACTAATGTTGATTGGATGCTTTTGAAATTTTGATTTATATTGATTCCGCATTAGCAGAAAGCGGATTTCATTTATAAAAATTGAAACTCAAAGAAATTCTTTCCTGTATGACAAGAAATTATAAAGATTTAATTCCTCATTTTTCACTATTTTATTTTTTTAGTCACCTTCATGTGAAGCAACATCTTCATGGGGGGAAAAATAAGTGCAAAGTAATTGTACTAACAAGACGATTTTGATAGGGCAGTCGTAAGTTCCCTACCAGTGGTGCTAACTCTCTTGAGAGGACAGGAGCTGTGATTTATGTTCTGCTGTCAATTTTAGTTAGATCTCGGAGAATAAAGCAGCTTCAGTAATGCAGGTGCTGGCTCTTCAGAAGAGGACGGTCCTCTGTTTCAAGCTATGATAAATGTCAGATCAATAGTGGGCCCCATGTTGCAACGGAGATATTGACGGGAAAGAAAAGTACACTTTTCCCATTTTTCCCCACTTTGATAACTGCAGAATCTAGGTATACGAGGTTTATCTCGTCCTTTTTAAACTCAAAACTGCCATTAGAACAACTTTTTGCTTTGGAATTGAATAAATTTATCTAATTGCCAGGAAACCTATTCCTGAATGGCACATACTTGAACTAGGAACACGAAATTCTTCTTCATTCGAAATTCTTCTTCAGTTTATCATTAGAATGTAATTAAATTCACTTTAACGATCAGTTTACATATTTTCATAATATATTTGATCAAAAGTTGAATAACAAAATAAACATCATAATAGGCTGGCTCATTTTTGGTAGTATTTTAAATGTAGCTGCAATATACTACACTACGCAACATAAAAATTCCGTTTTAGATCTTTTGGTCTAATTTAGCAAAAATACAAGATGCTTCTAAATTGAGTTCTTGTAAAGGATCTTTTAGATGTTTTGGTCTAATTTAGCAAAAATACAAGGATCTTCTAAATCGAATTCTTGTAAAAGATACTAATACTTTACATCTAAAGTAACAAGTCATTTATTTAGAAGAAATATAGCCCAGTTAGAAAACAACATGCATAATTGTTTGAATTGGAATGTGGAACTAGCAAAGGGTTTTAATTTCTTTTACTTTTATTGGTATTATAAAGATGTGATTAATTTTTTAAAGTCAACGGTATTGTTCAGATTAAATCCTTTAATCCTGCATTTTCACAATAAAATATATATTGAACTTTCAACAACCTGGTTTATGAATCTCAAATGTTTCATAAGTCCAAATACACGTTAAGTATTAAAGCTTTTGAGTTATTTCAACTAAACTGACTTATTCAGTGTTTCTTTCTTAATCTGATTTTGGAAATACAAAACGAAAAGAACTAAAACCTACGTTCATTTATTAAATTATGTATCTAATTTAAACACCCAAAGTGAAACAGATGCTACATCAAATACTGGAACAACAAATCAGTTTAGTTTAGGCTTTATTACATAAGATTTTTCTTATGTGTTTTATGTGTTTAATTTGTAAAGTTTGTATAAAAATCAATGAATCTACCATTTATGTCATGTCAGAACATTGTATAACAATAATATATAATTTTAATTTTATTTGGGTTTCAAAAATTAATATTTTATTGAGATAAGAAACGTTAAAACTTCTCATGACTTCATGCTACTTTCAAAATAATGCGTGGAAAATCAATTTTTAAAGAAGAGTTTATATCATTATTTTCCTTGAAAATTTAATGCTTGATTAAATTGAACACGTCTATCTGGCTCATAATTAAATCAAGATACTTTTGACAGAAATATTGACAATGAGACTGTAATTAAAAAGATTTTGTTTTCCATGTATAATTGATCCGATTTATCTATAAAATGCATTAGGCTGTATTAAAATCTCTCGAACTTCCTAATGATCCTAACAAGGACAATTTACTTATTCATAAAAATGTCTTGTAATGACATTTGACTAATGGAAAAAAAGTTTGATTATTAGAAAGTAATCATTACTCTTTGAATGTCCCCATGTTTTCGTCCATTTATCTATGACAATTAATCATACGATGCATGGCCTTTTGTCTGAATTTGATTTATGCTTCAAATTTGTTTTGCTTCTAAATGACTATGCAATCTGCTTTGTAAAAATGATATTATAGAATAACTGCTTTCAAAAAATTACAAGCAGAGAATTTTGCTAGTACATGATTAAATGGAATTTCGTAAATAAGTTGCCTTTTAATAAATGAAGCACCTTTAAATTAAGTGTTTTGTAAAAATTATATATAAGAATATTGAGTTTAAGAAAAATATAAATATTTTTTAAAGTTTTTCTTTTCTGGTGAAATAGGCTGTTAGAAAGAGTTGAGAGAAATTAATGTCCCAAGACAGCTAAAAGAGATTAATTCACTGAAATGATAATTCTAATTAATCGTCATAAGTGGCAATAAAAATAGTTTGGCTTTGTTAAGCATTAAATGAGAAATCTTGTCGTCATGCCAAATTTTCTGACCTTTTCAGAGACAAATGAAGAACAGTTAAGAAAATAATATTTTATTGACAAAGAAATTAATTTATAATCTTTTTCAAAGCTGTTCTTTACATAAAACTTGTTTGCAAACAATATTTTTGCACAAAATACATTTTATTCCTTTTTCAATGTATATTCTTTTTGTTTCTTTGTGCGTCATTTAATTCCATCAAAAGAAATTTGAGCAGCATGAAGTTGCCAAAATACTTGGCTGAAGCCCATTTCTCAAATACATCTTGCTCACGTGCCGAGAAATCTGTTGCCCAATAATAAATTCGTAATTTATAATGGAATTCAAACAGTAAAGATAATATAATATTTGACCTATAAGTTTTATTGTAAAATGCTGTGAACATCTAAGCTATAATTCCAAGAAATGTTAAATTCTGTATTTATCCGTATATTGTATATATAAAAACAGAGAGAGAATCCTAATGTACTCATTAGAAAACACTAGCTTCACAAAATTTCTCCTATTTCTCAAAGGTGTTTTAAAAAACGGAATTCTTGCCTTCGAATTTAATAAGGAGAGGCAGTCTAACAGCTGTTGTACTTCATGGTATATTTTATATTCCACTTCCAAATATTGGAAGTGAACCAAGAAATAAGATATAGATTCAAAGCATTTCTTGACAAATAAATTCACATCCGTCTTATATTTTCCAGGAGTTAACACCTGGAAACATCATAATAACTTTCTTGGAAAACTTCCCTTAAGGGCAACCGAAAAAGCAAAGAAGTGAATTAAAAGCAGCCCACATTCAAAATGTGAGCATTAAATTTGACTGGGCAACCATCCAAAGCAAAGGAAAAGCATTTTTCTTGATGGTGCGAGGTCAAAACTGAGTCAAAATCAATAACTCAGAAACGAGTGTAGAGTCGAAATGATGAATTTGCGTAGCTATCTCTTTCCCATGTTTTCCTAATTGGAAGGAGAGCTATCTGCCGTTATTTTCTTTTCATATTTTATATATATTTCCACGCCTCATTTCTCAATTAAAGTGTTCTTTGGTCTTATTTCCTCTCACAAGCTTTTAATTTCAAGATGAATTAATGCTGTAAACTTGGAGAGCTTTGTAATTTATTTTAGTTAGGAGACGTCTCAAGCACGATGCTTCGCTTGGAACTCATTGACTTAAATTCGGAAATGGAATGAAGATATCAATTTGCGTCTGTTTTTTTAAAGTTTTTCTTTGCTGGTATCAATCAATTTATTATACAGAATAGCTTGATTAAAGAAAAACATATATACTTTTTTTTCTTTTGAAGAAATCATGCCCTTTTTAAGTATTAATTATTATAAGTTTTAATACTGACATTTTCTTTAAACCTTTTCAGTCAGTTGAAATAAAAGAATTAAACTGCAATAAGTGATGGTAGTAGTAAAGAGAAAATCATCATGCAAATCATGTTATATTATGTTAAAGAAGTTTAGCAACGGGATCTTTTTCTGTTAATTCATCATGGTTCGTAAAATTACTGATAAAAGTATCATATGTTTATAAAAAAAGGATTATTTGGATAATTGAAACAGTCCACTTACACCAATTTCGCTTATTGTATATTTAATTAGAATCCAAGTCATTAAGAACATATTTGTTTCATTTTAGATTTAAGGAACACCAACTGCATTTGAACAACAACGCTTGAATAGTTATGCAAAAGGAACTTGGACTAATGCTCAGACTTTTAATATTCAAAATTATATATACTTGATCTTCTAAATCCTCAGAAAGAAATACTCCAACTGCCTGGTGACAACTGGAATCTTTAGAGCCCTAGAAAAAAAATATCCAAAGTTAGTTATTGTACATATAAAAACAAGAGAAGATTACTCAAAACAAATTAAATAACTATTTCAGGAAATTCAATTTATTTTTGTATTGTTTATGAATATTCTGAATAAAGCAGGGCATGTTTAATAACATAATTATAAAATAATAACAATACATATTTGACTTAAATTGATACCAGGAGTGTGTATACATACATACATATATATATATATATAATTTTTTTGCCACAAAATTAGTCTCAAAAGTTCAAATATTATTTTAAAAAGTATCAAAAGATAAATACTATTTAACAGATATTATTAAAATGTATCAAGAGATCAATGCTATTTAACAGATATTTTTTTTAAATATTAAAAAATAACTACTATTAACCAGAAATTACTAAAAAATATCAAAAGATAAATATTATTTACCAGATATTTTTAAAAAGTACCTAAAGATAAACACTATTAAGCAGATACTATTAAAAAGTACTTAGAGATAAATACTATTAACCAGATATTATTAAAAAGTATCTAGAATAAATATTATTTACCAGATATTATAAAAAGTAATTAAAGATAAAAATTGTTAACCAGATATTGAAAAGTACCTAAAGATAAAAAATTGTTAACCAGATATTGAAAAGTACCTAAAGATAAAAATTGTTAACCAGACATTGTTAAAAACTACATAAAGATAAATATTATTTTTAAAATGCCAAATTTGAATAATAACAAATTTGACATCCAGCATATTCAAAGGAAGCAGAAATTTAGAAAATTTGCATGAAATTAGTATGGGAGATGGAATCTAACTGTAAATGAAATTTTATTTGAAAGCAGTACAATCAGGGAACTTGATTGCATAGTATGTTTAGTTTCACTTAAAATCAAAGTATTCAAGACCAAAAGATATACATTCTGTACAATTTTGAGGAAAATGAATCTTATTCTAAAAATAATGTCACAAAATACCCCTCGGTGTGATAAAATAGTTGAGAATTAATAACTTACATTGGTCTTGTAATGAGTTTCGGACAAGTCTGCATGAACCTACTAACAGATAACTTAAGGGTGGAATAGATGACAACGATACTTAATTACACGACTAGCTAGAAGATAAAGTGTCAGGAAGTTACTGACATTCAAGGGAACTAGGGAGTCAGAGTGATAAATTGTGTATAAAGCTTGGAAGATTCGCGAACACGAGAACAAATACGTCAAAATCCATGCATCAAAACTACGAGAATTTTGTTCCCAGTTTGTTGACGTTTCTATACACAAGAAGGTAAAGCGACGAAGCGGAATTCTGTACAGTTACTAGGAGGATTAAACAGTCTTACTTGGAATTTTATCTATAAAGAAACTGGTCGATATTTTATTCAGTAAAGTTAAAATGTCTAGAAACTCTTGTAGTGGTCAGATTTATTATATAATTTGTAGAGCTTTAGGTGATATTCTTTCTGTCAGTATCTAATTTAAATACAAAGCATGATCGGCATAAAAATTTTCGTCCAGATGAAATATGAAACTATGTCAATGCTTCTTTTAAATATAGGTAGAATAATCAATTTTCTAGAATTTTATTATTTCTCTAAAATTTTATAATGAGTATTTTATATGCAAACTATTGAAATTTATATCATATACAAAGATATACAATCGTCCACCAATTTTAAAATTACTTAGATGCATTTTTAGTTTTAGATACCTAATTGTTTTATGTCTAAAACTGAAGCAATTACGGTAAGAAATCAATGAAATGAATAAAAGCAAATACAGACTTAATATCTTAAAGGTTTATTTGTTATATAATTCTGTCAATATTTGAAATTATTCACTGCAGTGCTAAATGTATTATGCATATATATTCATAATTAAGCTGAGAGTTCCATTAGATTAATCTGATGCACACAAGTCATGTATCAGTAAAACAATAAATATTCACAAAAGTTAATGTAACATTAAAAGGTATTGAAAGAATTTAGTAAATGGCCTTGATACATTTTGTTTTAAGATAATGCATAGGTTTCAAAATAATGGTATATCTTCGAGCCACTAATGAAGAAGCTTGCAAATGCATATTTTTGAAGTAATTGCTAATGATGCATTTTGCTATCTAATTAATCAATGTTTGACCTAAATTTTATTTCAAGATTCAGTTATGCATCCTGTTATTCGTATTATATTTTTTGACGCACACACAAAAAAGACATTTTTTAAAATCAGCTATTTAGCTTTATCAATAGATGTAGAAACAAGTATCGACTCATTTCGCCCATTCATAAATTTCTGACTCGTCAATTTATTTAAATGAATGCGGGTGTTTGCATTCAGAAAAAATAAATACTCCTGCACATTTTACATGGCATCTAATTTATGTTAAATTTTTCTATAATAAAATGCGCAGCTAGTTTTTATATCTTCTTTGAAAATTAAATATAATTTTGATTCACTGATTTCCATTGTAATGTTTATCATTTTAAAAATATTCAACAAAAATTAACAACACTTATTATATAATAAGTGCAATGGATTTATCATTCATTTAAGCAAGTCTTTTAACGAAATTCACAATTTTTATGAAAAAACTATATCTTTATAATTACTTTATACATATAATATGACAACATTACATGTAATCATAACTATATAAAATGATATCTAATCTTTGAAAATGTCATTGTAGATAAGAAATTATCAATTTCATGCGCTGTAGTAATATTATGTAAGCCATTTACTGTAATAAATTTTGAAATAGGCATGATGAAATGCTATCATTTTAAGAATGCTCAGATTTAACTTATAAGATTCAAAACAAAATGATTCTGTGCAATGGTTGCGATTTTAAACTTCTTTTTTTTTAAAAGTAATTTAAATTATTGTAACTGTAATTTGACCATTAAATTTTTATAACTTAATTTTAAAAATTTTAAAGCTTTTTTGAAATGTGTTACTCTATTAAAAATCAACTTTTTAAAAAAATCATAATACTTCTCAAATGTAATTAATTTTTATTGCATTTTAAATTGTCCTCTTCACACAAACCAGTTCACTGCGCAATTTATTCTAGCTTTGATTTAAGCAACGGTACTTCACTTTTTTTCAAAAGATTACTCTTCATTATGATTTCAATAACAAGCTTCTGAAAAAAAATCGTGGTGATAAGCAATTCATTTTATGACTGTGAACAATGGAGCCCCCAACAACACTCGAAGTTTCGCCTACAAGTTTTGACAGGCTTTCTCTCGAATTAGAAAGGTAATTAATTATGGCAAATATTTAGACCACTAGAAGCGAGACGAAGGGAACAAACAAGAACTTGGAGTGGATTACCCCATGATGGTGTAATTGCTTCAAATTAGACTATCCGTTGTCATAATAGAGAACAGGAGTCTTTCTTTAACCCTGCACATTGAGAATGCGCCCGCTTCTCCTTTAACTTCAACTCCTATGCGCACAACTCATTATATGAAACGTTTTTGATGAAAACCAGACGGGCATAGAATACGGAGTTCGTGTTTTATAAAAGAGCTTCCGAGTTTATGGATTGGTTTTCCTAAGGTTCTTTTCCTAAACCGATTAAGTCTCTCTCTTGCCTCTAGTGAGCTGTTAATCATAATCATGCTGCTATGGCAACTGGAGGATTGGTAAGCAGCTATTTGTACTCGATTGCAATGGTCCCTTTATTTACGCTATATGAGAATTGAAGAACTTGTTCAGGAGAAAATTTAACTTCTCTGAGACATGTGGCTTATGTCTCTTAGGGGGAGAATCCCACGGGGAATAGTAGCTTTTTTAATACTTTTTTAAGCTTAGTATCATTTTCTCACGCACTACAAAAAAAAGCGGAAAGAATACTCAAACTTTAAAGCCTATATCTTGGACAATAGATAGAACTACAACATTTATTTTGAATTTTATTTGCTGGTTTTATTTGATTTAAATGCGAATTCAGAGGTTTACACTAATGTGCTCTTTTTTCGAGTATTGTGTTATTTCTTCTGCCGGCGCAAATTTCAAACAATGATAAAATATCGAAATCCATCGAACGCCCTGATCTGCTTTTCTTAAGTTTATTAAATATGAAAAGGTCAAAAAAAATTATTATTATTTTTTTATTGCTTTGTCTAATCTGTTTTCCATCCTTGTCATCCATATAAATTAGAGTAAAAATTTATTTTACATGTTAAAAATTGTATTTATGTTACTTAAGCCATTTGTAGGTTGTGTTTATTAATAATTTTTAATTAATTATGATTCCGACTTCTAGACATTTCAATTAATATACTTATTTTTCGTACCAGCAATGTTGCGATAAGGGCTTCAGTGTAATAAATCCATTTTTCTTTCTTTATCATTAGGTAACTCATTCATAGAAAACCCCAGCGGATAAATATACTCTTTTAATAGATATATGTGTGAGTGTAAAAATAACTAATGTCTCTAACTAAATAGAATCTCATACAAAAAAATTATTTAAATTTTAATTTCAAAGAAATATAAAGAATAAAGATACACTCGAAACACTTAGCTGATTAAAGCAAACACTTTAAGAAAATAAAGCCACTTTTATTATATGTGATTAAATAAGAGTTTAGCAATGGAATACAAACTTAGCATCCCCCCGAGAAAAATCGAATCCATTCATTGTGGTATAACTGTGAAACGCCAAAAATGTTTTAGATTTCTTTCTCTGCAGTTACTTTTTCCATCTATCATTACTAATTGACCAGCTGATCGACTTCGACTCAGACGAAAAAGAAAAAGAGAAATACAAAAACTAAACTAGATTTTAACTCAAAAATTGCCGTAAAATGAAAAATACTTTCTCCTGTCGTTTGACACTCATCATTCATGTCTGAATGACAAGTCGTCTTAGTTTTTTTCTAAGTCTAAGAAAATAAAAATGCAAAGGAATATCCCATTCGAGTTCTTTTACGGTAGTACTATCACTTTCCACTTAAGGGGTCAAGCCTCATTTGATACGCTTGTTTGAAACTTGAAAAATTTATGTCAAGTACTGCATCATAAGAAGTGGGTAGAGATAAAAAAAAAAATTACCCATCGTAACCAATCTAAAAATCCCTATGTAGATGAGGTCCTCGTTTCCCCACCGTTGGCAGACAGGGAGACGAAATTGATTTTCTCCCTCCCCCTGCCCAAATATGATCGATTTCGGAATGCTTGGGCAAACAATGCACATCCCATCGCCCCATCTTTGGATGCAGACCACTGGAGACCCTTGCTTTATAAATCGAGTGTAATTCAACACCTTATTAAAAGATGAAAGCCGACTAAACTCCCATTTCACTGGTCATACATCTATCCGTCTTTTCCCCTTTACACTTCATTCAAGGACTTCATTACGCTGTTCGTTATTATTCTTTCTTTTTTTTATCTTGTTTATGATACGATTTTATGCCCGGATTGGAAGGAATAACAATAACTGAAAACACGCTATGAATTTGAATGAATTAAGATCTGTAATATGACTTTTGTATTTGTTTGTTTCGAAATTTGTAAAAATAATGAAAATCTTTCACTATGAGATATTAACTATAACATTTACAATGTTATTCAGTTTTTTTTTCTCTCTCCATTGCCGTTCTCTTAAACGAAAAAGTTTTAAGATAACTACAGTGCATTAATGCATTACTAATAAACTTCATTAGTAGTTTTAACAACATTTAAAACTTTATCTTATATTTACAGGTATAATTATTTGATATTGGTCTTCTCATCAAAGGATTGAGTTGCATGATTTTAAAAGTTACTCAAAATTTCAAGAAATAAACAAAAAGTATAAAATTAATGTTTAGATTACTCTGCTATTACATATAAAAATGTTTATAAAAATTAATGGACAAAGGCAGTTAGACTTAAACATCAGAAGGATTTTTAAAAATTGTCTATCTCGTATTAAAGAAAATTATAAACAAGCAGCTTTGGATGAAATAAATTCGTGCTAATAAAACCCAATGTAATATTAAATACTTCATTAATATAGACTATTTTATCACTATATAGATAAAAGTTTTGCATGGTTAAAATGTCACTGCACAAAGTTTCCCTTTTAGTTACCTTAAATCTTACTTCTTGATAATGTCATAGAAACTTGTAGTTTCCACAAGCAAATGAATATGGCTCTTAATAATAAACCTACTTATTATTTTAGGTAACAAGCATTATTTTAATCTTTTTAAAAGGCTAGAGAACATATACAAAAAAGTACCCTGTTCTACATTATATTTTTTGTTTGTTTGTTATTTAAGCATCATTCAGGGGATACAAGGTTAGTACAGAACATTAAATTTAGAATCAACCGATACGCTCTGTTAAACATAAAAACTATAAATTCTCTCATGATATGAAATAATAACTGATACAAGGTTTTTTTAATTATATAATTCATTCATTTTCAATTATATATAATTGATTCATGCTCAACACACAATTTTTAAAAGTTTCTAAAGATGAAAATAATTATTTTTTTTTATTTGAGGAAAGCAAAAAATAAGTTCTGTTCATAGAATTGGCTTTCATTATGTGCTAGCAATTGTAATAAATATACCTTGTAAGAAGGATCACGGAAATCAGATCCGGCTTTCATTAATTTTTTTAAACGAGTCAAGAAATTAACGTGTATAACGTATAAACAGCCATGTTGATTAGATTGAGATTGATAAGGTGTGGGGAAGATTGATGGCTTGTTAACACTTATTCCAGTATACTTTAACAAAGAAATCACGTTGATTTTCGAAGAGGATATTTTCAACAAAGCATTGTAATTCTGTCAACAATCTCGATTAATGGAGATGTTAGAATAAGAAGAACGGCATAAAATAAAAGGAGGGATGAGACCGCTCATGAAAGACAATCCATAATCTCAGTCTTCCCAATGAATTTCTCTTATCCCTGATAATGGAAGCATCTCAAGCATCGAGTAATTACAAGGAATTTATTTCTGTTACTCTTTGTTCCATGAGTTGTCTTTAATCTCCACCGCGTTATTATACACTTGGCTAAGAACAACCACTCATGCGTCCACGAAACAACACCATTCAGAAGTTGACAAGAATATTAACTGAAACCGTAGCCGCAAAGTGAGGCTAAGCGGTTTCTAAATTGCTGATAAATGTTTATTTTCTTAAAAGCGTATCTCCTTCGAATAAAAATATTAAGCAAGAAGTAATGACACTGTGCTAGCAGGTTCATTATCAGGATAACTCCGGAACGTGATTGTATTATCTAATTTCTCAGTAAGAGAAAATGTTCCTGATTTCAAATATGACCAGATATCGAAAACATGTCAGTGAGCTCGTTTTAGCTTCTGTTTTTGAATAATTAAACAAAACGGTTAACTCTCAAAATCTTAAAATAGATTTTTTTTTTTTTTGTCTTTCAACAGATCAACGGAACCAAGGAAGAAGGAAATATATCTATGACGGGAATAAATGGAAGAGCAGTTATTAATATCTAAGAAAATATCTACCCTATTATTTGCTCCTATTCAATGATAAAACAAACATATCCGTTCTAATGATATCTTCGGAGATAAGAGTTTGGTCACAATTTTGTTTTTGAATGTATATTTGGCTTTTTCCATTCTTTAAGGATATGATATTTTAGAAAATATATCGATAATTTTTTAAAAAAAAAAAGAGAGGGAGGGGTAGAAAAAAAGAAAAAGAAAATTTCAAATACAAATAAATGCAAGTGCTGAAAGTACATAAAAATGAGTAGCAAATTTAATTCACTAAGAAAATAAGTTAATACTTTTATAATAACACTTTTAAGTATCCTAAAGAGTAATGTTTTGAAATGTTATCTTAAGAAAAACCCAGTTTTGCAATATTTATAATGATTTTTACAAATTATCTTTTTAAAAAAAAATTGTTATAGAAACTTCACTAAATAAATTACCTTTGTGTCAACACTTCGCTTGATTTAAGATAAAACTAACTAATTATATCTTGTTTATGAGAATTTTTCTATTATGCTGAATATAAGAAGAATAGACGTTCAGTAATGTGACAGACACCCGATTAAATAATTGCTAGATTTACAAATACGCCGGGTTAGTAGAAGTTAAAACACACAGACACACACATATTTTAACAACAAAACTTATGTCTATAACATAAAATATTACAAAATATATCAAATTATATAATTCATAGTTGTATTATTTACCTTGCTTCAAGTTCAATGAAATTCAAATATTTTGACTGATTTTCCGGCTACGGTTCACCACTCACCTTTCTATATACGTCGGACTAAAAGAAATGCCGGATTGATGCAGTGCTGGTATTCAGAATACCTAATAAACTATTTTTTCATATTATGTTACAAAAACACCATTTAAAGATTGTCATGCTTGTAAATTTGTATAGTGAAATGCAGACGGTTGTATCGGTAGCAAAATAATCATTTATTATGCTGACGATGCATGCATAGACACGGTTCATTTCCTTCAAAACATATTCCCATGTCACGCCTCGATTTCATTATTAATACACAAAGCAGATTTGCAGCTGTGTAGTTTGTATTAAAACGCATATTACTTCATATCTAACAAAAATGATTGGGCAAGAATAAACAATAATACACATGAAATATAATTATAAAACCAGCGGCCAATAAACTTTGGCAATGCGTATCTCCGTCGTAACCTCTAAAGTTAATGTTGAACTTCCACTTATTATGTGTTACCTGACTTTTTGATCTCTGGGTTCCCCCATCTCCTGATCTTGTCATCTTCTGGAAGTATTTTCATTCTAGCAGTTCCAGACTGACCCCACCAGGTGTAGTGTGAGTGACGGCTGTGTCACCGGAAGGCAACACCTGTCTTTTTTCGGTTGGGGAGTGCTTATGATAAATGATTTTATTGAGAATATCTCCAACGAATGGGTTGCTGTCCGTGGTCACAAACCACTGGAGCACAGATTGCAACGGGCGTTTATATTCGTTTTGGACATTTCTTTCCCCCATCCCCACTTCCTGGCTTTTCCTTTTACGTTGTACATTAAAAAGTTTCAGTAGTAAAGAAATGCACAGACAGATCTTGTTGCTGCTATTTTTCAGAAAAGTAATTCTACCCACGTTTAAAATCAGTTCGATTCGGGATTTTGTTAAATACTTTAAAAAATAGTCCATTTTTTTAAAAATTCAGTGTCATAATACTGAGGTTTTGGGTTAAATCTCATTTTTAATTTAAATTTGTCCATTTTTTAGCTATTAAAACCTGAACAAAATCAAAAATAAATACCTGATTCTCATCATGTTCTTTTCACGAACTATGTTTCAATTTATTAAAAATTAAAACTTTGTAAAGCAGTTTTGTTAAGAAAACAAACTGTTTTCTTACCTTACAGTATTCATATGATTTTAAATCTTCCTTTATTCTCAGCTGAGTAAATAGGTTTAATCAAAATTTATGGAAAAATATCCCACTTACGATTGCAATATTTATTTTATTTAACACAGCAGAGATCGATAATTTTTCTATGAAAACATAAAAATATAAATCTTAAATATGTAATCTATTAAATGCTTGACCTCCTCCTTCGATTATTTCTGTTGTACAATATTTAAACATTTTTGTTAATAATATAAAAATTTAAATTCTCTTCCATTTGAATATTAATTCAAGTATCAAAAGTATATCGGAAAACAAATTTTTAATCTTTGAAATATATGATGCTCATATCCATGGTTTGTTTTTCGTCAAATCATTTAAAAATTATTTTATGAATTTAAATGCGTCATATTCAAAAAGTGATGTAGTGTTGTATTTTTTTTACTTTTATACTATATTATATAAGTAATCGATATATGTATTATTTCAGCTAAATGACCAGTTTTAGAGGGTAAATGCAGCAAATCACAATAATTTAAAAGGTTATTCATTGGCATTATGTTGAATTCTGTCATTGGTTGATTTTCTCAATTAAAATGAAAAAAAAAGAATGCTATATTTTTTGAATCACGCAAATCATCCTTCTTTTGAAATTATTATTTCATATCCTAAAATCATTATCTTTTTGTGGCAGAAGTATTGGTATATTTCCCAGTTCTTTCAAGAATATCATATCCTGCAGAAATTCTGAAAAATAAACTAGTCAACAAGAAATCGAAAAACTAAAAATTAGTTGCCAGTGATTGATTTTGAATTCAGTTCCTATGCATAAATAAACATGAACTCAATTCTTAAGATAGTCGGTGTAAAATAAGATTTTATGTTTCGAAAGCCTCCGACTCTTCCTTTCGGAAAATGATGTAAAACTCATTATAAATGATAAATTAGTTAGAAAAATTTTTTCTCATCTTTTCTTGCCGGAAATTCCTTTTCTATTGCAGTAAAGCAGAAGCTTCATCAATTATACAAGAGTCTCCCACATGAATAATAACTCAATGTTTTCTATCATCAAACAATGTTTTACCCAGCCGCAACTAGTTTTAGTTTTTTTCCTTTCTTATCTTCACATGAACTCGTTTCAAGACGTTTGGTCAATTATTTTTGTGTGAACAGAAGCACAGACTAATCGCAAAATGCATAATTAAGTTCCAAATACCTATAAAGAAAATAAAAATATTGACTAATGAATAAACATGCAGTGAAGGCTCAATTTTCTTCTTATCGTTCACATTGTTTTTGAAGTGTCGAGTCTTATCAATTTAGAAGGAAATCAGCAAATTCTTTCATTTCGCTGGAAAAATCCTATTTTCTCAGATAGAGCAGCTTAAATAATTCTTAGATTTGAAAAATAAATTGTGCTACTACAGTAACAGCAATAATGAAAAAAAGTAATAATTGACTTCTAGTCTTAAACAGAGGCCTATAAAGATTGTATTTGCATTCTAAATATTGCAAACTCTACAATAAAATCATGTATACAGCTATTGTTAAATTCTTCTACATATTCCAAATGCACTATTCTTTGATCGTTAAGGAATAGATTTAATTTTATGGAACAAAAATATGTTTACACATCTTTATTTAACTTGGTATGCTTTATACTTGTAAAGATAAAATTTTGTAGATGATTTTTTACTCATTTCCTAATGTAACGTCATCTTTAACATTTTTGCACTTGATGATGCAAAACACATTATTTGAAAACATTCAGAATATAATTATCAGTTAATTGTTTAATATTATTGAAATTTCGATTTCTTACCAGTGGTGTCTACTGATTATGAATTTTAGAAAAAAATAATTTCAATACTCCATTATATTAATATAATTAATTATAAATTGGAAATTAAAATGAAGAAACCAATAAAGATACAAAAGATTACTTATTCGTATACTAAAAGAAATTAGTTTAACTAAGAAATTTCGTTTATATATAGAAATAGATTTCTAAACTAAAAACATGTTGATTCTGATTTCTTAACAAAAAAAAAAAAGTGATAGAAACTGTGAATAAATAAAATAAAAAAAACTTTTTCCTTCTGAAAAGAGTATACCAAAAAACGTGATCACTCAGTGCAAACTATTTATATTTATCTAAAATAATAGGAAAACAACAAGTTTCTTTCAGATACAAATGTTCTTAACTTTATCTGATATTAACGAGATTATTTTAAATCATAAACAAAAAGATGCTTACAAGGAAATAAATATTCCCTAAATGAATGACAACTTCGCATTAAAAGGAATGAAAAAGCAACAAATCTCAAATATGCTTTTAAAAAAATACTATATATCTGCTCTGAAAACTCATTTCACTGTTATTTCGATTCAGGTATAAAAATCATATGATCTATTTTCCAAGCATTGAATGTACTTTCTGCAGTTTCGAAATATTCTTTTGTACCTCACATCCGGTATCAACACCGCTATTCATGTTTTTTACCCTAAGTAGGGGTAATGATTCTATTCTTGAACAAAACCCTCCTTATATTTCGTTTAAAATGATCCTTTGGTGTTCTCGTCTTTTCTGAGGATTTGTCATTGCAAAAGAACAGGAGAGTCAGCATTGTTAATCCAGTCTACCATTAAGAGATTCATTCGTTGTTAAACGTCAGTACTTGATTTCTGCTCTCTGAAAATAGAACCCTGAACTGATACTTTTCCGATAGAGTACTTCTGTCTTTGAATTGTTATTCTATTTCCTATCCCCCTCTTCAAGTTCCTGGGTCTTTCCAATGTTTTTTTCCCCTTCACACAATACAGAACCATTCCCAATTCTCACCCTACATGGCAAAGCTCACTATCTCAAACTGATACCTCATTTTCTACGACTGTAAATGACCGACGCGTTTTCCCCCTGATGGGGGAACTCTGACCAAATTATACGATCTTGCTGTCACCACATTAATCGAAAAAGTATCAAATTCACTCGCTGGTTCCTATAACAATCAGCAGTTTGGTTCAGGTCGCATATAATGTGCAAGTTTTTTACAAAGGATAGATTACAAAGGAAAAGTTTTTTTTTTCTTTTTTTTATTTAATTTCTGTTTTTGTTCTCCCTCTCTATCTTTTTTTCCTCCACGGTTTTGAAAATTATGCTCCCACTTCTTAACAATTACTTTTTCTTTATGTGCAGTTAATATAACTGTCATATCCGAAACGTAACAAGATTGTTATTATATTTAAACTATAACTAACATGCTAATATTAAAAATTGTTATCAAAAGATTTTTTAATGCTCTCAATCACATCCTACGGTAATTCCATTCTTTTTTGAAAGAAAAAGAAATTAATAGTTACTGCCTCTCTGGCAGTAACAAGCGACAGGGTTTTCAATAAAACATACTATCATCAAAACAAGAACAACTGCTTGTAACCGAACTGATTTTGACTCCATTTGTATGAAAGTGACGTCGAAAATTTACTTTATTGAAATGTTTTATAGCATGAACAAAACAGTTGATTTAGTTGTTATTATAATCGATTCCCAAATTTCTAGAACTAATTTAACAATATAATTTTTTTTTCCGCAGTGAAAGCCATAGTTCAAACCGACAATTTTGATTCCATCCTCAAAACCCAGAAAGTTTCTTCATGAAAATTCATTAGAAAAGCTTACATATATCAAATTATATTTGAAAGAAGAAAACTTGAAAGCTAGGTTAAAAGAAGAAAAAAATGAATTTTTTTTCATAAAAATTTTAAAATAATTTATTTAAATGCAAAATACTGTCAACGATGTGTCAGTGCAAACTATTTTTGTAGATGTGCAAGCATGAAACGATTAAGAAATCAGTTTAATTAAGAAAAAAATCTTTATTAATTCGTTAGATTCATTATTATAAAATATGCAATCCAGTGACTTTTTAAACTTATTATTTCGATAAATTAACATGTTTAATTAATTTATGGCCATCTCTCCGCCCCATTTTCATTTTAGGTTCGCTGATTAGTGTACATTTATTTTTCATGCAAACTGTTTTTGTAACTACAAGGTATCTTTCTCATTGCAGAATCGATTTTTCAAGTTTATATGAGAGAATCGGTCATTGAATCATTTCACTAAACATTTTATATCACCACAAATAAGAGTCATAGTTACAATAGCTATAATTTATGATAATAAAAGTGATAAAATTCAAAAATTTATAATAAATGCGAATTTTTAAATTATGGAATCGAAAAATCCAATAATGCTTTAAAGCTCATTTTATATATTAATAGTTCTTAAATCATAAAACAACTAAATAAAAAAATACATAAGCTATAGGTACTCTTTCAGTTCCTTGTAGTAGATTTATTTGTAAATAAGTTGCTAAAATTTTCTCTCATTCGAGGTGAAGAAGCAAATGTAATTACTAAAGAATAAATAGACATTCTGTAGAACATCTCAAAATTTCAAGATGTCACTAATAATGTTTTATTATTTCAGAATTTAAATACATTAACAAAAATAAATTGAATCATTTCTTTAAAAAATATTGTATCAGATATTTAACTGCTACAGAAGAGTAATTATATTCTGCCAGGTACTGATGGTGATTTGTTAACTCTTTTTATTGGTGCAAGCAGATTTCAAATGAGGAAATTTAATGTTATAATTAATATTTAATAATATTTCATTGAAAGATTACTGACATGGAAATATAAAAAAATACTGATGATGTGATGAAACTTAAGAACTAAGAAACCTAAGTTAAATTGTAATCAAATTCATTTATAAATTAAAGGAAATGAACAGGAAGACTAGACTGCACATAGAAATAAAATTCCTTTATGCTAAAAGTTTTAGTATGATATTCTGCCTTTTTTTTTTCCGAATAATTGTAAATTTGAATCAATTTATGCGATATTTATCCAATAGTATCTCAAGATATAGCTAAAATTCATATTTATTGGATAATATAAGTAATACTATAGTATACAAAACAATTACTATACTTAAGAAATTAAGACATTTATGCGCTATAAAGCATATATCTATTGTACAAATAATTCTTAATGGGTATGATATCAATAAAACAGCCTAATAAGTTGATGATTGAAAAACGAATAATATAAAGAATTAGTAAATAGAAGCTCTTAACTGAATTAAATGCCATTTTTAATAACTTAGCAGATTATAAGTGTGTTAATAAAAATGACATGGATGGAGAATATATTATTTTCTCACTGGCAGTACTAAACAAATATTATCATATCACAAACCCATCTAACGAATGTGAAAATTATATAATTGCAAAAAAACTGCATGCAATATATATTTTTATGTTTAAAAATAGAAATACTTAATTTCTAATAAAAAAAACCGACCTAAAATTTCTAATAAAAGGGAAACTTGCATGAATGAAAATTTTAGATTTCACCTAGTTTAGTATGTCTGTGTATGTCAAATTTGATATATTGATTGATCAGTTACATTTTCAAGCTTTATTTTCTTCCAAAATTACTTGAATAGGTCTAATATAACATTAAAAGTATTTTATATAAAATAAGCACAAATGTGGAATCATTGAGGTTTATAAGATAGTTAGAAAATCTGTGCTGTGATTATACATTATGTTTTTGGAATCATTAACATATTTATTACTTCATGAGAAATGAATTAATTGTGACTGTCCAGATATAGATCTTTAAAAACAATCAGGAGGCTTCACAGGGAAGAAAAGTCTTTATTCCTTTCCATACAAAAATAACTCCAGTTAAAATGATTCTGTATTACACAAAATCATTTTAATCAATGTTTTGAAAATTTAATCTCAAATAAATTCGCAGTCATTTAAATAAAACATTTTGTTATTTTACAGAACGATGAAAATAAAGATTTATTGATATAATCAATTATTAAAGAATAGAATTTGGCCATCATTTAATAGATACTATTTACGAAAAATAATTATAAAGGAATAATTAGAGAGCCAACTCTTCTAAAATCCCAACCAAGCTTTTGTGATGTTAAATAACAACTAGGAGCACTTTGATTTGGGGTTTCTCATTCAAAAGGCAACACAATTCTCCCGTTGTCTGAGGTAGGCACTATTTTTATGTATGGGTGACTATCTCCGACAGCGAGGGAGGGTAAAATCACACCGAGAGGCAGGGAGATCTGAGTAATGCGTTTGCGATTAGTTCCCCTTCTGATCAATAAAACGCGAATGACAATGTGTATTCCTAGTCATCGATCCCTTACTTAACCCTGTGTGGAGATACGCCAGGTCGTTAAAAAATCGGGACGTGTCGAGGCGTGATGAAAATGTATTTCGACAGAAATGCGGATGTAAATATTTGCGGCCACAGCCGCTTCACCACATTAACGCTAAGCGTCTTACGAAAGGGGTGGGAAGGATTAAAAAATGTTCCAGTTCGAGCTTTATTAGGGCTCCGTTTTAGTCTCGGTAGTAGAGCAGTTGGCTGCTCTTGAAAGGCTACTATTTGAAGCAGAATTAAAGCTGGTTTGATATTAATAATATAAGGATAACCGTTGTGTTAATATTAGTTATTAATGTATAAAAGGAGTGTAGTTTGTTTCTCCTTTCACTGTATATAAAATTTAACCCTTCGTTGAATGATGATGGAAGTTTTCATCATAATCAAATTGTACTCAAAACAGTAGTACCGTAAATAGGTTATTGCTGACAGCTTTGTGTTATAAGGAAAGTAGATGTTTAAAAAATCAAATGTCACAATCACTATAGCGAGTTTGAACTTGCCATTCCACTGTTTGTTGTGGCTGAAAGAAACTGCGACTTTTTGAATATATTTTTCAATAAATAATCTGAGATTTTTTTTTTCGCTAATAAAAGAGATAATGAGTGAAGAAATTTAGAAGAGAGGGTCATTGAATATTTTGTATTGAGCTTAACATATAAATTTGCATGATTAATATTTCCATGATTCCGTTTTTTAATTATTTTATATTATATATTTATAGTACGATTTTTTAAAACACTTTTCCTTTACCCTAGAGCATGAATTATATCACCCTTATTTATTTCATAGACACACACATTCACACAAAAAAAATAAGGAAAAAAAATGAAAAAAATTACACAATGAAGAGTTAAAATGATTGGATCCTTTATCAATTGTCTAACTCTAAAGCATATGCAATAATATTTTAGATATCTTTGTGTGGTCTAATCATGCGAATGAACAGATTCAATTTAAATATGAGTATTATTAATTCGATTTGGTAAATATTATTTATTTTGAAATAATTACTGCAGATGTGTGAAATTCGGAAATTCCGAATAAAAGCTCGTTGGTTTCCTAACAATAACAACCATAAAACAACCTAACAGTAAAACATCTGATGTGTTATGATATAATGTGAGATTTGCTTAAATTATTTTTCCATGAACGCTAAAGCAAAAGGATTTAACTTTTTTTAATGGCAGAATTTCTCTTCATTTTTACCTTTTTTGAAACTGTACCAAATGAATTATCAATAAGTTATTGAATACATTAGACGTTCTTTTTCCTGCGCTTTATTCAGAGGCTTAGTATTTCAAACAAAAAAATGGGATCATCCAACAACACCCTTTCCCAATCTCTACTCTCCTCAAAGAGATTTTTATAGATAATATTAATAATATACTGAAACAAACAGCGAAATCCAAATTTTGCTTTTGTGTATAATTTTTTTTTCCTTGTGAAAAGTGTTTAAGCAAATTTCAACTCGATTTGAATGAAAAAGTAAAAATGTGAATCTTCGAATTCAGCAAAATGTGAATCTATATAATACATTAAAAAATATATGCTTATTTCAAACACATATGCAATGCACAATCAATGCTTAGATATTTTTTCCTTCAGTCCTAAAGGAAATAACACATTACTTTTCATACATTCATTCTCTCACGCCTCTCCCATTCAGCCACACAAGGTGTTATTGAGATCTTTTCAGTACTTACAGCTAGCTCCTTTACATCTCAAGCAAAACTCAATTCATGCATCCCACGAACTCCAGTTAAAACATTTTGCATGCCACTCAAGTATGTATTTCCAACGGAACGAATCTTGATAGAAATAATTTGTCCTGTTTTTTTCCTCGGGTGTTGTTGTTGAAAACCGATTTTGCACAGATCTGAAACTGGTTCACATCCTAGGGAAAGAAGCCAACAAATTTATGTCAGATAGCTTAGTCTCAACAAATGTGAATATATGGGTAGTTTAAAGAATAATCAGATTTAAAACGAGAATCGTTGCATCTGATCTCCCACAGTAAAAAATATCCATTATTTCTGGGGGGGTTTTTTTCCTTTCTTTTTTTCGTCTACATGCAATTTAATTGCAGCATAAGGTAATTCAATTTAAAACAATTATACTTTGTATCGCGTTTTTTTTTATATAAAGGAATGGGCTTATATACGTTCTTTTTATAATAGTTGTCTTATTCTATATCTTTAACTCATACTTAAAAGACAAACCGAATAATTCTAGAACAAGTGGAAACAAACTTCCTGTATTATTTATTTAAGAAAACATATTTTTTTCTCAAGATTCTTCATCTTATTTGGTTAAAATTTTTTTAATCTTTTAGCGAATTCAAATTGAATTTGTTGAAAGATGTTAAATCATTTCATATTTTTGAAATAAAACCAGCCATTAATTTTATGACTGATTAGACCGAAATCCCGAACTGTGCGTATTCTGCAGAACCAACTCAAACCTTCAGAAACAGGAGTCTATGAACTTGTTTGTAATTATAATTCTTCTTAAAATTAAATTTTTACATTTTTTTTCTAAAAAAAACCAAACAGATTTTCGAAAGACTTTTAAATCCCTTTTAATTTTTAAAGCTAAAGTACTAACTACTTTAACTCAAAAAGAATCAATTACTTTTTTTAATGTTATTGTCATATCATGTAACGCAGTAATTAAAATTTCCATTGCGTATATTTCATATAAGTAGAATAACATTCAACTTAATTTGCATAAAAAAAGAATTAAAAATCACTGCATGTATCTTTAAATAAATAGGAATCACTACTTTTTGTTTATAAATAAAAAAAAAAAAGAAACAAGAACATATATCAGTTCACGCAAATAGTATATCCTTTTTTTTTTTTTTTTTTTTTTTTTGTAAATCAAAATGTCAAAACAAAGTAAGAATCTTCTTAATGGCAAAAATGGCAAAACAAAGTAAGAATCAAATAAATTTTTAAAATTTGGAATTAAGAATTAAAACTTTAAAACATTATTTCATTAATTAGGAAAATTTTGTAAATCTGTATTATAACACACACAAATAACTAAATTCAATGTTTTTAATAATTCTCAGTGACAATGTTCTTTTTAACTTAACTTAATCCATGATTCTATTTTCCGGTTTAATTTTAGTTTTTTAGAATTCTTTATAACTAAACAGAAATAATCTGCGTATGATATTTCTTACCAAATAAGGGTTCTCTTATTTTAGTTTCGTTTATTTAAAGACTGCTCGTTTCATAAATATAACTTGATCGAAGCAAATAAATCTTAAGACTGTTGTTTAGAGTTTATTTTTAGACATTTCTAAAAGCTGATCTTTTATGTATAAAAGGCTGCGTTTTTTTTTTTTAAATTTTAAGAATAAAATTTTTTGTTGGTTTCCCCCCCCCCCCCCAAAAACCATTTTAAAATATATGCTCAAAATTTGTAAATGAATTTCCTTCATATCAAATTTCAAAAATGTATAGCACTTCTATAAAAAAATTTAAATAACACCTTCAACTTTTAAAAATATTTTGACATTTCTTTATATTTAATAAAACATAATAAAATATTAATGGAATTATATCGTCTTAATAAAACACAAATTATTTCTGAACTTTTTACTTTCTTCTTCATTGAAAAATGTTATGTTCCTCATCTAAAAGCATAAATGAGCCTTCTCTCTCTAAAATCAAACAAAAAAATGTATGTTATTAATAAAAGGAAAGCTGTTGATTCTATCTTAGTCGAATTTGTGCATTGATCTTCTGTAAACAAAGAATATCAAGCTCAAAAATTGAAGCAATCGCTAAAAAACGCTTTTAATACAGCTTTTCAAATACTATGTAAACGTTTGATCTGTAGGTTTATATAAGCAGCTGATAAATAATTATATAAGAAAGTGTAATTATATCAGTTTTCAGACAAATGCCACAGTTTGAGCCAAGGCTTCTTTGCTATAACGTAAGAGCCGTAAAAAAAGTTCATAGCTTTTTACCTATAGAAATAGGTATATTTTCAACATAAACTCACGGGTCATTTAATCTAAATCCATTCTTTAGAATTTTTTTAAATTTTCGATTAATATATAATTTTTAGCTAAGCAAGTATTATTTGATGTTTGTGGAAGCGTAAACACGTCTTGTTAATGAAATAAAATAGTCATTATACATTGAGATTTTCAGTAACATATTAATTTGTGGTAAAATTAAACGAAGTGGAAAAATTATTTGTAGGGGAAATTAATTATATGAAAGCAATACAAATCTATGCAAAAAAAAAAAAGATAGAAAGAAAAAGGGGGGGGGATTTTCTTTGACTGCATAGCTTCTAATATATCACAGCCACGCGTAGAAACGTGAATCATTCCAGGGAGCTGGGAAAGAAGCTGTGTTTACCAACACCATAACTTATTCGCGGTCCGTCCAAACGACGAGTTAAAAGTTGTATACTTCTCTGTTTAGACATGTGGCACGAGCACGCAAGACAAATATCGCCTGACATGAACGGCACTGTAATAGCCGCGTTAAAGAAGCTATCCGATTACGTAGTCTTATGAGTCCTTTCCCCCCTGTACAGGAGCCTGAGGTGGTCCAACCGTTTCGTCAGCTAATAAAGAACCTACTTCTACACTCTGGGGTATCCGTAATTGGAGACATAAATAATTTCTTCAGGATAGATCTAGAATGAATGATAACGGAAGTTCATGTCTTGGATTCGCTAATTAAGTGGTTGCCCTCTTGCTTTAGTCAGATACAGTACCTGAAAGATTTGCTTTTTCTTTCGCTTATTCGGAATTTTACCTCTCTGATTGTCTGTCCAACAGGCTCGAATGTATGGGAGTTTAATGAAGGGAAAATTTATATATTCGATTCCACGCACGTGTGAACATGGATGTGCTTGCGTGTGTCAATAAAAGCGATAGAAACACACTGTTTGCTTTTTCACGCTATAGTAGTGTTAAATTGCATGCATGATCAATGGTAACATTTTATCTTCTTTATGATACAGATTTGCGTATTTTATCAACTACCGTTATTAAGTAATAAAGAAGGAGAAAGGTAGTAAAAATGCATTTATTGATGAAATATTTGTTATAGTGATATGGCAGAAGGAAATCATCTAGATTTTAAAAATATAATGAATGGGTCACTTTCTGAAGCTGATAACACAAATAAAACTACATAATTTAATTTTATATTCACAAACTGATTTTTGATTAGGTTTAAAATTAATGTTTTTCCAAATAATTATTAAAATGCTATCAATAAAAGAAATTTTATTGAAATTCAGCTAAACTTCAAACACATGCACACATCCTCACACACACACACAAAAAAAAAGACGCTTTCTAATACGCATTAAATGCGTTTTAATATGTTTTGTTTTGCAGCCAAAAACTCAAGAACGTGGTAATAAAGCATATACCTTAACAGGTGGTTTTCGAAATTTGAATGAAAGAAATCATCAATGGAGGATTATTAATCCAAAAATAACTATATATTATTCTATTAAAGCTATGGATTATTGATTGTAGTAAAACTAAATCAGTATTCTGGAAAAATAAATCTTGATATTTAAACATAGCTGAAATTACAAAGATAATAACTGAAATCATGCTATTGGGTTGTTCGGAAAGTAATTTCGTATTTTTTTGTCAAAATGAAAAGAAATTTTCGTTTAATGAATAAATTATTTATTAAATTATAAAATTGCCATTCTGGTCTAATACCTTTTGCCATTCTGGTCTAATACCTTTTGGTAGTAACATGATTACACGCTCATAAAAGTTTTGGTCTTTGCTGTAAAAAAAACTGATCGAGGTGGTTTTTGGCCTCCTCATTTGAAGGAAAAATTTTGCAAATCAGTTCTGGTACTGATGTACTGTTAACACATCTTCTCCACACATATTGGCTAATTTATTTCTGGCTTGAACAGCATTTTTACCTTTTATAGTAAAAAAGAAAAAAATGACGCAAATGCTGTTTATTGCTCTCCATATTTAAAAGGGCACCATCCAAAAACTACTGCGAAGAATCAGCTGCACTTTTTCACACTCAAGCCTTGCTATATCAGCTCTTAAAACATAAAATGATTTTGCGGTTTAAGTATGAAATTGGGTGCGAAAAATGCAATTAAATCCTTTGTCAGGAAAAAACGAAATTACTTTCCGAACGACCCAATATTTATGTCTGCCTAGAATAGTAATAAGGGGCGGAGGAAACTTAACTAGTTTGTTGAACAAATAAGCTTGACTAAATAAACAAATTTATCTCGAACAAATATAAGATTATTCAAATTAAATTAATTAAAATTTTTATTTAAATTGACTTATTTTATATTTGTTAATTTGGACTTTTGTAATTGATTTTTCATTCATTTCTTAATGATTTAGAGAAGCAACATTTTGTATACTTGTTTTCTTCATCGATATGTATTATTTTAATATTTTCAGAATTGAACTGTTTGACAATGAAATTAAATTTTGATTTATACCCAGTAATCCACCTAAATATCAAAAATAATAGATACCAGGATTAAAACAAAGAAAATAATTAAAATAAAACTTTGCTCTTGTTTAGTATATTAATAAAATCGTGGCTTTAAAAATTAAAATTGTTAAATTCATAACTTTGAATTCCAACAATAAAAAAATTCAGTCTGTTGAGCTCTTTCCGTTAATTTTTCATGCTTTTACATTTTAATAGGATTTAACAGTCTTTTATTCCTGCTTTTATCCACATCAGAGGGAACTTTATATTCACGAATATAATAATTAAAACATTCAAAATAATACAGAAGAGTTTTAAAAATTATTTTAGTTTTTATTTAATTTTCGTTTAAAAAGTTTTTTCAATAATATATTAGTTTTTATTTTTTAGCATCTACTTAAAAAAATATTAATTCCCTTCTATGTATAGCATAAGGGGGTAGGGAAAACATACACACACAGCGAGAGAAAAAGATTCTGTTTAATGTCAGGGTTTTTTTTGTTTTTTTTTGCTATTGCATCTTTGTAGTTACAACTCATTTTTTTTTTAAAAAAAAAAGATCGGATATTAAACTTAGTTTATCAGTTTTTTTAATTTTTAAAGAAATGCTTCTTTTTTAAGGTAGCTATATTTTATCTTCCTCATTTATAAAAATTTCAAACGATGTTGCTCTAAAGGTGAGTAAAGCACAAAGAAAAAGAAAGTAGAATTGTTGTCATTTATTCAAATTGCTTTTAGCACCAACAGTCACTTCAAACATGCACTCGTCAAAGAAGCACGGGGTGGAGCAACGAAGAGTTGGAATAAGTAGGTGTAGGACCCCACACCTGACCAATCATATCGCCTTTCTTCATCCTACTTTAAGAAGCTTTTAACAACCCGCTGTAATCTTTGAGTTCCTTGGTGGTCCAGATTGAACGAAATGATACACAGAAAACATTAGCTTTTAGAATCGTGATGCAGTTGTGATTGTACAACAAGGAAAAAATTGTCGTAACATCTTTTCAATGACAGCGAAGCTGATTTCAAGAGAATTGAAACGATATATATAAGTTTGATATATATATAAGATATATAAGTTTGCTGTGATAATTTTTGTAGAAGTCGGATTATAGCTGAAGAAAGAAAAAAATACCTTCTTAATAATATTTAATAGATTTTATACCAAAAATCGAATATCTATCTAGAAAGTCAAAAAATTAGTAATTTGAGATGGTTATTATAATAATTTATTCAGCGCTTCTTTTTCTTAAAACTTATGCGAAAAGAATTGCATAATTTTTGTCAATAATTTATGTGCATTTAATTGTTTTGAATGCAAAAATTAAAATATTATATTTTTTGAATTGGTATATAAAGGCCTTTAAAAATTTGTTAGAGAATAACATTAATTTTTTATATCATTTTTTTTCTAAATCGATATAAGATATTGAAATATAAAGAGAAAAAAATTGTTAATATAATTTATTCTTCTCTATTTTAGTCATTTTATTTTTGATTCATGATGAATTTAAATAACATTTATTAAAATACCGTTTTGATTTGTGAATCCTACATCTTATATTTATGCAAAAATTCGTGTATTTCGTTCTTATTAAAAAATATTTTTTGATAACAAAAACTTTTTGAAAATTTGCCAGGAGATGGTATTTTTTTTTTTTTCCTTTATTATTACCACAAGAGTTATTGATCAAATTAAGAAAGGGAAAAAAATGATACACTCCGGCGTATTTTTATCATTTTCTTATGCTGAATTTTAGCAACTTATTTATAAAACTATTTATGTAAAGTAAATTTTAAAAAGGAACAGAAAATATATTATTATAACTGAGGGTGCATTGTAATTAAGAAAATGCGGCATTAGAAAAAAATTTCTTGGCTGGGATTTTTTTAATTTTAAAATTATATTGATAGAAGGAATGTATTATTCTAGTACAATTTCATTAGAAAAAAAAATAACAATAACGAAAAATAACAATAAAATAACAATAACGATTATTTTTTGGAAAAATTCAAGTAAAATTTTGAATGTTTCCATTATTATTTGAATAATACATATAAATTTATGTTATAGTTCCTCATTAAAATCTAATACTCACATTAACAGACTAGGTTTTTTTTGCAGGCATTTGTATAATGGCATTTTTTTAATACTCTGTTAAAGTTATTATATGGTATTAGATATTTAAAACAATTAAATTTTTTCGGTAATTAAAATTCTTACAGATTCGAAAAATGGGATTTTTCCCCCTATTATACAAAATAAATTTATAAAAAAATACTACTTCTGTGTATGTTTTTTGATCTGCCAGGGAAATTTGATTTATATAACTGTAATCAATTAAAATGTTTTAAAAATTATATTGTTTTGCAATTAATGGAAATAATATGTTTCTCATAGTTAAACCTGAATCGTTTTTTATTGCGCTTTTTATGTATCATGTGACATTACACTTCCCAATGTCCAGTCATTGTTGTTATTTTAATAAAAAAATATATTGATGAGTAATTCCAGATGATAGAAAATTCTTTTTTCTTATATTTCTTTCTTCTACTTTTTTAAGATTCAAATCGAAATAGTCTCGAGAACAAATTTATTACTAGTGGATTGTCTTTTCTTTTGTGCAAACGGAAATTCTGCAACTCCAAAACTTTAAAAAAGAATTTGATATGAAATTGTTCAAGGTTTTTAGCTTGTACAACATTTGTTTATGCATTTCAATCCTTTTGTAGTTTCAATATACTTTGATTATTACTTGTCTAAAAAAATCTATTGTGAAATAGAAATTTGTCACAATTCATATAATTACCATTAGAATTCTTCCATTTTGTAAATTACCAGTTTACATACAATCAGGTATTGTATATAATTTAAAATAAACATAGTAGTTAGGTCTAAAATAAGATGCACCTTATTGTTACTACTATATTTTACATGAAATGTATTTTAACAGATTGTCTTCAGATAGCAACATTGCTATAATTCACAATTACTATATAATTAGATTATCTTTTCACTATTCTAGCTTACAGATAGTAGATAATAGATCATCTAATTAGACAGAAGTTGAATGTTTAGATGGTGGATAATTTTACCATATTCACAATCACAGGTGTGTAAAATAGCAGCGAACTATTTACTAGATATCGACAGCTAATATTTTTAGATAAAGCGTAAAATATTATAAATTAAAAAACCGCAATGTTTTAATAAATGATATACAGCAAAAGCTCCTTATTCGCGCTTCCTTCATTCGCGTTTTCACTATTCGCGGATTAAAAAAATACGACCCAATTCCTATATTCGCGGGTAAAAATTTCTTTATTCGTGGATCTAATAAGTTCATACATCATAATAAAAGGATTCCAACCCAATATCCTTTGTAAATGCCGTCAAATGGACTAATAAAAAAAGTAAAATAGGTCTTATTACAACTTTCTCTAAAGTATGTTGTTAAATGCAAACTGCAAACATAGCTGAAATCGCGGATGGAATAGGACAAGATGGGTTCGAACAGGCAGAATCAAGTGACATTCAGGAATTGATTGAATCCCAAGTTGAAGATTTGACTGAAACCGACTTGGAGGAAATGTTATATTCACAGCCCATTGAAGACTTCAACAAGCACTGGAAACGTGGCATTCAATTTGAAAAATCCTAGTGAAGGTTTAAGAATGGCAAATGAGCTTTGCGATTTCTTTAAGAACATTGATCCGTCTATGGAAAGAAGTCTTATTTTTAAGAGGCAAACTGCTGCTGCGACTGCTGCGTATCAGTCTGAAATGAAAGAGCCTTTAAAAACTGCTAAGCAAGAGAAAATGACAAAATTCTTCAAACCATTGCCTAAGCCTTAAGATAATTAATCAAAATGTTCAAAAACTTCAATTAAATTGATTTTTTCATATATTTTTTTTGTCACTTAGGAGTGTATCCCCTATAAATGACCATTCCGTATTCACGGTTTCTGTATTCGCGGAATATTTATTGAACATATACCCTGAGAATAAAGAGCTTTTACTGAAATTTAAAATTTGAAATGTTGAGTTACTTCTAACTACTATACTATCTGCGTATAAGAAGTAGAAAAAAGTGTAATCTATGAACAGAATTCATATGTCTTTATTTTTGCTTTCATAGACATTATTCCGTGTTACTGTCGCTATTTGCACTGATTTTGTATTACTTAAATTTATATATAATTATTTATAATCTGGAGTCCTTTTAAATTTCCAAAAAATTAGCTGGTAAAAAAATCGTATATATCCTAATTAACTGGAATTTGTAACTTCCAGAAAGTGTCTTACTTAATTTTATATTTCTTATGAATTTCATTATATGATATGTAAATAAATATTGAGAACCTTAAAAACATTTTAGAAATTAGGAGAGAGTTGAAAATAGACAGCAATAGGTTTGAAATGAATGAAGGCAGTAAATATTGCTATTGTGTACAACACAAATTCTCTTTTGAAAACAGATTTTGTAGACACCATTTTTATTTTCAAATAAAGCAGTCTCGGACTGCAATAGATAACGATAGAGATTTTCACGCCTTTCCTTTAGCTTTGTGAGTTTTCAGAGTTGACTTTGAGGAACTCCCAGGGAGCTTCCCATTCACTGCAATATCTGCTTCAAAGCGTGCAAGTAAAATCTTGACAATACAAAGGTCAATACGATGGGGTCGTTTGACAGCTGAACTACAATGGACAAAAGGTGGGGTTGTAGAACAATACGTGACTTTTCAGAAGAAAATTTATGCCTTTTTGCCTTTTCTGATGAAATTGGGAGAAAGGAGTATAAAATATGAATATTCAATCAACCAAATGAAATGCTGCTTCCGATAAGTTTAGGTTGAAATATATATTTTTGCTTTATGCAATCCATAACTTTATAGATTTTTAGATAAAAGAGAGAAAAAAAATGATTTTGGTATTTTTATTAATTTTAAATAATCAATTGTTTATTTAAAACTAATATTCTGTTAAAATGCTTACATTTGACAAAAAATATCGCATTTGGCACTATGAATTAATTTCCCATTGTCTACGAAATAATTTATTGCCACTGGAAATTCACGATAAAACAAGGCGAAAAATGTAATTATTTTTATAAGATTATTCAATCCATTAGAGAATTTAAATCTATCACGTGTAAATCAGTACTGTTAGTATGTTTTTCAATTATTCGCGTACTTTTATAGAATTAGGTAAAATTAAATTGCCAAACTTTGAGACTTCAGATTAACAAAGTAAATCTTTTTTTTATTTAAATATTATAGTATTAGATAAACACAACTAATGCTGTCCTAATTAGCAACTTGCATTAGTTAGGAAAATTAGACATACATTCCTCCCGAATCAATAGCCATAAGGGGATAAGGGATGAATTACAGAGATTTTCTTAACTAAATCAAATTGTCAAGTAACAGATTCAAAGATTTTTTTTTATTTCTCAAATAATAACTGTACTAATTTAAGCAAAAATTGATAGATTCAACTTGAATTTAGAAGATGAAAATTTGAATGGTATATAATTTATTGGATAATCTTAGCAATACATTAAATGTAATATGTGTAGCTCAACGTAACATGATCGTGCAATCCGAGTTTAGAAAGTACATCTGTAGTTTTGTACGTTTAATTTTATAAAAAACCACACAAAAACATAAAATGAGACAATATAATATTTTTTAAAAAAACTGAGCAAAAAATTATGAGCAGTACCGTTTTTGAAAGGAAAAGGAAGTTTAAAAAGCGAAGAGAAGTAAAAACTGACTAAGAGATGCAGTAAACAAGAAGAGAAAATCTTTCTTTACACATCTTTCAACAACTTAAGGAAACTTCAGAAAGAACAGGTGGTAAGAAATATCGGCCTAAAAGAGGGGAGGAGGCGCGCAGGGGGGAGTTCCTGCATTCGTATTTTTCAGCTGTTGTACTCATATTAAAATAGAATAAAGTAATACTAACCAATTATTCGTTTTTTAAATTTTTGAAAAAGGAATATTTTCTTAGAATGTTTTTTCCCTTTTCGAATGAGCTATTTTCAAGATATATCAAAAAAAAAAAAAAAAAAAATTAAATTACAAAAGTTGTAATCGTGTAAGCCTAGTGAGAATATGGATTTTCATTCAAATGTATCACCAAAATTTCTTTAATTTGTAAATTATAATATAAATTTTGAGAAAAGGAAGCAGTTATTTATAAATATGATAAGTAAATTATAAAATTAAAAGAGAAAACTATTTTTGTCCGATTTATTTTCAGTGCTATTTATTATTTTCTGTTGCAAGAGCCCCTAAATATACTCATTTTAGTAATTGTCTCTGTCTCAGTAATTACCGAGATAGTGGCTCAGATGTAATAATGAAACATGTCTTGGCAAAAAAGAAAAAAAAAGTCGCAGTAAGTTTGCTTTCATTTAAACTAAATAGATACAGCCTAATCTTTCAATAAAATCTACAAAGTAAACATTAAATATATTAGTATGAAATAAATTAATAAAAATATAAGTATTTTGAAAGATGCCGAGTGATAACTGAAAGTGTATTTTATAATAATGATACAACTATGAGTTTAACGCTTTGTTTATACTACATTATAAATTTATTATTGTTATTATTATTATTATTATTGTAATTTAGATGCAATACCTTGACAACATCATCAAAAGCGTTCAGTGTAACTGATATCCTCAAAGTAGTGTTTCGTTATTTTTTGTAGTATGTTTTTGACTTCCTATCTAAGTATGAAAACATATTTTATGCTTATTTATTATTACAAGATTCAAATTTTCAAGGTTTATTATTAAAAAAATATTAACTATAAATGTGAAGAGTAAAAAAATTTGCAAATAATAAATTGTATTTAAAACGGTCTTGTAATATGTTTTTAGTTACTCACATTTTGGTTAAAATAATAAAAATAAATAAATAAATTTAAAATATTGGAAAATCAGAGAATAATTCAATTCATATAGAAATACTTGAATGGAGTATTTGAACTTTCTTCATCTATATATTTTCTGAGAATCCCCTAACGAATTTTGAAAATCAAATCTTTGCCCAAGTTTCTTCGATTTCCGAAAATACAGTGTTTTCAAATTTTTTAACTTTTTTCTTTCCTTTCCCCCTACTCTTTCCTTCTTTTTATTTTTCGTACTTTTTTATCGCATTATAATTTTCGCTTCCATTCATAATTATAATGTCTGTTTCATAGTGTTTTCTGAAGCCTTTCTCGCACAAGATAGTACTTATTGAAAATAATCTTCAAAAAAAAAAAATCCATCCGCTAAGGAAGCATTGAAGGAGGATGAAAAGGAGTTAAAAAAAATAAGGAAAAAAAGAATGAAACGGCTAATTTGGCCGGGGAAACCTCAGAAACATAAGCATCAGCGATGGATGGAAAGAAAAAAACGAGACCACCCGCAGGTAGAAAATAAGGAAAGTACCCTTTGTAGATTAAAAACAAAATGAAGCGCTCGTGTGAAACCCTTTCAACACCTCGACGAACGTATGAATCAGCGGCGAAGTGAAACGTGGAGGGGGGAGGGTTGTCGGGGCTTGCACATCGTTGTAGCCCCCCTCCTTCGGAAAGAAAAGAGATTGGGGAAAAATCGCAACTTTTCCATCTGATCCTGTCACTGTGGTCTTCCCTGAGTGACACGCCGGCTCAACGCCTCCGGATTGGTCAGTGGACGTCACGTGGTGTTGTTTTCAGTGAATATGATTATAGTCGGGAAGAGGCGAGGATGAACGCGCGCGAGTTACTGAGAAGAATCACAAATCATTCCGCGACCTAACACAATATGACTTCTTTCAGCAATAACACGCCGGCTAACGGTTTCGTGAATACTATGGACTCTGATGATTTTTTTCATCCAGAACTCAAGAACACTGATTATGTATATACTCATCAATACATGCCCCAGTATCCACGATATCATCAAGCCTATTCAACTTCCCGGTTCGATGTACCGTGCAATTTGACACCCCCGCAACCTGATAGGACTTCGCCGTACGACTTCACGTACTGCGGGGGTACTCCTAGGTACGGCCACATAGCCAACGCACCTCTCGTACAATATCCTTATGATGTCAATCACTGCAATCAGAACTTTTATCAACATTCAAATGTAATGCCTTGCAGGCCTGACTTGAACAGTTCAAGTACGTTTGTTGAAACAAATGACTTTGACTCTAATAAGATAAACTCGCCACCATTTACTCCACCGAATAACAGTCAATATGAAAATGTTCCTGCAATCATAGTTCCACCGACACCACCAGAAAGCAACACCTCTTCAACTGGGGTAAGTACCTCCCCAGTGGTTGATCAAAAGACAGTTCCTAATTCAACAGAAAACGTTTTTCCCTGGATGAAAAATTCAAGTAAGTGACATACTTTATTTCTGTTTCAATAAAAACATAATCCAATAACGAGACATGCTGAACCTGTCAAATAAACTTATATATTCAATTCATGTTCCATCCAGTAATCTGAATTTTTCTCATTCATGAAATCGTGTTTTCCATCAAGTTAAATTTTCTGAAGTAGTTTTTAAATAGCTGTACCATTTGCTTCACTTAACGAGATTGAATCACTCTGTATAAAGGCTGCAATAAATTTTCAGCATCTTTATTGAGGAGATATTGTAAATCAGATATTTTCCTTTTCTAAGCAAACTTGTTTCAGTATTTAATTTCTGTATTGGAGAAACTTTTATTCCAATGAAAAAGAAGGTAGGTGTCTAAAATTTTTAGCTTAATGGTTGTTCATAAATAATGCTGAAGCCATTTTATTAGTAATAAATATTTATCGTTTACTTATGTTATAAAGTTTAAAACTTTATTCTTATTCTAATTCAAATGAATTTTAAAAGACTGATTTTTTGTGACGAATTATCAAATATATCTTATTGAAATATTAAATGAATTTTTCAGAAATGTTTCTTGTTAGATATCCTTTTTTTCTCCGCAAAAGATATTTTATAGCAAAGTATTAAGATTTTTTATTTTCACTCATTGCGTTCAGTGTTTTTGAATTTCTAGCATGTGTCACGCATCAAATCTTTATCTATATTGCTTTAATTGAAGAAATAATAAAATACTTTAGAATGAAAAAAAATTTAAAGAAGCTATAATCAGTAATTATAATTATTTAACAAAAAAGAGCTGTTATTGTAAATGCAAGCAAAACATTGTTTCAACCCTTTAGTCTCATAATTGAAGAAATTGCACCTATATCTAATCGGGTTTTATTGTTTAAACACACATCAAATAAAAAACAGATACTTTTTAATGTAAACAAATGTAAGAATTTGAAGAGAAAACTTGCACCAAATAAACGAGCGAAAAACATCGCACATTCTCTCTTCAGCAACCGGTTTTAAAATCCACGTGACAACTAGCGCTTTTGAAATTGGCTCCAAATCTCAAAAGCATAGCGCCGTTGGCAGCTGAATACTAATGAGGCAGACTCCCAAGTTTTGCGGTTCCGCTCTCTCTTTTTTTCTTTTTAGTAACACAGTTGAGTCACCCCTCCCTCTTCCTTCTTAGGTGAAACAGATCACACAGAAAAAATACTCTTTTTCATTGATATTGCCATTTGTGCCCTCACGATTATTGCCGCTTGGCGTAAAAGTAGTTACGCTAGAGATTCTACACTGATAAATATTTAGAATTATTTACTGAAAATGAAAAATCAAAGCTTTGCAAAACGTACAGTTTTGATCTGATATAGTTTTCAATATTGATTTTTGATCACAGCAGAGATGTATATTTTCCACCAAGAGGTATTTTATGAATATAAATTAAGGTTTTGATTTGAGATTGTATCGATTGATGTTGAGTGATTTAAAATTTATTTCTTTATTAACGTTTCACAATAAATTCTATTAAAAGTTATTATTTTGTATATTAAATGTGAATCTTAAACTAGAATTTGTTTTCCTGTTGTTCTTTTTCAGTTTGGATTAATTTCATTGAATAGAAATAAGAACTAACCTGGGGTTTTTTTCCCCCTTTTTCATATTTGTGTAATCTTAGCGCCTTCATGAACAGTTGAAAGGAAAGACTAAGTAAATGAAAATATCCAATGAATCGATTGATCTTTATTTTAGAGTATATAAATTTTTTTAAAAAATGTATTTAAAATTTAAAGCTAAATAATATGCTTTATAAATTTGATAACTATAGCATTCATGTCATTTTGAATATGTTATAGTATTCACGTCTGCGAAAGTGTTAATAATAACTTATGACAGTCTTTAAAAAGTTATTAAAAAGGTGATTTATTTGCAGTGAAAATTTTAAAGAAAGTAGTTTCATGATCATTATGTAAATGAATTGATTTTCTGAATGATTCTACTCGAGCCCAATTTCATCGATAAAGGAATATGAATTTCTTGCCAATGATTCTTACATATTACACTTTATAATCAAATTCTGGTTGTTGTTTTTTCCATAAAAATGAAATCTGCATTTATACTATTTAAGCTTTATTTCTAATCTATACGTATTAAAAAATAATTTAGAAAGTATTTTATTCGTGGAATCTAGCAAAATTAAATTCAAAGGCCTTAACATTTGAAATTCGTCATAGAATGCGACACTCGTGCCTAAATCCAGACTTCGAAGATATGAAATTCTGCAGTTTTTGCTCTTTTTTCTGTAGTTACTCCTTTGGGTTTTTGAAAGACGGAGAGTATATTGATGAAAAAAATAATTCCAATTGTAAATTATATTTTTGATTCATCATGTCTATTGAAATGGCTGGAATCTAATTTTTATCAAATGGATCATAACGAACTACCGAAGAAAGAACTAATTTGACTAACGTTTTTTAAATACCAGACAAATTTTATACGAAATGTATATGCGTACAGCTATTAAAACGATTATGATAAGGAATAAAAGTAAAAATAGCGTAGTTTGATGCGATTATAGTACAATTTACTATGGATTATAGTATGGAGGAAAGGATAGTATGATTAGATAGGATTTTCGAGATAAGTCTTACGAGGGTTTTTTGTAAATTTTATTTCTAAAGTACATACCTTTCAATATATAACAAGTAAATATGTGATTTCAAATTTTTGATCTCCGGAATAGCTGCTATATATGCTAAAGATTTCAGTTGCTGTTCAGCTTCTATATATGCTGAAAATTTCATACTTTTTGTGCACAAAATATCTGTTTCCGTAAAGTTATTTTAAGAACATTATTGATGCAGTAAATTTAATTTCATGATTCCATGAAATATGAAATTTTTAGCTAGCAAAAGCTGTAATTTTTTTTGTTGATCAATTTAGCCTGAGAAAAAAAATGATCAAGCATTTAAACATCGAATTTTACCTATATTAAAAATTAGATGAAATAAGCAAAGAAATCGTGCAATTTAGACAACAAAAAATATGATAATGTCTGCAAAGCTATTTGATTGATGCAATTGCATTGCTGAGATTTAATTATTTAAAAGAAGATCGTATAAGGAAGCTTTCATCCATGTATTTATGTATTTATTTTTTAAAATTTTATTTTATTTATTTTTGTTGTACTTAAATTTTTCTCGTGACATTCTGACAGAAAATACTGGTACTAGTACTGCTTCGAAACATTCTGATTTCGTCAGCTAGAAACAGAGCTGCGCAAGAAAAATTATCTTGCTTATTCATAACCGAATAACAAATATAGAAATAAAATATGTTGCTATCTAGATTTGCTTTAAAGCTATGCATCATGTATCTAAAGTTTGCTAGCAATATCACGTTTATTTCTCTATCACTTATAAAAATATAAATTATTTTTTTATTGGATAAGAAACACTTATTAGAGCTGCAAATTCTATTTATAAGTATTGAAATGCATGCAAGAAGAATTAATTTCAAAGATTTTTTTAATATTTTTTCCCTTCCACGACAAAAACTTTAAAAACTAATTTCAAAATTAACTTTGAATATTTAACTTTTGATTACGATTCAATGCATTAAATATCATATCTAAAAATATTTAAATGAGATGCAAAAGCGATCATTTTAAAAAATCCGATGGACATTCTATTTAAATAATAAAGTATCAGTTTTACATCTGATGATAATTTTTTTTTGTTTTTTTTTAACATACTTAATACTATAAAGTTTGTAAAATAAAATAAGAAATAAAAATAACGCTAAGTAATTCAAATCTACGTGTAAAGAATATACTTTCAACTACATCGGGTATTCCTGTTTTATACTTGAAGTCTCTCGCATGTATAACATCTAGTTTTATCTTCTGCTTTCCGGCTAAAAGTTAGTTTTACTACACTTTCCGTGTTCTCTTCATTTTCAATTAAATAATACCTAGCGTATTTTCATTTACGAAATCGTCCTGTTATTTTCTTGTATTTTGTGTCTTATAAATTACGATCATCAGACTATTCTTGCCATGTAAAATCTCATCTTACCTCTGGGATTTGAACCACTATATTCCATTAATTACATAACATTATAAATTCTTATGCTATTTACATTTTATTAGATCACATTTAAATTAGATAAGTTGTCTACGACTGAAAATTTGTAATGTGTTTAATGTTAAATGAAAAATTATGTGATTAACTACTTAACTGTTTCATTTTCTTTACCATCTAATAAGATGACACCTTCTATTTTGGGGATTTGTTTTATTTTATTTTGATTCAAAGGGAAATTCATTGAATACTTGACATCAATGTATTCGAAGTAATTTTATTACTGAATTATAATTGTTATTAATGGTATATTTTTTTCTTACATCTGTGAAAATTGAATAAATCGATGCACGTATGGCATTCGGGCAAAACAGTTAGGCGGTTAATGTTAAATGAAAATTTATAATGTCATTAATGTTAAATGAAAATTTAAAATGTGATGCAATGATGATAGCTATACCTGAAACATAAATAATATAAATTGCAATCGATACTGAAATCATAGTAACAGAATTTAATCAGAAAAGTCACAAAACACAACGTGCTATAGGAGGAAGTGATTGAAAATTTCATTATCTCATTGTGAGAATTAAAATTAGTGAACCTAGACTTAAATGTCAGAATAAAAAAAGAATCCCATTTCTTACATTAAAGAAGACATTCATTTACCTTGAATGAAATTAACAGATATTAGTATTATTCTGACAAATGAAGGATAGGAACTAAGGAAATCCAAATTTCAACTCAAATGCAACCTACATAAAAAAAAACACTTCAGAGCATTGACATTTACCTCATTTATAGAAATTTAACAAGAAGTTTAGTAATAAAAATTGCTTTTCTGATAATGAAGTCGCATAATTACACAGCAGTAAACATCCACCCCTTTTCAAATAATTTATATGCAGAAAACAATTCATCGAACTTAATGTTTATTGCTGAAAGAGATTCCTTTTCTCAAACTTTTCCTTTTTGGAAACAAACAGAAAATCCAGTTTCCCGTCAGAGAACCGCTTGCTTGTATCGACTAACCCGTCCTGTCTTAAAATCAAGATACACGAGTTGGGGGATATACGAGTTAGAAGATGGATTGATTAACTAAACGAATCAAGTTCATTACGGCCCGCTATTCAGCGCGGGCCGGAATAAATTTTTCTTTTTACGAGAACATACGATAGGTATGCTGGCTACGACTGCGTTCCTTGTTGGCGAACGCTGCAACCTTTGTTGAGCTGTCAAGAACTAGCGCTGTATGAATACTAAGTTCCGGAATTTAGGAATTAAAATGCATTCTGAAATGCATTTATTGTTGTTAACAGGATTTAAATTGTTATCCTCGCTGGTTAAAAGTCTGCTTCAGAATAAATTCGTTTCTGTCGTTGATTACTGGAAGATTTCAAGTAAAATATTTCATGCTATCGCTTTTTAAAACGGCAATGACTACTATACTCCCGTGTTGTATCATAAATAATTAAAATGCTTTAAAAGCGTAAGTTGAGAAAATAGCTCTATTATTATTTTGGAAGGAAATTGATGGATGTTGTTAAAAGCAATTTATTTACAGAAAGCTTTGATGTTGTTTAAGGAAATCTCAAAGCCTATCTCCTCATTTCTTTTTAAAAGGCTTTCCGCCCTTATTTTGAAAAAAAAAAGTACGAAATTTTTAATTCAGAAGTTTAATTAATAGCTTTCCAACACATAAGAAGTACAAAATTAAATAATCTATTTATAGTTTATTAATTACCATAAATGGTTTATATATTTACAAAGGTGCCATTTAAAATATTCTTTGATGCATATTATGATGAAAAAATATATTTTTTACTCTGTACAATTAATTTCATATTAAAGTTATGAGGTAATTTAAAAAACTATTCCTCTTTTCATTCATTCCATATGTATAACATCAGGATTTTTTTTATCACTTATAAGACTTATAATCTGATCAATGGAAGTGATGCCTTATCTGATATTACCTGATTTATATTATTTTTTAAAAGTAGATAAATATCTAATCATTAATTTAAAAAAAATGAGACACAAAAATTAAAATACCGTCATTTGTCAGATGCTCATTTTAATCTTTTTAAAAGGAATAATACTTGTTTTACGCATATTACATTGAACTCGCTTCATTTTAAACTATGCACTAGCTGTTTGAACTGCTCTGTCAACTGAGAAACTAACATATGACATTGCATTAAAAATAAATAAAAAGTCCTAGATCTATGAATTTGCCTATAAACTAATGGAAAACGCATTCTCATTCTTCGTTCTTATTACAGAAATTGGGCAAACATTCAAATAGATAAGAATCGAAGCAGTACCAATTCAATGTATTTGTTCAAGGCTCATCGCATTTCTGTTCATGAAATGCAGAATGAGTGTATAATTTATATTTTACCATTTGAATCATTGTTTCTTCTTGCAAAATTTCCAATTTAATATATAGTTTTCACAGATGATAGGATATTTCAAAACTCTAATATATAGTTAGTTGAAAGATTTGTGAGCAACATGATATATCTTTTAAAAAAAGATAATGAATAAACGAGATGGGATTTTAGCTTCATGAGTCTTTAATCTTTTGTTAATAAATGTTTATTTACTTTTTTAAAAAAATTATAACTTAAACAATATCAAGTAAGGTTTATGTCTCTTCCATTAATCAAATTATAATATTCTTATAGGTGATAAAAATCATGATGTGAACACTGAATATTATAACATCTTATCAGCTAAAATTGTACGATAAATTATTTCAAAACTTTATTCTGAAATTTCCCTGCATTTTCTAAATGAAACATGTGCATCAGCGAAGAGTGTGCACAAAGATTTCACTTAAAGATGCAAATTCTTACATAACAATTTTTAATAAAATTGTTACAAGTATTGATACGGATACATGTGTGCACATTAAATGTGGTATGAGAGAGAAAAATATTTTAAATTTAATTTTAAAATAGATCAAACTGAATGTTTGGTTAGAATGCTCATATCAAAACCATATTTTAATTTTTAAATGCATGTTATAAGATATATTTTTTAAATTTCTAACGTTTTATTATCATTTTTTACTTATTTACTTTTTGCTTTATAGGTGCTTCTTCAGGTACAAAACGGAGCCGGCAAACATACACACGCTTCCAAACTCTCGAATTAGAGAAGGAGTTCCATTTCAATCAGTATTTGACCAGACGACGGAGAATCGAGATAGCTCATACTTTGGGCCTTACAGAGCGACAAATCAAAATTTGGTTCCAGAACAGACGCATGAAAGCAAAAAAGGAAAACAAGTTCCCTTCTCCAACTTCCAATTCCTTGGCCAGTCCATCAAACTTACTTAATAATCAAAACAGTAACTCATCAGACACAGAAGTCACTCACACCACTAGTAATATATTGCATATGAATGGGGGCCTCAATAATATGCATCCAGTGCAAAGCAAAGATGGTATCTTTTACTTTCCTCATCAGGATGTAGCGAGATAACTTTAAAACCTCTCGTTTTTTGGCAGATGGGTGGAAAAAAAAATTGTTTTCAATTTTCGTTCCTTTCGAATGATATATTATTTATTTTTAACATAGTGAAATTCTTGCTTTCTGCCTATTTCTATAAAAATATAAATTTCATATTTTTTTATATTTGAACTCGAGGAATAGTGATGTAACAAGCAATTCTGATGTTCTATAAAATACATTACTTTTATGTAGGTAAAGAATTATTTTAAGTTGTAAAAAAAAGTTATTTCATTTCATATATTACAAAACTTTAATTTTGAGAATTGTGGTAACTGTTTTTGTGATTTATGAAAGATTTTTTTAATGTTGTCAATTGTGAATATGCTTGCCTAACTTTATTATAGTATTTATAATACTACAAACAAATTATTTCAAGTCCACATTTAATATGTAAGATATTTTTTGCAATGTAATGCTTTAAACAGCTATTTTAAAATCTTATTTTGATACATATATTTATCATTCACTTTTTTTATTTACATTAGACGATGTCCTAGAATGATCATAGATGATAATAAGAACATCTTTAATTAAAATGACAAAAGTGCTTTTTAATCATCATTATTCTTGAATATAAATTAATACAAATGCGTAATAAAAGGTGTTGAAATACTTTTTTATTTATATATTTTGTCGGCTATCAGTACAATTGCGCGAAATTCGCAAGCAAGAAGCAGAGGTAAAATAAATGATGCATTAGCTTCGGTGAACAATCGATATTTAATGTCTTCATACAATTGCAAATAAATAATACAGATGTCAAATGTAAGAACGTAATAAGTGATAAGAACGGAAACTAATTTTAACTTCATGACCTCTCACGCTCTGCTCCAAATTAATCGCTTTTGAAACCAGGTGCAATGATAAAAAGATTATAAATAAGATTAATCTTTATATGTCAGTTTTTTTATATCCCTAACCCTTCCCTTACTGACATTCCACGATTGGAGCGTTGGTGACGGCTGTCAAAATGTAACGTCCGTGAACTCCTGGCGGTGTGTTTCCACCCCTTCTGTCCGAAACCCTCAATTTACCTTCCAACCCCTAAGCTTTCCTTCTTTGAGGAAGGGAAGGGGGGTTCCTGGACCTTTCGGACTACCATATTTTTCCATCAAAAAAGAACCTGGGGCTACAAGAACACCCATCTAGGGTTTCCACTCCCACCAGCATTGGCGTTTCTTTGCTGACGTTCCAAAACCATTACTCTTTCTCTGACTTTACCCTTTTCTACAAAAGAGCTATTCTTCCTCTGTTGTTTCACGGTTTCACAATGAGCTTTTACCTTTGGAACCACTACGACAGACATCACCTGCTTCTGGGCTGATAGCAGGAGGACCCTTTTTGCTTTTGTTAAAACTTGAATTTTGATGGTTTTATGATGGTTACCATTTCACACCGATCTTTGTCGCCGTTTAGTCGGAAAATCTTGCCCCCTTTCCTGTTCTTTCACCAATCTTCCCTTCAGTATTTGAGCACCACTTACTGTTTCAGCAGGAGGTGTTTTGCCTGGAGCTAAACCAGAGAAGCATATGCAGTCATATGCTCATTCAGATGACACGGACAGTAGGTATGTCACCTTTTATCTCTTCTGCAAAAGTCATTCCCTCGTTGGGATGTGGGGGTGAATAGTATTCATACCCTTTATTCCCCGATGAAAAGTCTCTGAGAAACCATAGTCATTAGTTCCCTATCAAAAATAATTTTTGAGCGTCTCTAATTTCTTTAAAAGATGCTCTAGCTGCAAATATTTGATAAAATGAGTAATGAAAGAAGCGTATAGATTAAACAGTGACCGTCGAGTAAATTTTTCATCTTGAGTGTTACATGAAAACGTTTCAAGTGTTGTGTAAAATAGTCATATCCTCTCATATTACCTACATAAATAACTTTATTTGCATTTATATTAAATGTAATATGGGTTTATGCATATTTGTAAAGACCGCACTGAATGTTGTCGACGAAGCAGTGGAGTTGCATCCAATTTTTAAAAAGAGAATGAAGTACGGCTTTCATCTTGAAAGGGTTTTGAAATTCATGTTAACAAAGTGGGGAAAGAAAAGAGAGCGAGATCTCCGTGCTTCACATGAAAGAAATATCTAGAGTTGAAGGCTATGATAATAGTTTTATTATCGTAGAGATGCGTCCCTAATCATACGAGCGATTAAACACTTTCAGCTTCATCTCATGCATTATTCAGTAGGATGTCCGGGCGTATGCCTTTGTGTATCTAGGAGATGGAGCTCCCCCTCTACCCTCTGCAATATAAAGGTTATATATTTAGGAAATTTTTATAACCGTGGAAACATTTATTCAATTTATGCTTTATCAATTATTTACAGTTCTTAAACTTTTCTAATAAAAAATATATATACTCTTGAAGCTGTCACATGACCCAATTTCCAGAATTTGTAATCAGATTCTATATAAATTTTAATTTGTGATAATAATTTTTTTGAAAAACAACTATGGTTAAATTTTTATTTTGGTATTTTAAATTAGAAATTTAATAAAAGCTTTGCATCTGATTCGAATGTTAAAATCTGTTTCATTCGAATGAGTTTTTAAAAATATATTAAATTAATATATGATTGTAAATCTTTTTCAAATAATTACTTTCAGTATTTTTACAGCTTTACTGTTTTAATTTTAGTGAGCAATAAAATATGTATAATAACTTTTCGCAGAAATGTCCGTTTTCAAATGTTTTTTGTTTTAAATTTTGTGCAAAAGCTGGTATTTGATTTTGAAATTTAATAGCTTATGAATATGTGTAAGAAAAACTCCAGTTGACTTGCTTTTCTCGTTGGTCAACTGCAAACGTAAACTGATAATCAAAATGTCATTGCGGGTAATTAAATGAAACGGGTATATAATCTATCGTGAAATAAATGATGTGTTGTTATAAAATGTTGTTATAAGTGCCGATAAAGTATGACTGTTTGTATTTTGTGACTTACTAATAATGTATGTATTATGCTGATAACCTTCCATGATGGAAGATTGATTACAATAAAATGTGCATCAAAAGTATTTTTTCGGTTTCGTGTAGATGTATTTTTATACAATTTTTTCATAAATAATAGACAGTTTTTATAAATGTTTACTAATTATACTTTTAACGATATATCCGATGGCAATTTTAGAAAGTGATTCCTAGTAGGTATGAATAATGCTGTGATATAAATGTATACGACTAACACTTCTTGGAGATGCTCATAAATGTCAGTTTTGAAAGATAAAACTGCTTTAAAAGCAATCGGACGAATACTAAATTTTAACAGCATTCATACCATATGCCGCTCATATTTTGCCATTGTAACTTTCGCAATATATGAATCAAAAACTTATTTCTTGTTCTTATTTTGAGATTTTATTCTTCTGTGGTGTGTTAAACGCCATTTTTATTTTGTTAAATTTTATTTTTGATGTCTTTCCATATTAATTGTTGAAAACCAAAGCTATACAGCTATTTTGCATTTCTTTATACCAAATATATTTGTGCGTAATTTTCATAAAGTGTATGTAAATATAGATATGCCCATTATGAATGTAGTGCGTTTTAATTGTAGCATTTGAGTTTTGAATTTTTAATATTTATTTGTTTCAAAGTATTGTGGAAAAAGTCTATGTGAGTAGTCAAAATTATTTACACGGAGCAATCGATCAAACATTGAAATTGTGTAAATGTGATTAGATATTCCTTATTTCCTAGTATGTCCATAATTATTTCCATAAGATGACTTGACCTATTTAAAATGTATTGGATGGCTTTTGGCTGTGCTAGGAAATGGTTTTTATTATTTGGAATAATGTACTTTTTATTCTTATATTGATGAATGTTGGTTAAATAAATGTTCTCAAATTCGAATCTAGTTTTGTTATTTTGTTGAATTTAATCTTTTTATGGACACATCTGAGTACATTTTAAATATTTTTCTCAAGAAGAAGATTAAATTTAATTTCCACAATTCAATGAAACAGAAAGAAGGTATAAAATATTGCAATGAACCACTTAATTGTTTTTGGCGAGTATACGCGTCCTGGAAAAAAATACAATATTTAGCTTTATGACGAGTTTATTCTTCAGGAGTTATAAATAGTGGCAATTTGCAGTTTGATTACAATTTTAGTAGAAGCTCAAACATATTCGTAAATTTCAAGATGTTTAAAAATATTTTAAGGCCAAGTCGAAATCAAAGGAGCAAATAATAGATTATTAATAATTATTATTAAAAAAAAGTCTACATTTAATATGAATTGCTTTTTCTTAAATGTATCGCTGTTTTGCATTATTCCTCCCAAAAGCAATTAGGCAATCATATATTGTTTTAGATTATTCAATAACTGACGCGGCTAGTAAAATACCGAATGAGGAGACTTTTGTATCCTTTTTTCATGTTTTCAAGAGGCGACACTTTTTTTTATATGCAAAAAATGTTAAAGTAAATAAATAAACGTGATTATTGAAATAAGTCATTTCATTACAGAATAATTTCATATTACACATACTCTGTGTTTGCCACTTACAATCGTTATCACTAAATATTTGATACAATTATATATAACATCAGAATTTCGTAGTTTTTAGAGCATTTATTTCATTAGTTGATAACAAAAATTCAAGAAAGTTTGTTTCCCAGAATTATCATTTTTTATTTTAAAAAAATTACAATCAGATGCGCATATAATTATTCTGAAAGCATTACCGTTGTATCTAAGAAAGATTTTTTTAATCCTAGGAAAGCATATTTTTGCTATTGTGCCTTGCTATGTTTAAAAACAAAATTCTAAGTCTTTCATGCTTATAAATAAAAAGAACTGACACTTAGCAAACACATCAAAAAGTGCATTCTCATACATAAATAAAACGAAACTAAGGGAATACCTTTTTTTATGTACATCTTCAGACAGGATATATCAAGACAAAAATAATTCAACGAATATGTTTTTATTTATCGGGTTTGTTGGAAATTCTATTTACCTTGTGGCTGGAAAAAGAATGAATTCGAATAAGGGAAGGTCAAATTTATTCCACTCTCCGCAAACAGCAAAGACCCTGGAATCTCCCTTCTTCTCGGCATTCCAATATCGCTGCCAAGATATGATATTACATTCCTCGACGGCAATACGAGCTGCATTTGAAGGATAGCCAAACAAGCACTTGATCAATAACTTTGCCAAGAGTGTTACTTCTATATTTTATATCCTCTATCCTTGCACCCTTCTGTGTCTGTGGAGCAATAACACATCTTCCTGCTTCATATTTTATAGGCTGAAGCAACATGTGCAGGAGCAAGTAACGGATGTCCGTTATGTATCAATTCTTTTTAGGAATGACAATATATGTATACATGTATCGTAAACACTATTTTTTCCTCTTAAATAAATCTTCCGATCTCCGATGCATTTGGAGATGTGTTTAGAAACCCTCCGCTTTGAGCTATAATAATTTATTAATATTTTCCATTTGTTTATCAATGTATATGAAAGAGGGAATATTTCACATGCCACGCAGGTTCATCTTATTAGGTGAAATATATGTTTTATTTTAAATGGATTTTACAGAATAGATCTCAGCCTTTTTGTTTGTTGGGCTTCTGGTGAATCTCAAACATATTGCATGAAAAATATGAAAAACAATCGATGACCATTGTTTGTGAAGCAAGATTTTTTTAATTTGAAAAGTGAATGCTTAATCACATAAGTAAAAAAAACCCTGTACGATGAACATTTCATCTAATTATTTTTTTAAATACTGTATTTTATAATGTTTTAATAAAATCCTCCAGACTTAATGTCATTACTATTAAATTATTTTAGTTTGATAATTTTATTATAGTTTCATAAAGGTATTCAATATATTTATTGCAGTTTAATTACTTAAACAGAATGTGTTATATGAAACTCGAACTTTGTCATAAGTTAATGATAGCGTTTTTCAAATTGTAGTAAGAGCTAAAGGTAGAAATTTTGTGTTAAATGATTATAAAAATTAATGATGAAGGTTAGAGACATAAACATCAATATTTATTGGGATAAGTTTGTATTGAAAATAATTATGTTATGTGTAATACAAAATTATTGCATAAAAAAGGGGAGGGAGTTGAAAATGTTCACTCATTTTCCGAAATCAATTACAATTTTTAGAATTCTCCTGCAGGCACTAACCCTTGGACACGGATTTTTGCAATTCCCACTGAATGATTTTCATGATGTGTGGAGTAGTGTATAAAAGGTTTAGTGACTAGTAAAGTTAAATTAAATGTATTATTATGAAGATGAATAAAGCTAAATAAAAACCTTATCAGTGATTTAAATTTAGGAACTTAAGCAAAACGGGTATATAAGGAGTTTAAACCATCAATTTTCCTCAAAAATTTTTCTGTATTATTTTATTTGTGTGTTACTTAAAATATAATAAATTAAAGGTAATGTGTAACTTATAATAACTTACATAAAGTGTAACAACGGGTGTAACTTAAAATACATCAACTCAGTGATTGACAATAAATTGAGTAATTATTAATTCTTTAATCAAAATTAAAACGTCGAACTGAGCGATGACTTTAAAGACTTAAAATTGATTGTTTCTCGATAACGAATTGAACTAAGAAAATATTATTTTCAATATTAAATGATAGAAAACTGATGTTTTAAAAAAATTATGATAATCAAACGATAATCGCATAAGAAATCATTGCTTCTTTATAATATTCATTCTGAAGTACAATTCTGTAAATTTCAAACACATGAAAAAATGATTTTTGATAAAAAATCATCACGAAATGATCCAAGTAAGTATATTTCCTTATTTTAAGGATCCATTACTCTGTTGTAAGATTAACTATACGGTATGATTATCAATTAATTACGATGCTTGAGCACGATCTTAATCAAGAACTTTGTAATATGATCACAACAGGCTTTTATAAAAGCTACAATAATCATGCTGATCAAATTATTGATTTTTCAATCCTCTTTCCATTTCGATTACATAATTATTTTCATTTATTAAAACATATTTTCCTTATTTTTTCACACAGTACAATTATTGGAAATTTTATACTGAAATGAGTGTTAATATTGTTCAATATTTTTATCATGTGAATTAAAAGTTTTTGAGAAACGTTAACATAAGAAATGTATTTTCATCAAAAAGACAGTTAAAATAATAGCATTTTTTTTTCAATCTATGTAAATAAATAAGATTAATTTTTTGAGAATCGCACGCCTTGTTCATTTTATAAATTGTTAATATCTAATCTAATTAACTGAGAGCACCTTATTCTCAGATTTTATTACATACATGTTTTCACTCAATTTGATTTTTAAACACTGCATTAAAAGCAGTTATTTTTGTTAATTACAAGTAAAAGCCATATACGAATTATTTAAAAAGCATTCTAAACTTTTACCATAACACCATATTTTCATATAAATAAAAGACAATGTGGTTACGTAGTGTGCGTTCCACATCCCATACCTTACAAATTAATAAAAACATTTTCACTCTTATGCTTTCAATTACTTTGATACTATTTTTTCCATTACTTTTTTTATTATTATAAAACAAATTTTGACAATGCTTTCATTGATTTTACGGTAGTTATTTAACGATAGTTAAAACTAAGCAAAGTAAATCAATTGCTCAAACGAAAGCAACACTTTTTATATATTTCACCACTCTGCAAAAGTAATATAACAAATATTAATTATTTAAGACTAAAATTAGCTATCGGTGATTTTTAAAAACCAGCTGGTTCAATTGATATTCAAAATTTGATTTAAATCAGTCGTTAAATTAAAAGGATTTTTTATGTTATAATATTTTATGCAATCATCATTAATAATACTTCATACGAAAGGATTTTAATTCCGAGGAACTCAGGTTTATCAATTAGCATTAATATCTTTTTTCTTGAACAGAATTTACTGTCCAAAAACGGATTTAAGATACAATTTTTTTAAATTTTAGCCTAGAGAAGCTAAATAAAAAGCAAAAATATATATAATCGATTAAGGGTTTTTTCAGGTATAGTTAAAGTTCTTTCGACAATGGTTTTAAGTTTATAAAGTATTGAACGGATCTCTGAAAATTATCCTTAAGTAAGTTGTTCATTCTATTAGAAAAATACAACTGTATATTTCTTTTCTTAAACTAGATTTTGTTTCAAAGTAATACTTCATAATATTTGGTGATTTTTCTCTTTTTATGGGTAAATAAAAAGATTTGTTCCACTTTGTATAAATAGATTATTCGTACATTGGTGAATTTAATAAATCAAAGCAAATAAAGACTTACCTGTGAATATTTTGCTTTATAATATATATGGCAAGGATTTAACAGAAACAGGAAACGTATTAATGATGAATAGAAAAAGACCTAAAGTAACTATCCTTGACCAAAAATCTTATTTCCATCAAACATAAGCTGAAACGCTAATTCATGCGAAACACTAAAATGTATCAAATATTCCTGCAGACGTTTAATTTAATCCTTTGGCCTATAAATTTACTTGAATTTCTACTTAGACGACACATCCCATATGGAACACTTATTGTTATCCTAACCCTTATAATAATATAAAGGGCTTTCTGGTAATTTTCTGGCGCAATAAATGTTCTTTATAAAGGGCATATAAGATAATGAAAAGTTTGTAAGTGGTTTTTACTTTTTAAATTAATTAATACTTTCACTTAATTGCAGATTAAAAATTGAAAATTTAATAATTAGATACGCGAGATGGACATGTTATTGTGTACGAAGTGGTTAATATTTATACATGGCATTTCAGATGTTCAAACAAAAAATTATACACAAGTAGAAAAAAAAAGTATGGAAAGAAAGTAGTAATAAAAAAAAAAGAAGAAAGGATAACAAAAAGACACAAAAGAAGTAAAATTATATAAAACAAAAGATCTTGATTTTTGTATTTAATGCATCGAACCCTTCCTTGTTTATATAAATCAACATGATATAGAATGTGATGGTATTTTATGTGTATTTATTGACGAAATTGCTTATGAACTTGTCCATCAAAACATCCCCGTATCGAAAGTTATTGTTAAGGACAATAAATTTACAATATAAACTTACAAAACAAAAATACTAGTTTGGGATGAATAATTGTTTCCGCAGTGATCATCTGTTTTAGTTCACTTGTTCATCTAAGAAACATCATTTAATTTTGTGTCAAGTTCGAGCTATAGAGCTGAGATATTTTAACTCTGCCATTCCTTATTTTAACTCTATGGTTCCAACCTTCTTCTTTGAACCAAGATCTGTGAAACACAAAATTGAGGTAACTACAGAATATAAGGTTTTCATTTGTTTGAAAAGCCCCCCCCTCGTCTCCTTTTTTTTATATGACGAAGAAGGTTTCCTAAATTGCATCCATGTGAAAATATATTTTTGATTACTTTAAAAGATTGCGCCTTCTGAAGTCTATATTGAAGTGAAAATGGAGGAAGAAACAGTTCGAAGAACCAAGTCTGCAGGAAAGATCGAATCGTCAAGCGGGTTGAGCAATTAAAAATTCGATAATTTCTCGAGAGAGAGAGAAAGTTGAGTTTAGTAAGCGTTTATCGTTTGATCGAGTCATGCAATAATTTTCTCAGTCAAAACAATAATCTTTATTAATGATAATGCTTATTAATTATTGTATACTTATTATATTTGAAAATTCGAAAGTAATAATGGTAATTAAATTACTTTGCATCGACACGCTATTTCGCTGGTACTTCAGCATATAGCATTTCTACCCAAATTAAACAAGTGAATACGCTTCTTTGTCTCAGAAGAGTAATATCGGATTACAAGGGATGTTAGCATTAAAAACGTGGGAGTTTCTTTCTTCCAAATTGTATTGACTTAACACTAGCATGTATGGTTTTTTTTATTTATTTATTTTTAAAATATATGTGTGTTTTAACATTTAAATATAATTTAGGAAAATTATTTAAAAAATTGTAAAGCATTTTTGTGGGTCTGAAGTTTAAAAAAATATTGAAAATGATTACATTAAATAATATACCAGTGATCAAAAATCTCAATATAACAATTCTGCGATATAAATAAAATACCCTTTATATATATATAACTAATTTTAAACACTTGAACCTGATAATAATTTTTACAGATAATCTATCAGTTTTATTATTTTAAATTAAAAATATTCTTTAGTAGTAGTCGATTTGTTTAAATTCTAAAGGAACAAAAAAAATTTAAGTTATTTCTTTTTCGATGTTTTTTATTTTTGCTTACAATTTTTTTAAAAGAATGAAGGATTTTCAAAAATTTTCTTTTATCGAACATTACCTTACTCCATTTTGCATATAATAAACCTACCTAAAGGATTGAAATCTTTATTCATGGATGATGTAAATTATTATAGAGGTAAGGCTTATTATATCTGGATATCATAGATATAATGTATATTATTCCTAAATCAATATTTTTAATTTTCTGCGAAAGAGGTATAATAATTCACAGCAGAAATTCAGATTTATTCAGTTGGGGTTAAGTTTTATTATCCCAAGGAAATGTTGAAATTATAAATCTCTCTTTCTCTCTTTGTATAAAGTCCTATTTGTGGAATAGATTTTCTTATATGCTCAATTTTTAAAAACCTGACTTTTAATAATATACTTGAAAAGGAAAGACACCAGATTAATTTAATTCAAAGTAGTAGGTAAAAAAGCACAAATATTACTTTTTATTGGAATAGAATGGATAGACTCTAAAAAAAAATAAATCTTACCTTTATACAATGAGATTGTAAAGGTACGACTCAATGCTTTAACCTGAAAAAAATTTAAAAAGTTGTTGTTAAACAAAAAAAAAGCATTCGTTATTAGTTTTTTGTTATAAAAAAACACCAAATTTGAATAGTTGATTATTTTCTATTTCAAACTATTCAGTGCAGTGCAAAATATTATTGATCGAAATTCCAAACATCATTCATTGAAATAACAGCAAATGATTAATCTTATCAGTTACTGGAATATCTTATTATTCGGTAGCTGACGCAGTAATTATCCTCTTTCACGTATGACGAGTCTGACTCGCGCATCAAATTACTGAATTTTTTAATTTTAAATCTGCAATTAAGTGAAAGTATTAGGTAATTTAAAATGCAAAAACTACTTAAAAACACTTCAATATCTCAATACCCTTAAATTGTGATAGAAATTGAAGTTATAATAAATAAGCTAACTAATAAGTGACATCTGATTAATAAAATTAGTAAATTCGTAGGTTAATGGAGTTAGTTATTTAAGTAAGGATTAAAAGTAAATCCATCATTTAATTTTCCTTTAGATTGAACTGAGATTAGAAAATTACATTTCAAATTATGTTTTTTTTTCTAGAAACTTAATTTATAATAATTATTTCACCTAGTAATAAGCTTGATTACACAGCAAATATTTTCTCGTCATTTATCGGAACTAATAATAAAATTCAGTTATGTATTTAAATTGCGCTAAGTTTACTTATGCTATAAAATTATTTCATAAATTTCAACAAATTTAATCCTTAAATTAGCAGCACCTCAATGATAAATTGCAGGTGAAGAACAATGGTAATTTCATCAATCGTAGTACATTTTGGACAAATAAAAAATGTATTGCATTAAAGAAATTGATTTAGGTGACAGTGCTAAACCCTAGACCCTTACTCAGCTTCCCAGTTACAAAGAAAGGACAATGTGTTATTTCTGTATACGTGATATTTTGTTGTTTTTATGCGAATAATTCCAAAAATATATTTGTACAAAAATGTCTTTCATACCATTTTAAAATTTAAAAAATTATTTCTTGAATGATTCCAATCTAGTTGTCTTGCAAACATTTCCTAAAGTTAAGACATTTATTTTATTTTATTTTTTTCTTCTTTCTCTTTTTCATAATTTTTTATTGTAGGAAGGAAACTTTAATCATTTTCATTCTTTCATCAAATATTTATTGCATAGATTTCTTTTTACATTGTCAAAAGCTAAAGAAAAAGATATATTTTTTAAAAACACAGTTTACATGAGGAATAAAAATTGATTTTACGATTGAAGACAACGTGCATTTAGAAGATAGATGATAACATATTGTCATGTTTATAGTGTCACTCTGTTTTTGTGTAACTTCACTCCGTAAGCGTTTGCGCTCTAAATATAACAGTTGTAAGGCAATTGAAATAACATGGCTCTAATATCTGTCTCAGTCTGGTGCTTCACAATACTTCGTTCAAAAAGGTTTTTCAAAATACTTTGTGAAAGGTACAAAAATGCTATGCATAAGATATTTAATTATTATCTTCGAACCATATACCTGCCATTGGGGACTAGTATATAATAAATCAAAAGATAAACATGAGATTTATCTATGTAAAATAACACTATTCTAAATAAATAATTTACTGGCCCAAACTTTGAATTAGTTAATTATTTGATTAAAACAATAACGACGTGTTTGTGAACTAATAAATCACTGTCACTCTCTATTAGCTTCGGAACTTCCCACGAAGAAAAATGAAGCAATTGTTTGAAACTTAGAAAATAAGAAAAACCGTAGGGTAACATTTTCTGTGAAACAAACAAAAACAGGCAAGTAGAAATAAATCCCAAGAAGGAGTGATTGACAGCATTTTTTATCCAGTGAGTACCTAAGCGATATTTAATTGAGGCACCCCAAAAAATTCCACGATCTTTTATTTCAAATTAACATCGACATTCTATCTATACTGTTTTCCCTCTAAACGGATCTCCCCTCCCACTCATACAGCAGATCCCGTATCGATAGATTTCTCCCCCTTCCCTAAAAAAAATGAAAAAAAAAAAATTATTAAAGAAATGCAAACTCAAAATGCGGAGAAGGAAAATAAAAAACGAGGAAAAAATGACGCCCAGAACAGTCCTCCTGGTCGAAAGGACTTTTTAATAGGAATGCGTTTAAATGGGGCTTTAGGAGTTTCGAAATTAGGGAGTAGGGAACGGATGCTGCGTATTATATTTCTTCAACTCACTCAATTCGACCGCCTAACTTATCTTGTTTCCTCACTTAAATTTTAGATACATTTATCATAGTCTTGTTTCTCGGTTTAGGAAGTAAAATCTAATTTCGTGGACATCTATCATTTCAAATGGCAGGTATTAGAATGAGAAGTCTATATACCTGCAAACAAACGGCTCAACTTGGACTGTCGTTTTTCCTTTCTTTTTCTTAAATTACTCTGTTATCATTCAAATGGAAATAAAAGTGCTCACATCATTAATATTAAACAAATGAAAGTGTACTCAGTGAATGAAAAACCGAATGGTGCGCTTGATTTCTTTATTTTACGATATATATATTTCTTAAAGCATATAACACTAAAAACTATGAATGTTTTGTGAATATTGTGATCTGATTACATAGGTTTGGATTATTTTAATAAATATTGAATATTATTGTTATATAAGGGCAAAAAAAATATTGCTTTACGAAAGTATAACACATGAAATAATATTTTATGAAAAAATTCTACTCTGTAAAAAGGTAAAATTACGAAATACCTTCAAAATTTTAGAAATATCACTTGAAAATGGATGCTGTATTCAAAGAAATTCACTTTTTGAAGCTGGGAAATTTCATATTTTAGAACACAGGTTATGAGAAATAGAATGAGGACATTTGTCGTCACAGACACTTGAAAAGTTGTAACTAATTGGACTTGAAATTTTTCTCAGCAACTTTCGCCTTTCCCTGGTTTCCTTTCTTAGAACTCTCACCCCCTTTCGAACCCCTTGAGGGAAAAGGGAAGATTCTCCTCCAGTGCACGATAATTTGCACCTGCACACCTAGAGGACATTTTATTTAACCGGTTGTTAGATGACAATTATTCGTCTAACTTTTTCGTCTTTCCATTGTCCGCTCCCATTCAAAGGATATCTTGACACCTAGTTATGCTAAAAGCTCTGACAGTTCCTTCTTTTCACGATGTAACTAGTAAATTGCTACCCTACGGTGTTTCTGCCCATTAGAGTCCTATTGTGACCCGAAAACTAACAACAGGGGAGGTACAGTCATACCTATTGTGTTATTTCCTTTAGAATGTGTCCCCTTTAACGTCAGATACGTACCTAAAAGGCTCCAGGAAGAAATTCGAACATACGAAATATTTCCGTATATTCTAAAACCAACATTCTTAAAGCAACAGACGTTTAAAATTGCAAATCTGTTTGCTTGCACGCGAAATTAATTCGTCTATGAAAGAATTTTAAGAAAGTCGTTTGAAACATGCTCTTACATTGTTCAATACGTTATACGGATAAGTGATTTACAAGGGAGAAGGGAAAAAAGGTATTTTCCTGAGTTATAAGTATTGATTATTTCATTTAACTCTCTGACTGGAATACCAGCCATCAAAACTACTAAAACACATGTTGAATTACTAAAGTACATGCTGAATAACTAGATATTAAGATATTTGAATGATATACTTTGACATTTCAACTCCTTAGTATTCTATTTCCATTCATTTTTGTCTATTATTGTAACATTTATTATATTAAAAATCTACACTTGAAACATTTTCCATATGTACAGTTTGTCAAATGATTGCTAAATACTTTTTCCCCCCTCTAATTGGTCTGTAAATAAAGCCAAATATAGTCACTATGTTATGAAAAGCTATCTCATTAAAACTTGTGAATTATAATTGAAGTACAAATATGTTTTTATATAAGGTTTTATTTCGGTAGCAACTTTGATTTTACATTTTTGACGTAATTTTTCACGATTTTGGTGTAATGATGCTTGTTACATCATTAGGACAAAAGAAAATCAATGGCACATTCCTTTAATAGTTTGGTAAAGCTATTTATATCTTTATTTCTGCAATTGGAAATTTTTGCAAACGAATTTCTTTCAAATAAAGGAATTTAGAATTATTTTATCCAAAAGAATAATTGCTAAAAAGATTTTTCAGTTCTGTTTTATGAGAATTTAGAATTGTTAGGCGGTTAAAATATATTGGTTTTAATAAGGAACTTATCTTTTGATTTTTATAGGGTTATTAGATTTTAATGCTGTAAAAACCAAACTAATCACCACTCTCAGATCAAAGAAAAAGGCGTATCAAAAGAATTCACAAAATGTCAGAAGTAATCCATATAAAAATATCCATAAATACAGCAGAGAACGCGAGTTATATAACTATGCAAATTATCATAAAATGAAGACCTGAGTTTTTGATAGTATCACAGAAGGAAGGTTTTAACAAGGTTTTAGGTTTTACCACACAAGTAAACGAAACAGAAAGCTTCAGAGATATATTCGAAAATCTTGGAAATGTCAACACTTTCAGGAAAAGCTCTGTTGTGGTTTAGTTTTCAACATGAAACAATGAAAAATTGTCCCTGTAAAGCTTTATCTTGGCAAACCATAAAAAATTAGCAAATAAAGGGATAAAAATCAATATAGAATATTAAAAAAAAAGACATAACTGACTACATGTTTATTGTGACTTGCTGACGCATGTCGCGAAAAGAATTGGATTTTTTAGCAAGATTCTGGACAAAAATCAATCTGTTTGACTCCACGTCATTGTCCGAATTTTATCTTTAGCCACCTTATTTACCAGATTCAAATCCTTTAGACTGTTACATTTGAGGGATTTCAGAGACTAATGTAAATGGTAAACAGCACAGAATTTTGAGCTCCTTTTTTTTAGATTGCGCAAATGAGATTATCACTTAAATTATGCCACAGTCGGTAATGACAAAAGATATTATCTATGATTTTCTTAAAATTGGAATATACTAGAAATACACCATTTTCCTATTGTACTTAAAACTTTGATCTTAAATCTCATACTACAGATGTAAGCCTACCGTATCAAACTATTTTCGGTAAAGTAAATTAGTTCATTCTGATAATATTTAAGTATTGTAGAGCATAATGATCAGGATAATTATAGATTACGCTATATTTTCAGTCCCAATAAAGTATCCTTAACTAAATTTTACTTTGAAGAAGTATGCAATATTTAGTTGAATAATAATAATAATAATAAAGTCAACAAAGTGTTTCAATGAAACTGGCACGATTTTTTCTGTCTGGAAAAAAGCTCTAGAACATGCATGATTTAACAAAATTCTGCGAATATGGGGAAAAAAGGGGAAACAAGGGGAAAAACAAGATGAATATGAAATAAACAAACGAGCATTACATTTTTCTTTATAAAAAATTTATTATTTAAAATTTATTTGAAAGCCTTCTCATATTTTAGAAAAAAATCTCTGATAAAATATTATATTGCTGGGCATCTTAATTAAATCGAAACTTTTTTATTGTTAAATCAAATATCTTTTTTCTCAGATATCAAGGCGAAATTTCAAACGAAAGCAGATGTTGATGTAATAGTCCAATTCAAGAAGCAAAATAAAGAAAAAAAGGTTTAATCATAAAGAAGGGGATTCGATCCGAAAGGGGAAAATATAAGCACTGGTGAAAAAAATGCATAAAAAATAGACTGTGCCATCCATCATTTTAACACCAATCTCAACCGAAGAAACACACCTCCTCAATAGAACTTGGACTCAAGTGACAGTAGGCCTTTTGAATAAGTGCCAGCCTTTAGAGAAGAAAAACTAAACAATAAAAAAAACCAAGGGAGGCAAGAGTTGTTGAGAGCTTGTCATAATGTGCCTGCAGCTGACAAAGACTCGTGAAGCATATTCCCTATAATATATTATTCTGTCACTAATAGCGACCTTTTAATAGTGCACAGCGTATTATGCTACGTATATCTTCGCCGTAAATTTTAGTATTCACTGCATATGTTGCTATCAATATCTAATTGAGCCTAGATGCACAGAGTGGTTGAAAGAATTATGCCAAAAATTATTATCAAATTAAAAAGAAAAAAACGTTTTGAAAGGTGTTTTTAAACTCAAAAATCTAGACAAACTCAAGATTTTTTTATAAAGTATTCCCAAATCATTGATTAATGGCTCATTAAAAAATTTTGGCTATTAAAATTTGAATGAATTCAGTACTTATTTTTTTCTACCATAATGCATATTGAAAATTTAAATTACAGAGTTTTGCAAACAGATGTTGGCTTACATATAATTTGAAGTAGTAGCAACTCATCATGAGAAACAAAAAATAGTGTGAAGGATATACATTTATCAGTAATTACTGAAAAGTAAACACCATTCCATATGGCTAATGCAAGTATTACAACACATCTTGATCTGGAATTAGTGAAGTTAGAAATCTGGTAACATTTTTTAACTTGGAATATAGACAATGCAAACATAAAAATGCTTATATTCTTTCCATGATTCATTCTTATTAATCTTCTATAAGTTCTTGATTCATAGTATAGTTTACAGAAAAATTCATCTCCCAACAACCCTTTTCAGTCAATAAAATTCCTTTGAAAAGACAGAGAGAGAGAGATAAAAAGAGAGATATTGCCCTGGAAGATTTCTAGAAACTTTTTTTAATGCAATGTATAGAATAGAAGAAAAAGCTAAACATGAAAAAAAAAATTAATAAGATAAGCATTTGGAAATAATACAGGCCGTTGAATTTTATTGCAGAAATGTGTTGTGTTATTGAATAAACCTTGAAGAATCAATTTTTTCACATATTTTCTGGAGACAGATTTTAACAGCTTAACTGTTTTGCTAGAGTGCCATACGTGCATCGAGTTATCGAATTTTGGCAGTTGTAAGCAAAATATAAGCTATTAATAACTATTATAATTCAATATTAAAATTACTTCGTTTACATAGATAAGTCTTCAACAGATTTCCATTTGAATAAAAATAAGAAAATACTCGCAAAATAGAAGGTGCCATCTAATCAGGTAGTAACGAAAATAGTTAAACAGTTAAGGGGGTTGGTCATATAACTTTTTAAGTAATGAAACAGTTAAGGGGTTATATAACTTTTTAAGTAACGAAACAATTAAAGGGTTAATATAACTTTTTAAGTAACAAAACAGTTAAGGGGTTAATATAACTTTTAGTAAGTTTTTAATTTTTAAAATTTTTCACTTTATTCTAAATGAGATGGGGAAAAAATCACTTATTACAAATAAAATAGTTTAATTTTTAAAAAAAATCTCAATTTAAAGGTGTGTTTTTTAATTATTATTATTAAAAGCGATTCGTTAAATAGACTTACGAGTTCTACCTGTTTTAACGGCCCATACATATTCCCCGTAACACAATACTCGTAATTTTAGCGAAATGATGTTGAACATTTGCCCTAAATGAAAATGAACAAAATATTCCATTTTTATACTAAGCATGTAAACCTCATTCCCTTTTCATTGTTAAGATATAAAAATCAACCTTTTCTGCGTTTTAAACAAGCACTAAATTAATTATCAGGGCAAAAGCAATTGCTAGTATTTATATCCTAAGCGTATTTAAATGCTATCTAATTCATGTTATTTCTCACAAGGTGTAGAAAGAGGTGTTTCCATCAGCTGGGAAACTCTTCCTTTTCCAGCTGACAAGCGCATGTCAAGAGCAGGGAGAAACACGCAGCTTCTAATCTCTTTTCATTCAGCAAGAACATTTGGAAGTGACGCTCTTTATTTTTAAAAAGAGGCAAAACAGATGAGCTCGTGTCTGCAGCCATATTTGTTTACATTTCTTTCCCCTCCTCCTCTTATCAAAGATGGCGAATCCCCGAGTGTTTTTTGAAGGCGCGAAGGCGACGAACTTTGACCTGGAGCACATCCGTTTTCACCGCAGCTCGCAACTGGCTAGGCTTCTGGAACCATATCAGTTGGCGATAAAACACAAATAGAACTTTATTTATCGTGCCAACGATTCATTCATTATTTTCGCTGGGTTTTCTTTTGGCGAGTAGATGGCTATTTATTTAACAATTAATGAAGTAGAGATGATGTTCTAAGATGTCTTCTTTCTTTTTGTTTTGCCCTTTTTCTTTTTCTGCTCTCATAGCGGTATATCACTCACAGCGCTAATCATAAGTGATATTCAGCCAACCATTAAGCGTGATTCGAAAGTAAAAATTTGTCGCACGAGAGCGGCGCGTGCGTTTATTGTTTTTTTATTGCCACCAGTGCAATTACTCGTTCCTTTTTCGACGGCCACTTGAAATCATTACCAAAGGATTTTTACAGCAACATGTGAAACACGCGCTAAATACTTGCTTTTTTTTTATTCCAGCGTCTGCAAACTTTCGTCATTAAAAACAGATTTCCTATCAGTTCATCAGTTTTATCATCATTATCTGAAAACTTTACATTGGACAGTCTTAAAATTTATTGTTCAAATATTGTTTGCTAAGAAAGTTCTCAACTTGAAGCGATTAATTAACATACAGTTAATAAACTTTATTAAAATATTCTATGCGTTTACTATTTCTTTTATTTATTTTTAAAATTTTAAAATTTAATGGGATGAAGCAGTGATTTTTAAATTCTTTAATATTTTGTGCTTTATATTCAATGAACAGCATTGAAATTTTAATATATAGATTAAATTTTCCTTCTGCCCCTCTTATAAATTAGTAAATGATATTCTGCTAATTGACTTAGAAACACTTTATTTCATAATTTTACTTTATTTCTAACTAACAAATAGTAAAATGCGCATTTTGTTTTTCATGTTACACAGAATACAATTGTATTATTTTCGGCTTCAAGGCGACTACTCAGATATTGCATTTTCACAATACACAAAAATTTAGAATTGATGAAAAGTACATTTTGAAAGTAGAGCTTTACGCAAACTCACCAGTATCCCTTCTGCCTTTCGCTATGCCATTCATATATTATTGAAAAAAGAAAAAAGTACTTTTTTTTCTTCAGCTGTAGTCAAAGCAATGCTGAAAATATCTCTGATTTTCAAGAGTATTAAAAATTTCGTTAACATCTTATTCTTCCATATTTCCAATATACTCACACTTTATCTCCATGTAAATACTAGTTTATTATGTATATATATATATATATATTCTTCCAAATCTCCAATACTCATATTTTACCTCTACGTAAGTACTAATTTTTATTAACTCATCTTTACCATTAGTATGCAAAAGTATTCTATTTCCTGTAAAATTGATTAAGCCTTAAAATTATTGCTGCTGCTGACTTTCAATCTGAAAATTCGGGTGTGCCATTTTGAAGATGAATATAACGCGTGTTTTTTGCCTCGCAGCTATATATATATTCAATGTTTATTCAACCACACGCAGTTCCAACCGCACTGAAATGAATAGCTCTCCTTTTTGATCAGCAATCATATTCATTAATTTGTTGAACAGAGGGATGATTAATGATGATGAAAGATATCTACAATGTCATTCACATTTGCAAACGTAATGACAAAGAAGAAATGGATTTTGAATGGTTGTTGGGAATTTATACACATTAATGTCGGATATTTACATACACACAGTTTTTTTTTATTATTTTTTATCTTTAAATCAACGATATTAACATAATTTAGAGTTACTATTTTCCTCATACCTTTCTAATGAAGAATCCTAGGTGAAAATGATTTATATATGCTAATGCTAAATGATAATAGGAAATATTGTAAACATTTCAGTTATTAATAAAAACAAATATGTTTGAAAACGTAAAATTTGTTATAAATTTGACTTGAATAGTGGAGTTTTAATTAATAAGTAAGTATTTTTTTGTTCGGCTACAGTTTGATTAAGTATCTACAATTTTTGTATCATATTTCTGATTGACGTTTTTGTTATAAAACTGAAAGTATAGAATTATGGGAAAATCTGGACATAAAATATTTCTGAAAGAAAATTCTTTAATAATCTGTAAAAATAGTTTCCAAAAATTCAGTTCTAAATGTCTTTTTATGATTTTGTTAAATTGTGAAAAGAAATATGCCGGAGAAAGAATTTATTCTAATGACAGTAAGCCTACAAAAGAATATTTTATATATTATTTAAATTGAAATTATAATGAACAAATAGCTTACCGCAAAATAGACTAATATTAAAAAAGTCCAGTACGTGTATTACTTTTTTTTTTCATAGGACCGTTTTGAAGATGAAAATCAGGAAAATGAAATCCACTAGTTTCCAATAGTTTAAATCCCTAGTTTGTCTGAATCAAACTTATTTTCTGTATAGTAAAATGTGTATGAAATGACCAAAGAATATGTAAACAGTCAATTCTGTTTTCTCTGTCTTAGCATACATTTCAATTCATCGATATTAAATGATTCTTCAATTCTCCAGTAAGAGAAAAAACAAACATGAAATATGATGAATTTTCTTTATACAGCTTGCATTTCTTTCCAGCGGACTTTAAACACGTCAAAAACACTCAACTGTAGTTCTTAAGTTTTTTTTTTTTTTTTTTCATTAAAGAATTTTACTTAAAAGCTAAGTTCTCTATCCAAATGTCACTGCTTTTTTTTTTCTTTGCCTTTATTTTCCTTTTACGTCCCATTTTGTTTTCCAGGTTTTTCTTTTACTCCGGATTTTGCATCATTTTGTTTTAAAAGTTGAAAATGCCTGTTGTCTATACTTTTTTTTTTTTTAATTTTACGAAGCTATCTTTTTTTTTTTTGGAAGAGTAAAAAAAATATCGGCATTGAAAAGAAGCCTTGTTTTCTTTCCTTTAACTCCTTTGATGTTATTTTACTGTATATTTCTTGCCTTTTCTTAAGATCCAAATGCTTTTTACGATTTATTCCTTATCGATCAATGTTCGTTGTAAGGAAGGAAACAATTTCAGAATTTTGATATTTGCCTTTGCATTTGCCCTTTACATTTTTTTTTTTCAGAAATTCTTATTTCTAGTGAAATTTTAAACTTAATTTTCTGATTAAATTTCTATGCTGATGTATTACAGTTCACAAATGTTTTCTTTAGTGGTTGTAGGAAAAAATATGTTAAGGTGACTTGCCTTACCTTAGACGACAGGAGACATTTCGAGGATTTTGAACTGTCTTGTTGAAACCACTTTATTTGTTTATGTTAATTTAATAACTTGACTTCCACTGCAGATTGTTTCATCTGTAACACATTGCAGACAGTTTGATCTGAGGTATAAGAAAAACAGAAAATCTTAGTTAATTATCATCACATTATCATCTCATTAATGCTCAGAAAGTTTGCATGTAACCGGTTTTGAAAGGGTGAATTGTAATTTGGTGATTTAGTAAGCTTGTTTGTAAAAAGCAAATTAAAAAATGCTGAATAAAATTATTGCATAATTTTGCTATTTATACAATATTTTTTTAATGTGAGTATAACAAAATATATACTATTCATGAAAATTTTGAAAAAATCATGCGATGGAGGATAATATTTAAAGTATATGTACTGTAAAATTATTTAGGTTTAATGCAAACTATCAATCCCCTTTTCGATTGAAATTCATTTTAGATATTATAAAGTAAAGCTAGTTTGAATACACAACATTGGAATATGAATTGCCGTATAATTTTTTTTTCATAATGTATAACTCCTAACACTGAAAGTTATTGATTTTTTTTTCTAGCGGATTATATTGATTATGGCAAGAAAAACAGTAAGGATAACATTTTCCTATTTTCAGCCAGAAGTTGTGGTTTAATAAAAATAAAACTATAAAAGGAATAAAAAAAGAAACACATTTTTGTATCACGATACATAGATATTTTTTATACACGTATAATGTCTAAGAAATCAAGAAATTATAACAAGAATTTCGATTCTTATATATATATATATATATATATATATATATATAAACGGTATCATAAAACCAAAAGAACGGTTTTAATTATTTCTCTCCCACAACATTCTTATTCAAATTGATTAGGATGTCTTTCCACGTCAACAACAACATGGGATAATACAGCTCGCAATAAAGCATACTTCTTACTCTTCGTTATCTGATTTTCTTTTCTTTTCAAATAGAAATCGATTTTTACAGTTAAAACCTCCAACAATTGACAAATACGCTTAAGAAACATAACTATTGAATTCCTATGCATCACAGTCAATGAATGGAATTTTTCATCATTCTTTACTTTTAGCAAATGATTCCGCCTTTCCACTGAGGGAATTGAGTTCCGAATAATTGTGCGATATTGAGGTCGCCCGGCTAACAGACAGTTTCTGTCCTAATTAGCGGCCATTTAAAGCAACCGTTAAATCAATAGAACAATTATCTATGCTCAGGTTATTTCACATGCACAAATCAAATTCCGATTCCACTGAGAATTTGAAAGTGCTGGGGTAATCTGATCGCAAAATTCACTTTAACTGGTTTCTCGGGTAATCGCTTTCGGGTACAATTGCGTTCTCAGCCTTAGAATTACTGAAATGCTAGCGGATACTAGAAATGCTTTTCAGATGGTCACGGTTCTGCGGTACGAAATAAAGGATTTGAATTTCAACAGATTCGCAATACTTTAAGGAGCATTTAAGAAGTGTAATGGTTCGATAAAATTATATATATAATCTGTTGCGTAAATAGTGTGAATGTAAATTTATTACGGAATGCAAAATTTCCAATCTTGAATTGTGAAGATTTAGAAAGGATCAAAACATAAAAAGATATATTTAAAGTTTGCGATCAATGCTCCTTAATTAAATTCATCGATTAATAAATCTAGTTATCAGAAATTAAGTAATGATATTGAAATATTTTATTGTAAATAGTCTGTATCTTGATAGTTCAAAGTAAAACCGAAAAAAGTATTATTAAATGCAATGAATATTAAAAAACTGTTTTCAAGCTACATTAAAACCATTTTGTAATAGATAAAATGATTTTGAAAGTTTATTAAATTATCAGAAAGGCGTCTAAACTTCTCTACAAAATTTCGTGCCTCAAAACTCGAGGAGTTTTGTCATACATCTGTAGATGCAACGTGCCTCTGGTCTACATGCATGATGAATCTTTAATCTACGAAATGTTTAGTCATCATTCGAGGTTCGAATTAATGGCTTTCCCATTCCAAACAAGTTTCATCTGTAATATGATCATGTATAGATTTTTAAGTACGCCTTATTCTATGCACTATGTGGATACTATAGAAATTATGCAATGGTTAGGTGAAGGGGCAAAATTGTGTAATATATTAATTATAAAAGAAATAAAAAATTGGACTTGTAACACGAGTAATTTATATCGCATCTACACAAAAATATCTATAGTAAAAATATTCCTTAGGTAGCTAATTTAGACTTAGTTTTAAGTAACAACCTAAGATTTCTTTTCATGATAGAAATTAATATTTTTCGCTTGAACATGTCCAGTTTCATACCAAACGGTAATTATTTTTGATCAAATGGCTCTTAGCTTAAAACATAAATACATATTATTTTATATCTAATTATTTTTATAAGATTGTATGAAGATTTTAATAGTTTAAATACAAATTTTGTTCAACCGTATCAAATACATATAATCAATTTAAAGGAGATTTTATGTGTTGATTGATTGAAACTGTGGTATCTTATCAACGGTGTGAAATACATATTTAAAACTTCTACACACATACTTATTTATTCTGATATTTTTTTCAACCTGCAAAAACATTGCATCTCCAAGTCAAATTGAGAATTCCAGTAAACACTATATTTATTTAAGTGCAAAATTAAATATGTGTGACTAAACGTAGTTGTGCGTGTAGAAATTAAAGTTTATTTATTTTCATTTTATAGAAATAACATTTAACATTATTATCTGGCCTCAGATTCTTCTAAGCAATTTTTCATGAGATTTCAGTCTTCTTCCTCAGATATTTATATCTCCTTCTCATTTGTAAAATATACATTACTATCATATGTAATATCATTACTTAAATAAATATTAATATTAATATTAATTAATATAATTACTTAAATAATAAAAAATTAATATTACTATCATTACTTAAATAAATATAGTGTTTACTGGAATTCTCAATTTGACTTGGAGATGCAATGTTTTTGCAGGTTGAAAAAAATATCAGAATAAATAAGTATGTGTGTAGAAGTTTTAAGTATGTATTTCACACCGTTGATAAGATACCACAGTTTCACTCAATCAACGCATTACTTCGTTTTACAAATAAATATCTATTTTTAGAAATATAAAGCAAAATAAAACGAATGATTCTATAAAAAGTTTTCTGAATGCTAGTTTTACCTCATCGTTTACTTTTTATCGCTACAATTAGAAAAAGAAACCTTGGTGAGAAAAGAAAACAGAGTGGACAATCCAGGTTTTTCCTTTCCTTTATTTTTTTATCCTTTATTTTCATTTCAGTAAAAGAAATTTACTTAACTGGAAGACTTTAAAAAAAAGGGAGAAGAAACTAAAGAAACAGATCATCTGAAAGGTAGGAAAAGTTTTTCTGTACGCTGGCAAAGGCTGAACACGCTGAAGGGAATGATTACATTTGAATCCACAAAGGGCTGCTCTTGAGACACTTTTAAATCCCTGAAATCTCAAATCCCCTCCATCAATCATCCCTGGGGATTCGGCAGGGATTTCTAAGTGCGACGCATTAGACGGAATATAATCGCGATCGAAGTTGCCATTCTCTTCCTTTTGATTGTCTTTGTTTTATTTATTCCTCCCTCCCTTCCCTATTTTTTTTTCTTTCTTTTTCGCTCTTTAATATCGACAAGGGAGATTCGGGGCATTGTTGTCACCATTTCTTTTCTCCTGTTCAAGGGATCTCTTACGAATTAATCCGGAGAAAATAGATGAAAACCCTCAAGAAAGCTGACCCAAATGATCGTGGGGCGAGAATTAAGGGCCTAAATGAATATCCTCCAAATGAACTGAAAGAAAAGCGTTTGTCGGAAATGCCTCAAATGCTTCGTTTTGATAAGGCAGTTAGATTTCGGTGGTCATTTCTTTTTCTTGTGTGAGCTGAAGTTAAAAGTTTGTTTTTGGAAAATGCCATTTTAAAAGGAATGATGAGTTAAAAAAAAATATTTATAAATATTTTGACTGTGGAAAAAAAACAGGTCAGGTGTATGTATCTTTGAAACTTGAGAGAACATCAGAGTTCTATTTTTATGTGTCATTTGAGTGATAACTATCCGATTATAATTAAAGCGATTATTATAATAATCGCGTTTCTTCTCATAACATGATGAAACAAGAAATTTATTTTCATTTTATTGGCCAATGATTTAATAAAAAAATCAAAACTTTTACTTCAATTGGCTCTTTTTTTATTTTAAAAACGTTAATATTTCTCATTGTCTCTGTTATTCTTCATTAATTTGATATATTTTACAATTTAATGAAAAATTTAATAATAAAAAGCGCAGAGCCTTTGGTATAATTTTTATTTAATACATTTAAATTCTGAAAAATATGTTATAGATTACTAAAATAACTTGAAACTTGACAATTAAAGATCTTCACTGAAAACGATGTAACCAAATGAGGTATTTTTGTTTTACAAAATTAAAAATAGCAAACTAATTTTTAAATTATAAATAATTGGATTGCTATTTGTCACTTTTATGTAGTCATTTAATAAAAAAATATATAATAGTCGGCCCCTTATACTATAATAACGCTATTACAAAAAAAGAGTGTATATTTTACAAATAATAATTCTCCAATAATAGAAAAAATATTGAAAAATTAGAAACCCTTTTTGAAAATCATACATAATATGAATGGATTGTGAAGATCATAAAATCTACGCGAACTTTGATCAGAGGATTTAGGAGAAATTTTAAATAAAATTTTGATTACGTTTTATTATAAGATGAAAGAGAATATAGCATTTTTTTGAATCAGTCTCAAACACAAAAAGTGAGCGTTACTGTATAAGGGTTCAAAATATACAGATATCGTTCGTGAGAAAACAGGACAATTGAATCTTTTACTTATTTATTTGACAAAATTTAGCAAAGGCTGCTCAATAATTCAATGCATATAATAATGTTATCTCTTTCATATTATAAATAAATTAAAATATAAAAACTACAGCTTATATTATGATAATGCATTTTTCAGTTACTTTTCCTAAGCAAAGCAATATTTTCAGGAAAACATCTTGTTTCTTTAATTATATTATACTGAAATGTTTATACAGACTTTATTATAATTTAATAGTCTTTTGATTGAACTATTATTTAGAAACATTTTATACAAATTGTTTGACTCCTTTCTATGTATGAATAAGTTAGATTTATTAATGAAGACAACTTTCCGAAATTAATTATTTATTGAAAAAAATTCCTATTTGTGCAAAAGAAAGCCAGAGGAAGCAAAGAGAAAACACATTATTTTCTTCTTTCTCGCTTAGAATTAACTTAGATTGTTAACGAGTTGAATATGTCACTTAATTAGATTAGAAAGTAGATTTGTATTAAATTAGAAAAATTATTTACCATCCCTTTTTATTAGAGAATTGCTTTTTATGAAAGCAAAACTACTGAATTATTCCAAATATTCTGAGAAATTGAAAATATTTTGTGGAATTGTGTATTTGCAAGATATGAATAAAACTTGCAACTTGAGATTAGGACTGCTCAGTATTTAAAAAATTACTATATTGTAGAAATTTTTTTACTACTTTAAGCATTTCCGGTTCTCTGCTTTCGAATACACTCTATCCTAATTTCAAAATCTGACTTTACTTCAGGAAGCTTAGATCTTCAAAATTTAACCCAGCAACGTATATAATATATGAATGCAAATGATGCAGTCTTTGTGAAGCTTCGCTTTCTATGAGGGAATTCTGGTTCCATTTTCTGAAGTAGTTTCGTTTTCATTTGTTAAAAGTGGACGGCAAGTGTTAAGTGCAGTTTGTTTCATTATCCCATAGACTCTCCTTTCCGAAAAGAATTCAATTTGCATATTATCCCAAATGCTTAGATGAAGGCGAACAATAAGGGTAAGGGCTTGATCCTCCCTTTCTAATCAAGGTATTGTTTTGTGGGAAGATTTACTACCAGAGGTTTGACGGCCCTGTGGGACTTGTTGCATGTGTCATGACGTTCGTTTCCCCGCAGTCGTGAATGATGCGCACAGTTCTCCGGCATTTCCGGGGAACGTATTAAATTACTTAACCGTCGCATATTACTGATGGGAAGACCACCCGCAGGCACACAAGAAAAAGGGGAAAAAATCTATAACTACGATTCAACTTGTACCTGCTTCCCAAGGGAGCGAAGGAGAAATAAAGGAGTGAATCTGAGTACATCACGCTCTCATCGAAATCTCAAAGATGTAATTGGAAAATCAAATGAATATTTTTGATAAATTTGAGATCAAATGTTTAACTGCGAGCACACACTTTAAAATTCAATAAAACTATCTATAAAAAGGGTTTAATTTTTTTAATGAAGTCATTTAAAAGAGTTGTGACGATTTTGAAAGCAAATCTTGTCTTTTGTTTGTTTTACAGCATTTTCCCAACGAATTGTTTTCCTTTTTTGAGGAATGATAAAAGTGACAATATCTACGCAAAAATGGCATTTTAAGAGAAAATTAGCTGTGTCGAATATATTTCATTTAAGACGAGGAAGGCTGATTATATTTCTGCTTAATTTTTAAGTTTTTTTAACACTAATGTTGGGTATTTTGATTAAAAATCAACGCAGCGAAAGGTCATAAAAAATCAATATTGTTTTATATAATACATCTGTATATTTTTTAGAAAGGTTACATTTAATGGAACCTTTTTTTCCCCATCTCTTCCAAGATTTCTTTTTCAAAGCATTCTTTGATCTGAAATGAATTAAATATATGAAATCTTTATAACTTTATTTGAATGGACAAAAGTGTAATTTCGTCATTTACTTTTGTTTCATTAAATGAAAAAGTATTCTTAAAGGGCTTTGCTATTCAGAATTTTTCGGCTTTATATCATTTTATTTTGGGGTACATTTTAGATCATTTACTAGAACACCCTCTAAAGAACATTATTCTTTATTAATAATTAAAAGTATTTCGAGACTAAAACACATTGCCACAGATTTCCAAGCGACAGAATCTATTATCATAATTAACTTGAAATATTCTAATTAATAATTTGGCATAATCTTATCTATATTTAAAACTAAGATTCCCCATGATACTATGAGGATTAAAAAATAATCATACGTATCAAAACATGAAAATTGTCCTTAATTTTTCAGAATTGGTTGTAAATTAGAAAAGTACAGATTATTACGCATTAATTTCATTACAGATAATTACATATTAATGTTTTTAAAAAGTCTTTCTAGTAGCAAATTTAAGTTTTTTCTAACGAATTTTTTTTAAAAATAAGAGAAAATTTTTGAAAAGTAATAGCTAGTTAAATGACAATGCTACGCAAAAATCAGTAGTTTTGAAATTTTTGAAGTAGTGGGGGGAGGTAAGAAATGGGAGGGAGGGAAGAAAGTCTTCACCAAAAAACTATTATATTAGAAGAAACCATTTGTCAAATATTTAATTTGATTAACCATACATAGCGAAAATTCGCCATTATGTTCAGGAGTAATAGACAGTAAACTTTTATTTTACACAAAAAAAGATTTTGGTACTGAGCTAAGCAAATAAACGTAATGATGTACAAATCTTTTTTCTCCTTTATTAGGGCATTTCGAAAAGTAATGATTGGCTTATGGTAAATGCTTTCAGGTCTAAATAGTTAAGACTTTGAACGCATAAGATTAATCTTCATGGTCAGATAATTTCATTAATGGCAGGAGCTATTCAAGTAGACGTTTAAAAAATAACTGCGAAATTTCCAGAAAACGTGGGGGAGGGACGTTATTGTTATTAGTCACTGTGCATTCTCATCTTGTATTTTACAAAATACCACGAGAATGATTTCGCCAATACAAGCAGGAAAAAATGATAGGCGGAAGTTATAAGTCATAATTTTCTTTGAGAAAAAAATCATTAAAAATAATAGTTTTTTTTTTTTTTTTTTTTTTTTTCGTTTTTTGGTAGCACACTTTTAAAGACGTAAGTATTAAATCACATAAAACATAAAATTACTCCTCGTTTGACAGAAATAAACATTAAAAATCCATTCTATGTCCAAATGACAAATATCAGAAAGCAAATAATCACTAATGATGTTTCATGGTTTCATTTCCTTGCCTTTTATCTATGGTTGAAAACTGAAATGGGTTTGCGCCAACTTTGCTTTAACTTTCCTGGTTATTTTTTATTGAAAAAGGCAGGAGCAGCTTTATATTACTAATTTGCTCAATAGTAAATATATAAGAGATTAGATTCGACTCAATTAAAATATTTAAGCAGTTCATTTTTACGATTTTGTTTTTATGTTCTTTAAGAACTTGTGATATACGTATAAATATATTAAGAAAAAAAAATTGCTGCTTGGATAGATATAATATGAGAAATGTAATTATTGTGTAATAGACTACAATATGAAATTTAATCATAAACTCAAGTAGTATTCAATTTGAAACACCCGGAAAGTTGTTTTCGAAAAATAGCTGCATAGCGTTCTACCATAATTCGTTTGCCAATGACATATTATTATTCTTTTTTTCGTTTAAAAACTAGACAAAAACAGGAAGTTAAACACTAAATATTTCGCGTTTGAATGTATAAAATTTAAATAAGAAAAATGTGCTAATATCATTATAGGAATTTTATTTTTGCATAAAGTTCCAAAGGAAAAAAAATCGATATTTAATTACCATCAGAATTATTTTCCACATTCTTTACAGAAAAAGAAAATACTTTTGCCGTACCTTCTATTCAATAATACTTTTGAATTGGCGATGAGATTCTTTTTTTTTAAAAAAAAAAAAAACTTATTTTACCCGTAAAAATTCAATATTTGCACTTGCGATGAATGGAAAATGCAGATGCAATCAATAAAAACTTAAATTTTGTTAAAAGTACAAAATATTTATTGAACTTTCGATGAATCCCCCATTAGCTCCCGAAACATGCATTGCATTGAAAAAATAAGTTTACTCAACATTTATGACAATGATTTGATTTCAAAAAATTAGCAACTAATTGATGCTGATCAATTATGTTTTTCAAAATTTAATTAAATGGTTCCTCTAAAATTCTTTCTTTGGATTTTAATAAAAAGTGGAACTTAGATAGATTTTTAAAAATTTCTTCTTTAATATAAATTACTACAGATGCCATCATACCCCACCCCTTTTTGAGGTTTTACTTTTATTTTCTAATTTGTTATTTAGACTCGAAATACATTACTTGTATATTTTACTTGGAAACTGCGCATTAAGAAATTTGTAAGCAAAATAAAAAGAGCGTTTTCCTAATGCTCTTTTCATGATATTTGTTTATCAAGGTATATGTTTGATAATCTCTGATAATTTTGATTTACAGCTGATCTTTTAAACATTGAATATTATATATTTCATAAGATTACAAAATGCTCAAATTTAGTACTCAACTGCTGAAATTTCATGGACAGAATCCTTTAAAGCACATTGTAATGTACATCTTGATATAGCCTGTGGATGTAAGATCCAGTATAAGGAAAGTAATCCGATATTTGAAGTTTATATTTTTTCCCTCACTTTCGTAGAATGGTATCTTTACAAACTAACGTAGATCTTCGAGAAAGGATAAGATTTACACAACTGAGTTTGAGTGAATTCCTCCAAATAGAGTGGCACATTTTCTAAATTTCCCCCGTAGCCCCTTTCCTTTTTTGATAGCATCATTTGCTTTTCCTTGTGGCGCGTATCTGTGTGTCATGTCTTGATTTGAGAGAGAAGAAGAACACATTCTTCGTCACTCGAGTAGAGCGATCATTAAGGGAAAGCGCCACGTTAATTGTGCTGGCTGGGTCGCAAATCCCCACCACAGTATAAACGTTCCCTGGATAAAGGCGGGCTTTCTTTTCATTAAAGGGAGACCCTCTCCTCCCCGAACAATAAAAGAATAGAGAATGCGTTTGGAAAGATTTACCGCTCTCATCTCTTGATCGAACTTGATTAATTTCCAGCCCCTTGAATCGCACGCTTCTCGCCTCAATTAATAAAATGAATTAATACATTTTTCTTATAGCCGTTCCTTCTCTGTGGTTGCAACAATTCGCTTGGATCTTTCACCGCATTAAGTTTCCTGATCAGAGTAAATTCGAGGCTTAATTCAGATGGCGATTATCTTTTCCGCAGGAAGGGAAAAGACCACAGGTTTGGCATCTTCTGATTGTGAAGCATTAGAATATAGAACTTATTTATATGTCTGAATGTTCAAAAATTATTTCATTAGTGTAATTAAAAAAAATACATTCGGCCTGTATTAAGTGCAATGCGCGTGAGTGTATATTCTTACATATGTTTTATGAGCATCATTAAATTTTGAAAAAAGCCAGACAATATGCAATCAAACAGTTAAGGATTTAAAAAATCCTTTATTGGTGATTTCTTTTTAGCTTTTTACTTTCTTCTTAACTACATATAAAAAATTATAAAATAATTTAATGGAAATATAAATTATTACCTTTATAAATAACTAGAAATCAGTTAATTGACGATTCAAAGGGTCATATTTTTTTTTAGTAAATGACGATTAAAAAACTATACATTTTGAATCGATTCATTTATTAAATTTATTTTTAATTTTTACCAAATAATTCATCCAAAACGATAAGATAACTCTTTTCATTTTTAAAAACTAACTATATAAAGTCCGTGTTTTAAAAATACATTGAAAATATTTTTGTCAAAAATGCATTAAAATTCAAAGTTACCTTAGAGCCGAAAAGAAACGGGAAAAAAATTTCTATAAAAGTTCAGCTTGCATATTAGTAAAAATAATTTCAATTGGGACGTGTTTGGCATTACAAATAAGTATCACATTATTGACAGATTCTACCATAAACAAGTTGTGTGAGGATGAAACTGGAAAAGGATTTATTAAAATCTTCAATACAAAAGCATATCTATAAATAAACCTCTTCAAAACCAAAGCATTATGCTAAGGATAAGTAAGAAGAATTTTAAAAAGGAAGCACATGTTTGTTAGATGCATAAATTCATCGGAAATAAAATAAATAAAACGAATACGGATTTCGAAGACTGAGACACCATGGTTGTCACGAGAGCAAATTACGAATGAAATATCCAGTTGCGTTTTGCTTCTGGTCGTCGCGTCGTTTATTTTGGAAGAAAGAAAATAAGTAAATAAATAAACAAACAGAAGCAGAGTTCAATACATAATTCATTATCCAGGCGTCAAAACGCTGCAAACGGATGCAGAAGCAGAACTCGATAGAGAGTTTGTGGACAAATTGGCAACCTTCCCAAAGCTGGAATAACGGCTAGTTAGAAACTTAACATTGGATTTTGTAAATACAAGGAATCCTCACTTTTTAGATCAAATGTTGCAAAACTAATATTATACTAAACAATCAGTTTCGAATTCTTAAATGAGAAATCTACAACTGATTATTATTTAGAAAAAAATTGAAGTAAAAAAGAACAGTTTAGCACCAGAAATGGCCTTTTTTATAAGTTAATTATAATATTATAAACAACAGTAAAACTACTTCCAGTAATAGATAAAAAGTATATTAAAAGCAGAAGCTTCTTGTCATATTTTTTAGAAAGCAATTTTATTAAATGGTAGATTTTTTTTCTTCTAATTTTAAGAATAAGAGCAAGAGTGTGTTTTTTTTTAGTACAAAATTTTTTCAATGTTTTAATAGATTACAAATTCCGTTTTGTGAATTCCTTCATTTAATATTTGTTCGGAGCGTCAGATTTATATAACAATTTTATAGCAATTCTTGTCTTCTAAATTAATTTCTGCTGAAGTCAAAATCAATTTACAGATTCAAAATTTCTACAATTGGATAAGAGGAATTGACTGGTCATTTTAGTTTGAAGGGTTAATGGATTAAATGGGTAATGTCAGCATGACTCGTTGTGTCAAAGAGCAGGCCCCTGAACTTAGCATCTTCCTCGTACCACATTCCTCAAGCACTAATGTTAAGTTAATGAAGATCTGCTTTCATCATTAGGAATTTAAAAGAAGAAAGGCAATTATGCAAAATTTACGATTTTAACATGGATTTCCTGATCGAACTGTATGTTATTGTTGATATCTAACTTTTTCTCACTAAGAGATGTTAAACTAAATCACTATTATATTTATCTCATTAAAATTGCTACTCTTACCCTTATTATCTTTTTATCGTTAAAAGATCCTCATTAGCTTAACACATGTGAAATCAGCAACTCCGAAAACTGCTCCAATATTTTGAAGTAGTTGATGAATCCTTCTTGAAATATTGACCAACTTGGTGTAACTGATATTGAAAAATAAATAAATAGAAATCTGATTATTTGAGCAGTATTACATAGATAAATTAAAAAATAGATTTTTCAATTAACTGAATTTAATAAGCAAATTATTCTTTTTTAGTTTTGCTAAAAACATTTAGAAAAAAGGAAATTTCAGAAATTTTAAATATTGTGTTTCAAAAGAAATTAAAAATACATGAAGTATGATACTGTATGCGTTTTCTTCCCTCGTTGGAAATAGTTATCATTTCAGATTTATTTATATAATTGTTTTGTTATCATGTAACTATCTAACCGTATTAATTAATTCTATAATATTATCTAATTCTAATTAGATAATATTGCAAAGCTAGTATAATATGTATCATTCCATTAATAATTTGCTCTAAATGAGGCCGAAAAAATAAAACGATTATAGACTTTTTTTTTATTTGAGTAACTTAGAAATCAAAAAATATAAATGGATCATCGTTATCAATTTTGTAACCACCATAGGATTGGACAATTTTACTTCTGTTAAACAAAGTTGAAATAAATTTCGATTTTATCAATCACTATACGCACCACTGGCCATCGAATGACAGGGTGTAATTTTGAACATAAGTAAGCTCGCGTTGATTCTCTCAAATGCTACCTGATATCATACAGGGACATAATAAGGATGGGAGATAAATTATCCTCAGGAATTGAATGGAATTTCAAAACAGATTAAAATCCTTAAATAAACGTAGTTATCCTTGGTATACCAACAAGTATACTAATCCAAAATAATAGTTTAAAAATAAAATCTCTTGTAAGCATTACGTAGCAGAATGGTAATGCTCAAACAACAACAAAAAATGACGGAAAGACGGTTCTGTATTATTAGTTTTATTTCTGATATCTTATGAAAATTCTACCAAAACTGCAAATTATTTCCCATTTTACTGCAGATTTCTAATGATTCATCGGTTTTTAACAACTTAACCGTTTTGTCTGAATTCTATACGTGCATCGATTTATGGAATTTTAGTAGTTGTAAGCAAAAAACATTCATAATAATTATAATTCATTATTAAAATTACTTCGAACACATAGATAAGAGAAGTAGTCGATGGATTTCCATTTGAATTAAAATAAGAAAATATTCACTAAATAGAAAGTGTCATCTTATTAGATAATAAAGAAAATAAAACAGTTATATGGTTAATAAGAAAGCACCTGAGTTGGCAATTTCAGAGCATGAATTTCTCTTTCGCATATATTCGCTTATATCGATCGTTTTAAAGTTTAAGCTCAGTTTAATTCTATTAAAACATTTAAAAAAATTGATTTATTTGAGTTTAGACTTTTCTCTCATTTACACTAACCGTAGTCTGGAAGGCAAAAATAAGTTTTCTCAGAACCTTTATTTCTTTTGGGTCTCTGTCCTGAAGAACAGGGCCTTTTCCGTGTTGAAAAGGAACCAGTCGAAAGGGGAAGAAAGAGGCGTGTAGGGGGGCATTTGAATGGGTTCCTGTGACACGCCTCTGCTCCCCTCAAAACCCCAGGAGTTAAGTCATGCCCTTGACCTATCCTGGAATTAGTTTCTAAAAATGAGTGACGACGAAGCTCAGGAAAAAAACTGTATTAATTTTTTTTTTCTTTCTCTCTTTTTCTGGTTTATCTTTAATTTTGTATGAAATGGTATATTTTTCGAGAATGGATGCCTTCTGAAAATTCTGCTTCAACTATTATTATTATAAATACACATATATTTTACTTTAAATGTTTGATTTTATACAAAGCTGTTATTAACATATCAAGAAAGATGTTCAATTTAACTGCAAACAAAAAATTTTAACGGAACTTTATAAGAACATATTCTTGCCATTTATCTAAATTTCTTATAAAATAATATTTTTAGATTTATTTACTTCTATAGAACAGCATTTAAACTTTTTTAGTTTCCAAATAGATATTTGATTTGATACTTTCGCTTCACTCTTCAGATTAAAGTAATTAAGATTAATCTATTTGAATTTTTAAAAAATGTAATTAGCGTGATTTCTAATGGATATCTACATTTATTTAGAACGAAAATCCATTATTAATACTGAGAAGAACAACTAATTTTTGTTGCAGATAGTTTTTTCTATCATAGAAATGTAAAATATACGGGAATGGTCAATGGGAAATAGAGAAGATAGGATGAAGCAACAAATAAAAATTTTATCTTATCGACTTTTAGTATACCCTTATTCTAAAGTACCTAACATTTTGCGATGCATACCTATTCTACAATTATTAAATACGCTTTGAATAAATGGCAAAGATAAATCAACCATTTAAAAATATGGAAAAAAATCAAAGTATGATTTTTAATTCTTTCGCTTACTATGACATATCTGTACATTCTTCTAACCATTAAATTTTCAGTATTTAAATCTCCAATTAAGTGAAGTTTTTAAGCAATTTAAAACATAAAAATCACTTGAAAAAGCTTTAATATCTCAAATATCTTTTATGCTATTAGAGGAATTCGAATAATATTAAATGCTCCAAATAGGAAACGTCATCTAATTAGGAAGTTAAATAAATTCGTAGGTGAAGGGGTTAAGAACTGCAAACAGTTGCACCGGCAAACGTTATTTCTTATTTAGTTTGGGCCTTATAGGAATGCATCAATCTACAAAGAAGGAAACATGTCATTTCGAATCTGAAATCTAAATTTAGTATGTCATGCATAATGTGATAAAAAAACAAAAATGATGCATCTAAGATTTAGTAATTTATATTTACTACAGCAGCAACTCAGAATTGGAAATTATTACAAAATTATTTTTAGAAAATAAAATTCATTTACTTATCTAATGCAGCTGTTTAAAATGAAGTAAAATCGTTTTTAAAATGTAATGAAAAAAATCTAATTGACTAATTTATGCTGTATTTAAATTCGTACGATTATATGAATAACGAAATATTTGCCTAGATTAGTATAAATATTTGTCTCTGTAATTACATATTTTACAAATACCTTTTAAGAGAGTACTTCTCATTGTATATAACTAAAATTTGTAATAATGAATCAAAATGAAAAACAAATAATATGTTTCAACACATTTCGCAAAATCGTACAGTTTGAGTTTCGAAATCGATTTTTTTTTTAAATCCTTTTTCTGCTGCATCTATTTAAAGCTTGAATAAAATCCGACATCTTCATTATTTTATTTATTTATAATTAAAAAAATTATTATTATTATTATTATTATTATCTACCTCTAAATTCTATTAAATATGATAATCATATTTTGTGGTCCGATTTTTTCTTTCATTCCATTTATAAAAATGGAATCAGCTATATAATGTATTACATAAACGGATAATTCTATCTGTATGCAAATGTCATGAACTCATTCCTATTCAATAGTTTACAAACAGAACATGTTCACTCTGTCAAATTAGAAGCTACATTCACATTCTGTATAAATTATGCATTCTAATTCTGTCACTGATACATTCTGCATGCTTACATTCAAGTTCAAGTTGAAGCTTCATCAACTATATCTAAAGTTCTCTGTGCTAGTTCAACTAACTATAATAATACTCATAATATCACTAGATTTAACAGTAATAGTTAAAAATTTTTAAATTAATTTCACATGAAATAGGATTTTCTTTGTATCTTTATTTTTAATAATAAGTTATAGCATTATGCATAAAATCTGAATTTTAAAGCTTTATTTCTTCTTTTGCCAGAGAACCGACATATGCAACAGTCTGAACATATATTATGAATCTTCAACCGTGGATTCTCTTTTACAAGAAAAAAATGAGTGCGAAACATATCTATGATACAGAAAAGCTTGAATAGAAACGCAAAAGAAGAAAACGCATTTTGAAAACTCTTCCAACTATTAAACATTACTTGATTCTTGAATTTAGGCATAATTTAAAGATTTTGAAATCAAATGCTAAAAGAAAACAATATGAAATAGTAAATTTAAAATGCAAAATAATTTATAGGTTTTTTTTCATTTAAAATAAAATATATATATATATATTTGTAACATTAAGTACAGTCACTTCCTGATTTTACTTTTATTATGAGAAATATTAATTCATGTATTTTGATTATTATTCATTTCATTGTTTTAATATCTCTTGAAAATATAAAACTAATTTTTATTTTAACAAAATTTCTTAAAATAAAGGAATCGACACAATATTTTGAACAATTCGTATCCTTCATAATATATTAGAATATATTTAACATTAAATCTTGTTGGAGCAACACTGAATTTTTTCCTCATGCAATAAAATAAAAATGTAGTATTAAAAAACCTTACGAAGAATCGCTATGCAAAAATAATAAAACCCTTCTCATTGAGTTTTACAAATAACATCATCATTATCATCAATACGAGCCTAGATCTTTTACAATTGCCAAAATAAAACCAATGACAGAAAATCCAAAATTTTTATATAAATATTCTTTGAACTCAAAAGAAATGTTATTCCTCCGTCATTCTGTGAGGCAAACACTTCTTATAAAAGGCTGAGAAACTTTTCATCAGTTTGAGCAAAGAACAACAGAAAGAAGAAAAGAAAGAGAGAAAGAAAAGAAAAAAAAAAAGGCGAACAATTGGAGAAAGAGAATGACAGATATTAATTGCAGGGTCCAAGGTGGAAGAGCGGGGGCGGCCGGAGTGAAATTATAATGTGATTGCAGAGCCTGGGCATGTACTGAACGTTTCATTCGCTCACGAGTTGGATCGATCTTCAAGAAAATGAGCTATTGGAGAGAAGACCAGCCTTGAGAGGAAAAAGTTGGAACGTTATCAACCGTTCAGAACGTGAGCTGCTTCACTTCGAGAACAACGTCACGGGCTGACAGGATTCTCCGCTGCTCTCACATAAGTTACTTTGGATGGTTGCTCCACACCATCAACATTGCCAGACGAATCGTCACGTATTGGTACGTACATTCACAGTGCTCAACATTTAAGAACTCTTCCGATGGCTAAATTAGTATTGTGAGATTACGATCTCAACCTGGCAGTCCTAGGACATTAGTTATCGCAACTTTTCCCTTCTGTATCACTAGTCATAAATATTTTTAGAAGCTCCTCTTAGAGATTCTTCGGAGAGATAATCTAGAAACAGTATTTATTGCTTTAAAATTGAAAGCAACGATCTCTTTCGCATACCGGTGTAGATTAAAATCTAAGTTAATTTATATACTAGGCACTTTCTGCTATATTTATCAAAGTAAGATAATTCATTTCTTTAAAAAAATTTAGTAGAATTTCAAATCCATGGCAGTTTAATGATAATTTAGTTAGCTGTAAATTTAAGAGTGTAAATTGCAAAACTAAGATTTCAAGAATTTTTCTGATAATTTTTCAGTGTCTCAATAGTTCAAAGATCAATTAATTCATTCTTTTACCTTAATCGTATATATCAGAAAAGTAATTGTGCTTAAAGATCTTTTTTTCTTAAAATAATTTCAAAAAAGTGGAGAAGAAAATATCAAAATCCAAAGGGAAGAAATAAAAAAAAGAATAAATATTTCATTTAAAAGGTTTAGTGGAAACAGTTAAACAAATAAAAAAAATCGTGTTGAAAAGCGCTTGAGAGGAAGCGCGCTTGTGTTTGGAGGCGTTTGTTGTGGTACGGCCGCTAGGGCTGCTAGTTGCCAAGTCAGCTTGATTCGTAGCAGCTGAATAACACGAGTTGTTGGATGGGAGGCGCTGTCAGTAGCAACCTTAAAGCTATGAGCACTTGCGAGCGGGTATTCTAAAGGAAGCGCTCGAAGAGTTAAGACCCACTCACCTTGTAGCTGGCGCTCTGTTCGGTAACCTCTGCAGCCACGCTCTTCGACCCCCACTCTCATTAAATACAACTTTAAATAAACAATTATTGCGAGATAATTCACACTTTTAGCAGCAAATCGTCCAAGTGAGAGCTCGTCGACTCAATGATACACTCTAAGTTTGCGCTCTCTCTGATTGGCGGAGGCGCGTCACGTGGTCGATAGGGCTGTACCATATTTGGAATAATGTGCTATTAAAAGTGTGCCGGAGGTTTCCTGGCGAACAGTATAAGCTATAATTCATCAAAAATTGCGAGGGGATATTGGCAGAATTATAGCCGCTCACAAATCAAAAGGAACTTATGAGTTCGTATCAGTTTGTCAACTCGCTGACGTCGTGTTACAGTCAAGCCAGACAAGATCCGACGGCTCAGGACTATTACACGCCGCCGGTTCAGGCGTACGGGACTTGTTTTAACGGACCCTCGTCACCGGTTCAACCGCAGACATACGGGGCTCCTTATTCCCAACATTTGCAGAGTTCACAGAATGGGGACCCTCATCATTTCAGCAGCTGTTCGCAGCAGCAGAGACTTAGCCATTCCATCAGTAGCCAGAGTCCGCGGACTCCGACGCCCTCCGTGACTCCCGTGCCGAGCTGCAAGTATGCGGAGCCGCCGACGGTCCATGCCGCTTCGCCGCAAGATCTCTCGACGACCAGCAGCAGCTCTCAGCCCCCGGAAAGTCCAGAGCAGGGCGAGTCTCCAACACCGACATCTAAGTCGTCGACGAGTCGGCATTTGAGTCCAGATTCCTCTCCTGAAGATTCCAGTCCCCAGCAGTCTCCCTCACCCCAGCAAACTTCGCAACAGTCTCCGAAAGGCAATGCTTTCCAAGGCAATCAACCGCAAATCTATCCATGGATGAGAAAAGTTCATGTCGGTCAAAGTAAGTTAGCTTCGCTCACATTTCAAATTATTTCTATAAACTGACCTAACATTTTCCCCCCAAGATGCTAGTAAATGCTAAGAATTACACTGAAAATATCTGAAAGCAGCCACCGAAATAAATTTAATACAATCACAGACAATACATTCCTGACCTTGAAAATTTACTTTTGAAGACATAGTGCTGGTACCATTCTTTTCATTCTTCCTATTAAACAAGGAAATACACTTAAATTTAACAAACCTAATGACAAATTTCTATTATTCGTTTCATACTCGATATGCTATGTATGCTGGAAACAGGAAAGAAAAGTATATTCAAAATATTTTTTACACATCCTAATATTTATCAGGTTTCTTTTTACTATTGCCTTTATTTATTAAATTTATAATATTTTGACATCTTTAAAGTTTCAGTAACAGTTTTTTCTTAAAGATGTTTCGCTGTACCACATTTTGTGTGATGTTGACTAACTTCTCAACAGTTGCAATTTATTTGAAATAAAAAGTTCAACGTGAAGGTTAAGATCGCAAGAAATGTTATGAAATGCAAAGGCACTGTGTGACAGAAACTGTAATGAATAATTTTTTTGAATTATTATTAATTATAAAAGTTAAATGGAGATTTAAGGAAAGTTAGAGAATTTCTTAATATCGATATAAGGAGTAATTTCTTAATATCGATAGATATATAATCTATAAACATATTCTAACAAAAAAAAATAATTCCCTAACGTTAAGAAACATAAAATGTATGCATAGCACTGAAGTTGTGAAATAATAGCTGGAAAAACCTCTAAAATATAAATTCATTTGGACAATGTGCTTTTTAACTGAAAACTACATTATAAACATATATTGAAATTCAAGTTTACAGTTACAATTGATTGTTATTATATATACTGTCAATGCATCTTTTAAGTGCACTTTTTTAGTTTATCCATGTAAGTTTTTGAAACTTTTCATAACATAGTTTAAAAAAAAGGCTTGAACATAGTAAGAGATCAGGAATTTAATATAAAGAAAAACTCTTAAGAAAAGTGTTTATATATTTTCAGTTCTATAACATACTTTGTTAAACATATACCTACTCTGGTGCACTATTTCTGGTTTATTGACTTTTATATTAACAGTGATTTTTATAATTTCGGCATCTTTATTTTCATGCCTATGACAACTTAAAATAACATTTTGAATGCTTATTACACGGAACCATTTTACATATTTTGCAATGCATTATCAGACTAAAAATTAAAGAAACGTATAAAAATTTAAAATAAATGTTTTCTTATTTGAAATGATTGTTATGTATGAAGTATTAATGAAAATTATTTACATGTTACAGCAAAATAAGTTATTAAAAACTATTTGTTGATAATTTTTAAAAGCTAATACTACAATCAAAGTTTATTTTTGAAAGTAAAGCTTGACTCTAAAAATTATTTACAAAATAACTGTCGGAAAGAAATTTATATACGAAATATTTATACGAAAACACAAATTAATTTTTTATTCTCAGCTTAAAATATATGTGAAGGAAATGGAATCCAGTTGCTTAAAGTATTTCATAGTAAATATAACATTGCTATTTTATTTTGTATATTTAAATGAAATATTTTACAAGCAGAATTAACAAAAATCTATTATTATTCTACATAAATTTTCAATAATTTTTAGAATTAAATATAAAGGAAATGTATTTAATAATTTTTGTATATATATATATTCAATGCTTGCAGATTATATAATATAATCCTATGTTTTATGTACTGACTCATTTGTTTTTATTTCAGAAAAAAAACATTTCGTAGAATATTTAGGAAAAAAAATTTATTTTTAGAAATTCATATGTTGTTGTAATAATGCAAATATAGTTAATTTCAATTTTATTGAACAAAAACTTGCAACTACTACATTATATACTTTGCTTTTAGAAGTTGGTATGAATAACTTAAATATTATTTGAAGAAATATTTAATACTTGATTCCAAGAATCCTAGTATAATGATTGAAAATTTATAATTAAAATGATTTTATGAATCATTGCAACCATATAAAAGTTGCCAATCAAATTCTAGTTCGTTTGCTAGATACTTAACATGCTTCTTTCTCTTCCTGTACCAAATGATGCATATTGAGTTTACTTTTTAGGGTTAACAAGTAACTATTATCGAATAAAAATTTTCAATTTGATTTGAAATCAGTGAAAAAATATAAATCAATCCTTCTATTATTTAATTTGAATAACAGAACACATATTAATAAACATATTAAATCTGTAGAATAATGTTAATAAATGCTTGATTTGGTATCGCACATTATTTTGGTTAAAAAAAATGATTTTCAGGCGATAAGTATACAAAAGATATATTCTTCAATAGTATGTTGTTTTTAAAATTGGAATACTTCAAGACTTTTTTTTCATTTTAAAGTATATAAAAATTTGAAATATGCATCGTAATATGTTTCAGATTTTATTAATCTTAGAGGCCAGTAATATTTAAAACTCATTCTTATGCAAGAAAGGATTCTTAATTCTTAATCGAAGTAGGAAAAAAATTCAAGGTTAATTCAGTTCATGCATATTATATAAACACAGAATGAATTTTTAAAAAAAGTTTTTTTTGTTTATGAAACGTTGCACCACTAAGAAAAATTTAAAAAACTGAAGTTTAAAACATGGGTACATTACCTGTGTTTTCCAAATGGAATCCAGCTTTACTTAGCGAAGATCGCGAATTTTTCGTCGGCAGCTAAGCCTAATCGCCGGTGGTAACGAAGCTTGTATATTATTTTAAACACTATTTTAACATATAAAGTTCAATTTCCTATTTCTGAAGCATACCTTCATGATCTATTCAACAGTAAAAAGTTTCAATCATCTTGAATAAATCCTAATAATCACAAAGTTAGTTAGCGCCATCGTCACCGATCAGCTAAAGCAGCATGCCGCCGAGAGCTTTAGCCGAACCGTTGGTGGTCGACGGCGCAGTTATCGCTAATGAGCTATCATTCTCTTCTCATATTCTTCTTAAGAAAGTAGCGGAACTATGGCTTCTCAAAAATTCATTGAAAGGGGAGAAATCATCAGTCACTTATGAGCCAGTCGGGTTTCCAATTCTGCGGTACAATCCGATGGGGGAGGGGTGGGGGAAAAACTAATCTGCAGAATCGCTTAACTATTCCTCCGTAGATAATGTAGTCTAGAATCCAATCCAGATGTTACTCCTTTTGTTGTACGGAAAAACGAAACGAGATTTTGTCGTTTTGGGCGCCGTAGACCATCTGGTCCGACTAGTGGGGACGGCTCACCCCGTCTGAGAGCGCTCCAGGAGCGGGCATCGCTTTTCAAGACTCCCGGATAGCCGTAAATATTCGAGGCCAGTTTGCTGTCAAAGTGCGTTTTACCCCTCCCTTTCGACCATAAAACCCGGCCTATAAAACTTTCCGCACGGCCATAATTTTGTCCGAGCTCTGCTCAAGTCCCACTTCGCCTTAGGCCATAAAACGCTTGCGAAGGTTACAATGGAGCTGCTGACTAGACATTTTTATGGCTACTATAAAATGGTGGGAAAGAGACTGTTCAAGTACAAAGGAGTCAGCGCTGCCAAAGACACTGCTTAATCATTTAATTTGAGTTTGGGAGTCGAAATACTTATGGTGGAGGTTACATCGTTTGCTTTTTATTGCTCAGACGATAATCATCCGGAGTTTCGTTTCATGAGGCACTTTGGTTGCTCTTTTTTATATATATATATTTTTTCTTCTTCTCTTTTCTCTCCTCTTTAGTTTCGCTATTTATTCGGGTTCTGTTTTATTATCGTGTTAATTGTTGAATTAACTAAATGGTTGTCATGGCAATCTTAATTTATTCTGGAAAGTTAAATGATGGAAATTTAGATAATGAGTGCATTGGGAATGTTGTTTTATTTATGAAAAAGAATATCTTCTATCACTCTTCTTAAATATCGGCCAGAAAGCTTATGTGCTGCATTGATTTTAAACATCTTAAGATAAAATAGTAAAAGGGGGAAAAAAAAAGAAAAAAAAATCGAAGTAAGAAGCTAGCAAATAAAAGCAACGAATAATTGCATTTTTTCAGAAATAATTAACAGAATATTTCTGACTTAAATAAAATTATTATTGTTGTGAATTTTAAAAAGTTGTCTGAAATTCATTGAAGGAGTGTTAATTTCTGGCAAGTTTTTAATTATATTTCGTTATTTCTTTCTCAATTTATTTGCGCCTTTGTAGTATTTTATTGCCATACTATTTTCCTAAATGACGTCATAATGAATATGTTAAAAATACGTTAAAGTATTTTTTGATTAAAATTTTATATTTCGACAGAACAAATAAAAAAACTAATTAAAATGTACAATTATTGGTTTTTTGCTTTTATCGTTTTTTTTTTTTTTAAATTCAAGCAGTTTAATTAAAATGAATTCGGTTATTTTTATTTATTTGATCCAGATTTCTTGTATCGATATTGATTCGCTCAAAGGGATGTTGTGGGGGTTGACTGAGTGAATTGATTTGATTCTACTGAAAGAATTTTAAATTGAACAGTTTGTTTAATCATTTGCGAATGAGAATCATTTTTCTGTTGTTGTACACGTTGACTTTCATAAGGAAACTGACGACATTGACTAATTCTTTGAAAGTAACACTCGGTTCTCATTCAGCATATAAATGCATATTATTTTTCACATATAATATACAAAGTAAGCTAGATGCTAAAAATTTTTTTTCTCAAATTATTTAGAAGTTGAACTGACTGAAATCAGAATTAATTTTGTCTTTTTGATTCTCTCTACCTGAATTGTTTTTGGAATAATGCAATAATTTTTTAAAATTTATTTATATTTTTTTAATCATTTTTAGGATTCAACTTTGAGATAAATTATTTTATAGAAGATATCAGAAATTAAACTGCATACATTTTTTTATTATAAAAATTTGATTCACAATTATTGTTTTACAAAATTCCTTGATTGTTTTTTTTTTTCTTTTTCCCCTTGGCTTTAATGACAACGGAAACGAAACTGAGTAAAATAGTAAAAAAAGGGGAGGGGGATTGGGAGGGAAAAGAAAGAACAAATTCATTAATTTATCCAAAATTCTTTAGATAAAATAGATAGAAAGTCAGAATTTAATCCATATATAATTTAAGATCCTTCTATGTCAAGGATTTTCAATTAAAATTTCTTTTTAAAGATATTTCATGCATTCAAGTTTTCTTGTTCTGTAAAGATAGATGAGTATGAGGAAAAATTGCGATGAATCTAGAAATTATGAAAATGCTGAAAAATATGTTGATGTCATTTAGTACCAATAGATTGGTATAAGTACATTTAGACTCCCTGGCGGGGTCATCAACTTCTTATAATTAATCAATAATCATTTTGGAAAATCGCGAAAAAAAACTTTTTTATAAAATTTAAACTGTGTATTAGTTTTGATTATTTGGTGGATCTAATTCGCTCCATAAAGTGTATTTCGTCTTTCAACTGACTTGAGTCTTGTGGGCTTATTTCAAGGTCAAAAATAATTACCACTGTTGAAATAAATGATCAAATACAATTAAAATATTTATTTCAAAAAAAAAAAGTGCGCCGTTATGCTGGCAAGAATAAGTAATCTAAGGAAGATTTTGTTTGAATTATAAATATTTGATGACTTCAATTTCTAAGATTCATCTGGCTCAATTAATCATGCACAGTTTGACAGGTTGATAAAATAAAAAATGATTTAAAACTTTATTCTACAGTTCACTCTAAAATTAGTCGTCATTAATAGATGTATTTGATAATTATTGTAAAAGAAGAAAAATAATTCTTATTTATTCCAAATTAATCATAGGTTATATGCTTTTAAACAGCAATTTTTAAAAAAGCTCTATATATCTAGTTTCTAAAAAAAAAAGTCATTTTTTTTAATTCATCCCTTGTCATATTAAATGCCGTTAATTCCATGCCCCTGGACATTAATTATAGGTTTGAATGAAGGGGAGGACGAAAGGAAAGAAAATAAGGGTATATAAAATATTCGAAAGACAGCGGTTTTTAATCAGTATCTAAAACTATTCAACATTTTGTATCATTACCATTCAGTTAAAATTTCATACTGAGTATGAATAACTAGATAATGGAAAATGAATAAAAATTTTCTGAAAGTATTTTTTTTCCACTTCACCATTCTTATTTCAAGGGCATTTTCTGCACGGTTTCTAAATAGACATACATACGTTAGACTGACCTAAATTGCGGATCTCAAATGACTTATAGGCTGATTCAAGACGTACAACCCCTGGAGTTTGACAGACCTCTCCAGTTACAGCCTTTGGATGATCATATCTCTCTGAAGACAAGAGCAATAAATTGACCAGGAAATAACTGAGCTTTTTACGACCTTGTATTTTACCCCTCCGAGACACCTTACACCTATTTTCCTGCTGAAATTTGCACTTTCAAGTTGAGCCTGGTTTTGTTCAACTTGTTAAAACATTTCGGAACTCATTTGAAACTTCGAAAAATTTGCTGAATTAGTAGAACTCTTGATACCCGTATCAATGACAGCTTCCATAGTCGGAAGAAATAAAATAAAAAATAATAATATTAAATATGTCTTTTATTGAAATTAAGAACTTTAAATCTTGCTTCAAATTTTACCTTTAAATCCTGATTTTCAGGAGCAAGGCTTTCAAATTTTTGAAAGTTTTTTCTTCATAAGAGGATAACGTGTGAATCAGTTTATTATTATTATTGTTCTTTGAAAAATGCATCTTTTAGTGCTGAATTGCAATAATATAGATGTCTGCTCACTATTTTCTCCTTTAAGGTGGTTATGTAATTTGAAATAACATAATAGCATATTCAATAAATATGTTAGTTTCATTAATGAAAAATATTTCAGACTGGATTGACCCATACAATGTCTTAATGAAGGCGGGGGGAATAAAATTAACATCATTGAGTGAAAGGTTGAGCGAAGTGGAAATTTGACTCGCTTTTGGATAAGGTAAAAACAAATTCATCAGTAAGTGTATGCTATAACTCACGGTTGTCATTTTAGTTATATATATATATTCTGAAAGCAAATGATATTTTACATTTTTAGAACTATTCCATAGCTGCACTAGCAAAAAGCATGGAACTGGCCCCATTTGCTCTGTGCGCCAAGTATTTAAATCTTAATTCTGCTGAAAACGCTATTAGGAATACAGATTAGAGTACAAAATTTAATAAAAGTGGTTGACGAAAAATCCACTTTTTAGTGTGGAGTAAAAATTTGAATAGTGGTCTGTCAACAAGGAGCTTTTTATCATTTCATTGCATTTCATAAATTTGCAGTTTGCCTCTTCGTTTAGTTTTGAAAAGAAAAAAGGGGGAAAAAATTTAATGATTTGTTAGAATGAAATGAGTTAGATTAATCAAAGGTATCTTTTAAGAAATATGTAAGTAAAAACTTAAAACTTCTAAAAATGGAATTAAAATTATCTACAATGATCTATAATTTTAAAATACAAAACATTGTTTTCTATACAAAGCATACAATGCAAAAGAAATATGAAATTGTCGAAAAAGAAAAATCTTTTAATGATTTCTTTTATTATTTTCATCTACAGTTGTGTCCAAACAGTGCTATCGTATTTTTGGTGTCCAAAAATAAGATAGCACTGTTTTGAATAAAATAAACTATAAAATTGCTTGTTCAACCAACTTTTAATAAACATCCATAACTAATTTGTAGGAATTTAAAGTTTTGCTTACATTTTTTATATTTTAAGTCTTTGAAATTAAATAGAAAAATCCTAATAGCTTTAAGTATGCAAAAACAGTTTTGATTGAAAAATATAAATATTTTTGTAAATATTGAATAATAGTTCTAAATAATCAGACAAGATAAACGCAACAAACTTCTAGTAAAATCTATGTCTTCCATTTAATTTTGTATTAGTATCTTAGATGTCATAATATTTAGTTAGAATTACCTTAATATTTTTTTTTTAAAATTCTTCTGGTTTTTCTAAAATTAATAACTGTGAAAAAACAATAGTTAAAGAATACTATCTTAATTTAAATTCTTAATTATTTGGTCGTCTGTGGAACGGTATTCGATTTTTATTGAAACAATTATATGAGTTCTGTGTTTTATTCTAGAAAAATTTATGGGCATTTGAAATTTAAGATAATTATTTTAGATCTTAAAGGGATTTTCTTTCATTCTGGAATATTATGTCTTATTAATCATACAATTCAATTATTTTCTAGAAGATTTATAATTTCTCAAAAGTCTGAAAGCAAAGCATCATTATTTTTTTTTAAAACCAGAGAAAATGGACATCCATTGAATTTCCGAAACTGAATATTATTTCTGTATTACAATTCAGCTGAATCTGTTACATTGTTAAATAATTATTCAAGCATGCATAATTTTAATGATTGAAATATTTTATTAAATTGTTGAAATTAAAATAAAATGCAATTTTGGGCGAATTACCTGATTGGAGTTTGAATTTCAATCTTTTTGATGAGTCAAATGCCTCTTTTTTTGAAATAGTTGCACTGTCTCTTTTCCCTAAAATATAGAAAATTCCACTCGCTCAAAGTTTTCTCCATCATTTAATCTGTACAAATTTCCTAAAAATAAAATAAAATAATTTTAGCAATTAACTGAGACAGAACAGCAGACATATTTAAATTTTTATTAGTTTAAATGTGTATTAGACAAAACTCTTTAGCAAACTCAACTGCAAATTCGAAGAAATTAAGCTTTAAAAGCTGAAGAAATTGATAAATTAATTTAAGTAAATTAAGTTTTTTTAGATTAAAAAAAGTATTGAATGTTTTCCAAGTCCCCCTCCCCCTATGCTTTCGATGGTTATAACTTGAAGGGGAGGGGGAGACCTGCTTTGTCGTGTTCGAACTTTTTCTTCCCAAGCGTCGAGCCTTTTCCTTTGGGAAAAGCCATTCAACTTAATGGCAAAACATTAGAAGCCAATATCAATTTTTTAAAAATCTTAATTCGTTTAAACGACGTCTTGTCCGAAAGTTGTGGAGGGAAGGGGGTTGGAAAGCGCTAAAAGTTTTCGTAGAACTTAGCGCTGATAAACAATCAATATAATCACTCTTGTTCTTTCGTGACGACCTTTACCGATAGGGAAATGGATTTTTTATTATTATTTTTTGAGTGTAATTAATTACCCCCGCTTTTGTGCCTCTTAAAACTTTGTTCTTTATCTGCTGATAATTGCGTTTTTATTTTCCACTGGGCATTTACTCCCGCTTGTGTGTTAATAATATAAACAGATAAGAATTTGTGTGATGAATGGTAACGTGTACACGTTCTACATGACTCCTGGCAATTTATTTTCATCTTGTTTTCATTATCGGATAGCTGCTTTCTTTTAGCATATTATTCTGTGTATTTTGCATCGCTAAATTTCATTTTTTCAAACGCATTCTTTTCGGAAGGCTTAGATATACTTGTCCAAGACAAATGCTTACAGAATTGGATAAATCTTATTTATTATTCAGTACTAGTTAGCTTTATAACCATCACGTTTTAAACCAAATATGCTTGATTTTAGATGCGGTGTACTTAGTTTTTGAATAAAAGTAAAATTTTCTGAAGTTAAGCAATGTGAAAGACAGACTGAAAAATCTTTGTTAAAAACTTTCAAAGCGGGTCTTCGTTTTTTTTTTAAACGTCTATTATTGCATATAATTAAGTATTACATAAATTTTCTTAATTTAATACATTTTTAAAAAACAAAAACTACATTGTGTATTTTGATTCCATCTAACATCTGTGTTAGATATAAATATCTGCAATTACATCATTTAAAAATTTTTAGCAATATTTTTCAAAAGAATTTCATTTGTTGAAACTCTTTCAAATCATAAAAAGAAATCAATTTATACTTCTCGAAACCTTTTATAGTAATAATAACTAGTATCATTAGCTTTGCTGAAGCGATAAATACAAATTCAAAAATTCTTTAGATTAAAACAATAGTACAAGAATGTAGACTAAATACAATTCACTGAATAAGTCAATCCTGTTTAGAAGATTCTTTGGGATGCATTGGAAAAGAGTCTGACAAGAGAATCGATTTGAAAAACGTTGAATTCGAACAACTCATTAATGTTATGAGCAATGAATTCTGCGGACAAAGGTCAAGACACTGCGTTCTCCAGATCGCAAATTAAGGAGCCTGCTGCATGTTAATTAACATACGTATTGTTGACCACTACTCTCCAACTCCGCCTTCTAAACAGAATTGGAACGGGGGTCAGTTGAAATGGTTGAACCCGCACCGTGTCGATTGTCATGCGTCAGCATAATTCACATTCTGCACTAGATTTTCACTTGCCTCTAAATGTAGAACTGTCATTAATGCTGGATGTTGTCTCCATGATATGCTCTTCATTCACATTCCGTCCCATGTTCTGATTCATAGAACCGAAAGGGTGGAATCAAAATTCATTGATAAATGTATTAGATGAGTTGTTTAAATGCTCATTTTCTTTGATCTGCATTGTTCCTAATTAGTTCAGGATAACGAAGGAGGACGAAAATTTAAAAATTAAAGGGTTCATTTAAAGAAATATCCATATAATTCTACTACAGAAATAAAATCGAGTTATATTTTAAAGGAAGGAAACGCAACAATTTTAGAAATAATGAAGGTTACATCTGAAGATTTTATATTTTGAAATATTTATTTACAGTAAAGTTCAATGAAAAATAAGCAAATATATCTTTTAATAGATCGCATAATTTAAATTTTAATACTTCCATGTCATGATTGTTTATATATACGCCATGTGACTTAGAAAAGTTATTTTTCACGATAACAAAAATTGAATTAATTACCTTAGAAAGAAAATTGTATTTAAATTTTAGCACTTAAATTATTGTTATCAACTTGTATCTACTTACTTGCAACAAAAATGTGGCTTATTCAATCAAGTGAGCTTTTGTTGGTACTCACAAAGATGTGTGGCTGTCTTATGGAATGAGCTCAGCAATTAATGAAAGTAATATATTATTCTTTCATGAGCAGTTTTCTAGTTTCATCGGAAATTACAAAGGAGAAACAAAAACGTTAAAAAATAAATAAATAAACACTGAGAAAGGAAAAAACAGCATTATTTTTGAAATTGTTCAGGTACATATCGTATGTCACACCTGCTGTTAACAAAATTTTTCATCAAAAGCTTAAACTCGCTTTCTTCCTTTAGCTTTGGCATGGGGGCCTGTAAACAGCAGGAGATCGTGATCTCAAAGTCACCCTCGCGGGTTCTCGAGTTCTTATACACAGGAGAATATGCATGCGTGACTTATGAGTGATTCTAAGGTTTCTCCCCTTACACCCTTCCTTTTGAAAAGGAAACGCAGATAGGAATTCCTGCTTGAACATTTACCCCAATTTCATATTTTCCCTTGTCTAATGTGTATTTCCAAGAGGAGCTGTTATGTGAGCTTGGAGCTCCCAATAATTTTAAAGCTTATTATTACCTGGTTTGATTATTTTAAAAGTGTCTGCTGTCGTTTTTTGCAGCTAGTACTTTAACCCGTTGCATTAAATTTCATTTTCTTCAGACATTTCTTTATTGAAAGGATTTTTTAACAATTAAAGCAGCAGCAAAAAAAAAAAAAAAAATCTTGAAGTTTAGAAATACAAATATTAGTGACCTTAATACAAAGTAAAATTGTTTAGGAAAATCTTTAAAAATTTTTTAATTCAGAAATTAAACAGTATCCTTATAAACTTTCGATTAGCTCTAAATTCTTTTTGTCATCAATTCGCATTCCAATTGGAAAAAAAAGTAATAATATTGAAGTATATGTATCTTAAATACATCGACTTGTATACCAAGTACAAACACTTAGTAATTAAGGAATTATTATTACCCAAGTGTATTACTTGAGAACTTAACAGTATGCCTGGTTATTTACTTTACATATAATTTTTCCAAACAAAACTATGCATGAATTGTATATTATTTGCTATGCGAAATATGCCATTCAATTTATACTAGCGCATTGAATAATATATAAACGCTCTTTTAAGAAAATTAACTATAAGAAGACATATGCTGTTTACTGAATCACATTATAATATTTATAAGTTTACGAATAATTTTTTCAGGAATCAAGCTTATCGGGCAAACTTCAAATAAAAATGGAAAATATTTTTAAATGAGTTAAAATATTTATTGCAATTCTTTTGCAATTATAAAATGCGGATGACTAGCAAAAATCTAATTAAAAAAGTTTCCTCTAATATCTTAGCCGAGAGAAAAATCATCCATCTGGACACAATTTTGTTTCTTCATTCGTAACTTAAAGCTTATATATTCCAATTTACACATATAATACATCATGATTCATAAACTAAAAAAAATAAAAAATAAAAAAAAGCGATATGACCGACATAATTTTCCCACAATTCAATGAATGCAAGAAACGCTTCTAATGTTCTTGACACCACAGAAGATGACCCCTGCTTCCCCTCATTTATTCGGTGCACGCACGCTCTCTTCCCTGTAGATGAAGATATCAAATGAAGGTGACTTCTCTTGTCTTTATTTAAGACTTGTATATAAAATCGATGCATTATTTTTATCTTCTATGGTACCTTATCAGTCAAAATTGGTCTAAATGTACTTTTAGTTGTTTCTTAAGCCTACTCCCAAGCTGGCGGTATCTATGCATAGACTTGGGTCTTATCATTTTTGGATGTCAAGTTAAATGTTTCGAAAGCTTAAATGCAGTAATTCCTTCCTTCTTATGCAGATTAGGACAGCTTTAAGCTATATCTTCAATACAGTAAACAAAATTTACCGTAAGCTCAATTTGAAACCCTTTTCATTAATTCGAAGCACACTAGAACAATATATCTATCATCAACTTTATCGATTTTCGAGAATTTTAAGTAATTAATCAAAGAAATCAGCTAATAGAGTCGTCAATGGCTTTTCTCGACTATGTTATCAGATAATTGCTTGGTGACTTACAAGGTTTCTATAATCTGAAATTATACCCACTTATTAACCGACATAGAATATGAAGAAAATTGAATGAGATTTATGTTGTACAATTAATTCGAAAAATTTACAAAAAAAAAAAAAAAAAAAAGCGCTCTTGTCAATATTCTGTAACGGCAATATCAATTATAACGTTTCAATTATATACAAAAGATATAATATTTGGTGAAAATTAAAAAGAAAAAGAATATACTAAAATTATTCAAATCCTTATTAATTACTGAAATACACAATAACTTAATATTAATTACAGTAATCTTTATTAATTACTACCATATTTACTTACTATATTAAAATTATATAATCTTTTTTTAATTACCTCCCAAATCAATTTTATACAGAAAAGTGCTAAAATTCTGTTATGAGGAGAATATAATAAAATGTGCTGAATTGAACTGCAAGATTCAAAATTCTCAATGGTGAATACAGTAAACTAAAATGACCTATTACCATTAATTTAATTTTTACAACTTGAATTTGCCAGTTGTTTAGTTGGTATTTCCGTAAGTTTTGTTACTATACTTTAGTAAACTCAGGTCTTGATTATCAAGCTGATATAGGTGTCTAATTTAAACATATATCCGAATCCGATATATCCGATATAGCTGCATTATGTTCAATTTTGATATATTTAGGCCTTAATCAAACATGTATATATTATGATGAAGTTTAGTATTTTTCTTTATTATAAAAAGAATACATTCAAATGTCAACGAATAAACAGTGTGCGAGGGAAGGATCGTCATATAAACTAGTGGGTGTAAACCAGTTTTTATTGGAGCGCGCGCTACAGTTTCGACGTAGTCTGATTGGTGTTTTCTCCTTCCATAAATAATGCCATGAGCTATATCTTTTATAATGTGAACATAACTCTTGAAATAGTAAATACATTTTATTTATTCATCTAAACTTTTTATATTTGTTTTTAGAAGTAAAATATAATCTTAAAAATTGAACTATTCACAAACCAATAAGTGATTACTATTTTAAATATTTATAAATTGTGCACAGCTTTATTTCAAAAATTTCAACTTGCATCTCAATTACTATTTAAAAAAGTATCAAGCGTGTAATTTGATCGTAAAAATTAGTTTTTGAGATTATGCACATTTTAATATGTTTGAACTGTATATGAGGAAATAATGTTTATAAAAATGATTGAGCAACATAACACCTTAACAGGGTTACGTAACATAAAATTTTCCAATAGAAAGTACAGAAATTAAAATTATCTTAACAAATATGGTGGCGTCATATGCAAGCTGAAAAGACTTCTATGAAACAGATTTCTGTGATGTTTAGCTAACTTTTAATGTTTTAGCAGTTTTGTTCCATAAAAGCTTTACAAGCAAGTTTTGCATTTCTTGGTATTGAAACATGTGTTAAAGTTACTCCTATTTTTGATCATTGGTATCGATTAAAATTGCCGTCAAATCGAGTCTTTTTTTTTTGTATTAAAATATCTTAAAATCTGGTTTCTCTTGAAGTATGCAATTTAAAAATTTACTATTTAACTCCATGCACATGAATCAATCTTCATGATACATGAGGCAAATGATTTTATTTACAATAAGCCATTAAACTGTTCAAAGAGAATTTAGCAGATTGGAAAATGTCAAATTTGATGAAAACTACCAACAGACTTAAAAATTTGGCACATTAATTTTATATATATATATATATAATAATATAATATTTGTATAATATGTATTTGCCTCTAAAAATATTCTTATCGAAGAGTAATCGGGCATGTCGATTACCTGAAATCTCATCGCTTATTTATAATAAAACTATAATAACATATTTATTAAAAAATAATAGGAATCAATGGTATAAGAAAAATAAAAATAATAGAGCATTACTGTGAAGTCAAAATTTAAAATGCTTTCAAAATTCAATTTAAAAATTCTTAAATATAGTTTTGTTTAAAATCGGGGTTAGGTATTACTGGAGGCAGTACTGAGAAGTTATCAATTTATTTGCTTAAAAGCTATCATTCGTCTTTTCTATGATGCAGAACTTTTGTGATAAAATTTTCTGCAAATCTATACTGCGATTACTTTTGAAAGTATTTCTTCAATCATAGTAATTCGTTGATGGAATTATGCAAAGCTTTCAAGCAATGTGGATGAAAAACTATTATATCAATGACGCTTTTAAGCACAGATTTATTTTTAATTCTCTTTTTCACTTTCGTAGGCAGTGATTTAATTCCTGGGAACTCTCCGCACTGGTTTTGAGGGGGGTTTCAAGTTGAATTTCTCAGTGCATAAGACGAGGCTTTGTGAGTCAATTTGGGGCATTCAGTTATACGAAAGAAGAAATCTTAAGAATCTGGGGGGGGAGCAGACGAAGACTCCCTACAGATAAGATCGCACATTGGTCTTGATGCACTTCGGCAAAGTTCTAAATGGATTTTGAGTAGACATCAAGACCTGTAATGAATCTTCCTCAGAATGCTTATGCTGGAGATCATTTATCAATTTCAGTCATTCGCGAGACACGACAGACAGGTGGGCTTTCTTTTTTTTACATTTTTTTTCTCGTTTCCCATCCGGGCTTCTTTCTTTTGTCAGAAACAGTGACTTCGAATGCACCTGGTGTACTCATAAACACCTTTTTGTATCTGTAATCCTTCTGATGCCTCGAGCTAAGTAAAAAGTCACTCCCCCGCCGGATAAGTGAAGTGTTGCGAATGCTGTGAAAGAATTAGAAATGCTGTTTCAATTCAACTTGGTATTCCTTAATTAGCACCTAGCATTTCCTTTGAGATTTTGGTTATTAATTTAAATGTCGAGTGATGATGTCCACCGCTAGAATTTCAAGGCCTCAGGGAGATGTTGCGAAACAGCACGAGTAATAATCGAAGCAAAACTCGCGAAAATTGAATTTTGCATCATAATTGTCTCGTATGACATCGAAATGTTTTAAAAAAAGATTATTAAAACAATTATAATAAATAAATGCATTATTCATGACAAAATTGGGCTGTTTGTGACCATACTGTTAGATGTTTTTCTCCTAATTTAATTTAATTATAGAAGTTTCATAATTTTTTTAATAAATAACAAAATGCACAAGGAATCTTCCTTTCTTTAAATCCTCGCTATAAATATTATTCAGGTGTTCATAATTTAATTGACAGTAAGGGTAACAATCAAAGCATTGTTGCAATATTAAATCAAACAGCACGAAATATTTCTGAAAAAGGGCGAAATCAAAACATACATAGATCCACATCATGCACAGACTTTAACGATACATTACAAGAGTTGAATTGATTTGAACCTAGATTGTCGTCTTCATTAAGAATCTAGTTGGATCAGTTGGTTGCTAGATCTGCTGAAATATTTCAAAATAAATCATGCATATAAACACACATTCAACGCATATGCACTTAATAAAAGAGAACAAGAAAGTGGACTAGCAAACGCAAAGAAATACAACTTCTCATTTTTAATAAATAGCTTTAACTTATAAATCATCTTAGCCTGAAAGGAAATAAGCTTGATATCTTGAAAGATTTACACGAAGACTTGTAATGAATTTTGAGTGTTTGGATTGCTTCCAAGGCAGACAGTATGATGAAAACGGGGGAAAAGATGGAATAGAAGGGAAAAAAAGGCATAGTATTTTTCTCTTTTAAGCAGCAACGGGAATCAGTTGACCGTTGTACCAACAAAAATGCTGAAACCAGTTCTGAATAAAGAGAACGGAAGAGTAACCAAAGATAACTTTTTCTTTTGGAAAGGTTTTCGTTTTTTGAGAGAATTATCTGTGCTTGAAGATCAATTCTACAGATGAAGGTTATCCATCATCATCAACAGCTGTCAAAAGTGTCACCAACTCGGGACACTGAAACCACAAGGACAATATTTTCTCTTTTGGTTTTCTCCCAGTTTTCGTTCTTCTAACACTGTTCGGTAGAAGACTTAATTTTGGTAAACGATATTTTGTTCAACAATCGTAAGAGTTGAATCAATCGGACTTACTTAATCATTTAACTGCCTCACAAGGGACAAAAAGCGCATTGAGGAAATTTTCATTTGACTAAAAGCCTGGAAGATATGCGCACAGCATTAAACTAACTTAACTGAAAAGAGAAATAATTTATTACAATTTATTTCATTATTTTAGTGTTATTTAAATGAATCATACTGGATTCGAAGCAAACTAATTTTTAGGTTTGAAATAAAGAAACTGCAATAAATTTTTAAAAAGCAACAGTCAAAGAATTCTATAATTCTGTTTGATGAACCATTTAAAAACTACATTTTTCATTTGAATAATTATATAATAACTACAAAAACAAACAAACAAATATGTATACGCAATAAAAAATTAAATTGCAAATTTACATAATGAATCAGTTGCAAAAACGGTTTAGTACAAGAACAATTCATCGTTCAAATTTGTAAACATTAAATAATAAATAGATTGAAATAGTTTCAAAACCTAACATTCATGGGAAAGTACATTTTCATTTTATATTACTGACTTCATTTTTTTTTTGTGCTTTGATTCTGAAATTATTTAATTCCCTGGAAATAAAGACCAATAGGATTAGAATCATTTAATTTTTTAATAAATATTCTATTAGGCATTTATGATAAAATGAAATTGTGTGATGATAATTTGGATAACAGATATTATCTATCAACCAGATACTGTGCATTACGTAGCTTGATCCTTGCTCTAGGGAAAAAAAAAAAGCAAAAAATCACAATGTAATGAATATTAAAATTTTGTACTAACTTATGAACTATCCAGCACTCATAAGAATAAACATAATATTAGAGGTAAAGGCCAGCTTTTAAGTAATGAAATGATTTTGGTTAAAAATTGCATTCCTTCACTCAGGAATATTTATTATCTATTAAAATTTATGCGTAGAACAGCTTAAGGGAAAAATTAACCTCGAAATTTTGCATACAGATACTGTTATAAGAATTTTAAGAGGGAAATATTCTTCTGCCTAGAATTCTTTCAGGAGGAGACACCAAAGAATAAACCCTTTCTGCAGTCTTGGGGTAATAGCAAACTAAAAGGAGTCGGTGGTGAAGAAAAACTTCACAGAATCTGAATTTGAAGGCAATTAATGAGTTCCAGTTGATTAATGAGCACGTTGCGAAGTTCCGCGACGAATTGGAAACTTCAAAATGCCAGCCGGTCGCTCGCCTTTACTTCACAAGTGCAAGATAAATTAATCCATTTGGAAGGAAAGAAAACGACGAACAACTAACTCAACAATAATATGTACAGCAAGAGAAGTTTGGGAGGCAGTTTGCTTTTCCGTCGATGCTGATCCGACTTTCTTCTTAACCCATCCTGAATCGGAGCTGCGTTTATCATCGTCAAGTAACGAATTCTTAAATTAAGGGACGTATCAAAATTACGCAAAAGCTACTTCTTTGAATTGTTTTAGCTACTGAATAGATGGAAATTAGCTCAAATGAAAAAGGGCCTTTTCTTCACAGATATGAATAAATGATCAATAACCTAGTAAAATGTATAAAATTAACCGTTTTTTATTATTGCCTGCATCAGAACATATTTATATACATTGTGCTCATAAAAGAAAGAAGATAAAATGAGTTATTTTCTAAACTAGGTTGCTAAATAAAAATCTCTCTCAAACGTTAAGGAATCATAATCTTAATTTTCATTTGACAAGGACATTGAATTTTCATCGTATTTGTTTGAGTTCACTTTTCCATCCAATGTTTAAAATTTGAGCTTATACTAGCCTAAAAACTTATTCTTGGGTTTTTATTAATAATTTATCTATCAATCGATTGAAAATAGGCTAAAAAATTAATGCTTTTCGCAAAAAAGTGTTTAACAACGATAATATTTTCCGAATAACAACCGCTTTGTAATACCAAAGAAGAAAAATGTCACCCAAGCAGTGGCACGTGTGGAAAAAATATGAAAACAATACGTCTTTTCAACGGCTTTCTCGACTACATTTAACGCCAAGAAGTTAATATTTCACTCCGGGGTGTAACGTGGGAGATAAAAATAGTCGAGAAGAAAATAAATGCTCTCTCGTTGTAGCTATGGGTCTTACTAAGTAGACAAGTGTCTTTTACGCCTCCCAAAGATTTACGCCTATGTGGAGGAGGTTAAGATCCATTCATTGTACATTAAGTTATGAATGAAGCAGATCTAACTAAAGCATTATGGTGCAATTTTCTTGTCAGCTTCCTTATTTATCAATTTAAGAACCGTTTCGCGATCAAACTGCTCAGTAAATTTAAATATTGTTTTTATTTTAAATTTAACGGGTTTATTAAACGAAGAAGCAATGCGAAATAATTATTTTGTCACTTGAAGATTTCACTCTCATTTCAGAAGAGTTTTTCATTTTGAATCGGAAAATGTTTTGTTATCCCCGCACGTTTTGTAACTCAGCTGACGTTTTGCATGTCATCCGTATTTACATGTGAATTAATTCTATTTACGCTGTTATCATGCATTTGCGCAACATTTTAACCTTGTGCTGTCAGTCTGAAAGGGAATCGCACTTTGATCTTGCCTTTTAACTAGTTATTTTCCTCCGATACTGAATAGAAGGAAGATCTGAAACTGTTACAGCTGTTTCTTTTTTTACGTGACGCTTCCCCTCTTCCCACCACCATCCAAAAGCAATTTACTCTTAAGTATTTATTTCATAAGCCAATTGATTATCTGAATTCGTTAAATTTTGTTTTGTGAATATTTCTGCCAGTAAATTCTCTTTTAAAAATGTATTCAATAAAACGTTGTATATGAATTGAAGCGATCAAATATGACTGATATATTAAAAAAGAACCCAAAAATTCTCATGTATATAGTGTTAATTCTTTTTAGAAATTATAATTTTTTTATTCTTTAGCTGATATTATTTTGCTTTCATTTATCATCATTTGTTTAGTAGAATCATCAAGAAATAGTTACTTCTTTTTAGTTTTATTTTTAGTGTTTTTTGAGTTTCCATTAAAAAGATTTTAATTATTAATTTCCAAGCAGTTTGATATTTGGGGATTGAATGCGACATTTTATCTTGTATAGTTACAAATGTCTTTTGCATCCATGTCACATTTAAATTATTCATTTATAAAACATGTACCCTTGAATTCGTATCTTCTGCGTCCTATTTGACTAGAAAGTATTTAAGTACGTATAAAATTCTAAGTATTTCAATGAACTTGAACAGAATGAAAGACGCTGTGTGAAAAGATACCCACCATTATAAAATAATTATGATTTCAATTACGAAATTTGGTAATTGAATTGAGCTGTTAGTGAGAAAGAAGTTATTAAAGAGGACATTAGCTATACTTTTTTTATAAAAAAGTATTTATTGCTACTAAATCACAAAGTAGAAATAAAATTTGAATCAATATTTCCATGTACGATTATCAATAGAAATCAAATAATTTTAAGGAATAAACAGATATCAAATATTTATCAGCCTTTTTTTTTACAGTACAGTCATTTCACAAAGTATTAAACTAATTAAGTATAAAAACTTTATTCATGAAAATAACAAAAATTTTTTTTCAACATCATCCTTTTAGCCTTTTAAATCAATCTGAATCTTGCCTCATCTTTTAAGACTTTTAAATCAATTCGCATTTTGATTCTGCAAGTGGTTCCCAACGTCCACCTCATAAAACTTCTACTCTAATGCGTTTTAATGACGCCAGTTTGTTGATCTGCATCACGGCATTCGTGGTTTACAAAGGAAATCAAGCACAAGTGAGATTACAAGCTGTTGCTTTAGTCACATCCAGATGCAGTCACGCGTTTGCATTTGGAGTCACACTTCAATTGTCAAGCGTTAGAAATATTGCTTCATGCTCGAGCAACAATAGTGAAGAAGATAATTTTCATGTCTCTTTCTCCAAAGTCGGAATGAGAATTGTTTTAACAATTTGCTTTCCTGTTCTACTCCCGTATATTCCCTGTCCCCAGGCGGTTGATCATTTTTCATTTGTTATGAAAGGGAAATTTATTGCTTTTCTTTTGCCGTTTGTGTATGGACAAGGTAGGAAGCAGCCGTTCAACTTTATCAGTTCATAAATTATTTTGATTTCGTCTAATCGTTTGTGATCTTTCTATTCAACTGTTTTCTATGAAAAGTCTAACTGACAAAGAAATTTGAGAAGAAACGAAGCGGAGTTTTAAATGACTGCCAGGTAGGGGACTTGATTTTTTCAGGAAGTCTGAAGCGTCTCAAGTTCTATGGTTAGTGTAATATTCCATAACTTTTAAAGCTTATTTATAAACTGATAAAATCATAAATCTGTCCCACTTCAAGACGTTAATTTTTCAATAATTGAAAAAGAATGCATTAATTTAAAAGAGATTTTACGATCGGCAGGACTTCACAACTTCAACTTCTGCTCAGCTGCCACCTTTTATTCGATAGAATCTGTTTTATTTCGTTGAACATCCGTAGAGATAATAAGTATTATATGATTGTTTTAATTATGTTTTTTTGCTTACATTTTAAACCTTGTAAGCAGATCGCTTTGAAAGCCTCAATTTTGAATTCGTAACTTAACTTTGCAGGGGATTTGGACTGAAGAAATGACACCCAAACCCTAAGTTCTTAACCATCGAGATCTATGCTACGGATCCAGATACATGCCCAACTCGTATTCGTCTTCCAAAATGCCAGTGCGGAAGTAGTCAGAGCGTCAATAGTCAAGTATTAACGTCTTGAAGTGGGAGAAAGAAAAAGACAAGCGGGTATAACAGTAGGTATGACATTAAATCAGGAAGTTGGTAAGCAGCCCGAAATTAAAAGGGCTTGATTTACAACAATCTTGCCAACTCCGCACCTTTATTCTTAAAACTGATCAGAGGAAAGCACTGAACTCTTGTTTTTTCAAAAATCTTGAGCCTCTTGTAGAGGATATATTAATTATCATTTAAATTATAATTAAGAATGATTGGAAAAAAGTTAATAACTAGAAACAACCTATTTGGGAGGTAAGGAGAAATATTTTTATTACGAAATAAAAATAAAACAAAATTAAAATTACGATCAAAATGGCATTTGGAAGAGCGAATCAGTAAGTAAATTTGTGTTATTAATTTTCATTTCCCCCCCTGCAATGGAGTAAATAATCGATATTTTTTATTGAGTAAAATTCCGTCATTTGATGACAGAGAAAGGAATTCAGTAAGTATATTTTAATTACTTTTAGTAATCCTCACTGATATGTCATTGAAAGGTAAGTATTAATTCTTTCATAGAGTGTGTTAAATTTTGTCCAGTTCTGAAAGAGCATATCTTTTAAAGTTGGCAGTTTTATTTTCCAGTTACAGATGAAAAGTTAAAATGTTTCATCGAAATAAAAATGGCTCTGCGCTTAAGAGAGTTAACTGAAGTGCCTTTTCATTTGGGTTTATTGCAATGGCCGGAGCTGAGGGTCGATTCAATGTGAATGAGGAGAAAATCCCTGGATTGAATGTGGGTAACTAAGTGCTTCACACGTAGCTGTGGAAAGGAGTGTTCCTCTTTGCAATGAAGTGAGTGAACCGTTCCCTGGCTCCACGCTCATCGATCAAGTGAACGAAGAACAATCTCGAAACGATCCAACATTTTCGCGGTTTTCAGCGTAATGTGTTAATTTCGGCGCTTTTAAAAGGGTGCCCGAAAAACACAAACATTGCTGAGGTTTACCGACGGATAAGAAAGAATGCAATTGAAAGGTGACCATTTTCAAAGCGTCATCGGAAAGAGGAATGTTTTTTTTTCTCTTTTATCAAAAGAGTCATTTTTCTTCTTTTCTTCTCAGTTGAGAGAAATTCATTCTTTAAATATATTCCCTTCTTTAATTTCATTTAATTCTGGAATATCGGAGGGCAAATATATCTCATTCAAAGGAGGGTAATAACAGAATGAAAAAAGATTTCATTTAGGAAATGTGTATAAAAATTGACATATTTTTAAATCGTAAAAATGTTTTCAACAAGCATAATTTGCATTTAAAGCACAGGAAAGAATGAAACAGTTGTGTCGGTGCAATAAATTATCAAATTTTCTTCTAATAATGGAAATTCATAGCAAACGATATCAACAATAGTGACTCATAGGTCATAAGTAAACTCAAGCTTCTTACGTAAAGAAACTAATGTTTAAAGACTAATTTTCTTCAATCGTTGACAATATTACTGCTATAATATTTTTCGAAGCTTTCAAGGCTTTTGAATATTTTCTAAGATACAAATATATTATCGCTTCGAACAGATTTCAAACTAAGTTTGTAATTCTGATATTTGAAATGCATTACATTTTAAGTATACGTGGCTGAACGAGTGACAGCAGAAAAAAAATTACCTCTTCCCCCTTCCACAATTTCTATAGGGAAAGTTCATGGACCCCATATAATTTTTCACACCTTTATTTTGCGAAAGAGAAATTATAATTACTTTTTATTATCTCTAATGATTTTCATAATTTATCATCAGTTAGTTTTCCATAAGCATTATTTTCTCCAATCAACTACCGATTACATCGACATAAAATTTTCAACAAAACGGCATGTATGGCAGCAAGTTAGTACCAAAATAAATTCCGGCGAGTCATCCAATTCCAATGACGTTTTAGAACTTCGGCAGCTAAAACGAAATTCAATACCGCTTTTGGAAACGAAAGTGTCGTTCAATAGTAGAGTTTACGAATGACTTTCTGTTATGAAGAAGTGGGAGGGATCTGTCAAGACGAAACACACACTCACATACATACACAAAACATATTTCTAAGCATTCCATAGTTATACAGAAAACTTTGGAATTTGTAATGTTCCTTCTCCTTTATAGATTATATATACTTTATTTATTCTTTCCCTTCACTCGGTTTCTTTCAACTTGTCTGAAATTCATTTTTTTACTTTCGATCATTCTTGTATCCCCCCCCGCCCTCCTCTTTGCCGCACAAATAGGAAAAGTTATCTTTTCCTTTCTATATTTGTATAGCCCCCCCCTTCTTTATTTAATCATGTATTTGAAATATTCACTATAGATGATAAATTTTTTGTGTTTGTCCATAAGACCCTTTTATGCCAAAACAGACTGTCATTGCGCCGTGAAGATTCGATATGCTCTACCCTTAATACTTTTTGAGTTACTTCATTTTAAAAAGAAAGTGTTGAATCAAAATTAGCCATATATACATGTAGTGATTAATATAAGGAGTTTATATATATATACAGTCGAATCCGGTTAATTGGACCACCGGATAATCGGACCAGATCTTAAAGAACCAAAACAAATCCTATGTACATAAGCCTAATATTATTCGCTTATCTGAACCAAAATTCCGTTTAAACGGACCAAAGAACGTGGCAGGGAAGATGAAAAAGAAGCCACAAGTCGCCTGTGTACAGCAGGAAGTCCGAAAGGGAAAAGAACCAGTGGGAGATGGGCAAGCTCTTTGTTTCTTAGAACGGGCAGCTCGGTAGCAAGTTCTTCAAACGTTGACTTGAATTTGATAAGAACTTTTTTTTATTGTGCTTCGCATGCTGAGTATCGTGTAGATCGTTTCGAAGAATTTGTTTGTAAATTTATTTTTCAATGAATAAAGTTCATAGGCAACAGTAGTTCTTGTTTGTATGTTCGCCATACGCGTGTGCCGCACAATAAAGGTCATAATGACATTTTAATATGTTACGTATAGCACGTCTCGTCTTGTAACATAAGGCATGTTCGTGTAATCGGACCAACCGGTTATTAGGACCAAAATGATCGCGTCCCGATGTGGTCCGATTAACCGGAATCGACTGTATATATATATATATATAAACACCCCTAATATAAATCTCGATAATTTAAAATAAAACCAATGACTGGCAATTAAAATTTAAGATTTTAATTGCCTTTTCTAGAAAATGAATCGCCTCATCTCTTAAGAATGCTGATGCTTTGAACAAATCGATTCAATTGGAAATTAATTTGCGTCTATTTCTCGTCCCGATTAGCTTCTATTTCGTGCAAAGCACGTTGTTTTATTCAATTAATATCTGACAGCCCATTAATTAAAAATTATCCGAAAATCATGCATGTTTGACTTTCAAAAATTTAAACCGGTCTGGTGAACATTTCTTTTAAAATCTTGTAAATGTTTAATGTTAACGCGGTAGAAAGAATGTTCCGCTTGCGTTCTCGTGAGATAGGTTGAAAAATTGACTATTTTGGTCTCTTTTGGAATTCAGCAATAGAAAAATGTTTCCCGCCAATGAAATCTTGCTTTCAGTAACTGTTTATTACAATCAAAAATTAATTAGCATGACTACAATTTTTTCGGTTCATATATTTTTCCTGAAAAATTTTATTATAAAACTATTTTATGTTTCCCTAAAAATGTAAAGCACTTCGGTAATATTCTTCTTCATCTTATATATAGGAATTCGTAAAAATTTGTTTTAAAAGCCGAATGAAATGCATATGCGCAGTTCTAGTTTTGAAAAAATATTTTAATGATAAAATGGTTTACGAAACGTAATTTGATATTGACGTTCAAAGAGAGAGAGAGAGAGATTGTGATATATTTTAGTTTTCAAGTTTTTCACAGCTAGGATCAAAATTTTAATTTATTTTTAATCTAATATTTTACAATAAAAAGAAGAAAATTACTATAAAAATGTTACTGAAGGTTAGAATAAAATTCTATAAAACTTCGTTGATTTGCATTTTTTAAATCAGTTAACTGTGTTTGATGAGTATACATGGAAAAAGTATAACATTTTGCATTATGACGAGTTTATTCCTCAGGAGTCCTCAGTAATGACAATTTGTCGTTTGAATTACAATTTCAGTGGAAACTCAAACATATTCGTAAATTTCAAGATATTTAAAATATATGATGTCAAGTCGAAATCAAAGATTATTATGCATTCTACCATGCTTTGCTCAATACCATACATTAACAAGAAATTAAAATAATAAGTTAAATTTTTATGTTTCTTTTCGTTCATATGTAAAAATATATGTTAGTTTAAATAAATAAATGTGACTACTGAAATTTAAAAAAAAAAGTCCTTTCATTACAACATAATTTCATATTACGTATACTCTATGTTTGCCGAGTATACTCGTCATCGATTTTAAATCGAACGACATATACGATCATGTTTTTAATTATAATACGAAAAACGTTTTATTTCCCAGAATGAATTTCTTTAAATATTGAAATCGTTCATATGAATTTTAGATGCTCTAAAGTGTAGTTACTTGATGGACAGTATAACTTTTTTATACTTGATGAATGCTAATAACAACAAAAATCAACATTTGCGTGTCAGAAAGCCTGTTAAAGGTGTAAAAAATAAAGAAAAAACAGATGCATGTTCAAAATAACTTATGTAAATAACAGTTTTGCTGGATACTTGTTATTAATAAACGAAATATTAAAAGCTCGTTATTTATAATGTATGTTAACGACTTTGACTGTAATATCAGCCTTTCCTAATACTTCCGTTTAAAAAAAGTAGCAGAGGGTAAAGTAATTTTTTATTTCTTTGGCCCAAATGCTGCCATGACTTTTTCTCTAAGCTAGATCGATGGAATATTGATTAAATCATTAAATGTTTTTCAGAGCGCTTTCAGGATTAAGAAAGGAAGCTGGTTTTGGCTTGACTTTTAAAACGTTTCAGAAACCGTTACCGAATGCATTTGCTTGTGAAAAGAAGGGGGGTGAAAAACCATGCCCCCACATAATATAAATATATATAAGTGTTCCGATCAATCTGATGGTATGAATATATATATATATAAAAGTTAGAATCGCAAGTAATGTCAAGATAACTGGTTGCAAATTGCTTAAGGATGAGAGACATTTCCTTCTTATATCTATTTTTACGTTTCTTAGAGAAATGCTCTTTTTTATGCATTCCTTTTTTTAAAATGTCGATGATATTAGAATCTGTCCTACTAGTTTAAAAAGGCTAAAGTAATCACTTACCTTGTTTCTGGACAAGACTTTTCTTCACACGACGAAAAGTATTGCACTGAATTTAACAAAATTTAATGTATCTATGAAGTTAAATTAAATCTTAGAAGACGCACCTAATTCAAAAGAACAAATTTTTCTTTTTTAATCTGTACAATAAAAGACTTTGTTAGAATGTTCCAATTAAGAATTTCAAGATGAATTTGGTTGCGAATTACTAAATTACTATTGCCAGCTTTGCTTTTACTTAGATCGAAACGAAACTTCTAGTTCATATAAAATGAACAAAGAGACATCGACGAAACACTTAAAATATGTTACAAATGTGAGGTCATATTGATACGGTGTTGATGATTGTGTACGCTCAAAGTTAACGAGAAACCGGTAGGCTGATAACAGTGGCTCATGAATACGTTGCAAGTGAAGCTCATTTGTAGCATGATGAGCAATGAAATATGCATATCGATTCATTTCTGGCCGACCATCTATATTAGGTGCATTTTTAATGACAGTGATATTATTAAATTAATTTATACTAAACTTGTATACGTTTTTTTTTTTCAGATGGTGTGAATTCCATGGGTGAGACGAAACGCCAAAGAACCTCCTACACTCGATATCAGACCCTGGAGCTGGAGAAAGAGTTCCATTTCAACCGCTATTTAACACGTCGAAGACGAATCGAGATAGCCCATGCTCTCTGCCTCAGTGAGAGACAGATCAAAATCTGGTTCCAGAACCGCCGCATGAAATGGAAGAAAGAGCACAAGATGGCTTCAACAATGCCACCCCAAATACCTCAGGTTATACCGGATCATCTTCCACACCACATGCATGGGGAAACCAAAGCGTAACTCATTTCTAATTGATGCATCAAACATTTCAGTCACTAAAGGCCATGTATATCTCTCACAGCTTTAGATCTTGTTTGCACGGACCTTCGACACAAACAATTGGTGAGACAAGGACTCTACTTGTTTCCTTTATTTATCATATAGACTAGGAAAAGATGTGACTATAGAAGCGATGGTGACAACCGATCCTCCCATCGATTCCTCCCATTTAATTCGACATCAAGTCTCTATGCTCGTAACTGTTAAAATAAACTTTTTTTAATATACTGTAAAGAATTATTGTATGAATTGTGAACGAAATGATAATGTTGTGATAAGACTGCTGATACATGTGTCCTCCCACATCGAATGGTCGATATTGATTTTTTTTAGTCTTTGTGGTGATTAAGGGGTTAAAAGATTTGAAGTGGAAGGTAACACTTTGAGACAGAAAATTAACTAGAGGGTTTAGGTACCATATGTATTCCTTTTAGTGATTTGATCTTACCGAGGTAATGAGGATATTTGTTCCTTAAAATCACAAATTGAACAAGCATCTTTTCTTGTATCTACGTTTCACAGACATATTTTCCCTGATGGATTTTTAATGTTTGAAACATGACCATACTCATTTTCATTCTATCTATGCTTGAGTTGTACTTAGATGCACGATGAACGAGGAACATTAAACGTAGGTACCTTCCAGGTCCGAAAAACTCAAGTCCTACTCTAGACGGAACTTTCTTCTCTGGTCACCATGACAACGTACAATGTGAAAAAAAAAAATGCAGTAGAATAAAAATGGAACAGGAAAAGAAGAGAAAAGAATATCGACAGGCTGCCATTACTCAATGTCGATCAAAAACTGTCGTCTCCTTCGCTAAGCTATGCTAGAATCGACTTCTTCACAGCAATGGCTGCTTACTAAGTCGGAGAATCTCTATAGACAGCTGACTAGAAGATAAAGTGTCGTACATAAGGTATAAAATGCACGTAAGGAGTTGCTCTGATAGAAAATGTAGCTCTGGAAAGTATTTTCTTTTTTCGTGTTTAAAGTTGTTTAAATGCAGAAAGCGGGAAAAAAAAAGAACATAAATCGAATGAAAATAAAGTTAAAATTCTTCATGTTTGAAAGCAGTTAAAACGTGCTTACACGAATTAAAAGCAATTATCAATGTTTTAATCTGAAAACCAGACAATTTTTATTGGTAATTAGTAATTATTCTTAAAAATTATCAATTTTTTAATAGTTACCTAATTTTCATAAAGTTTTTAACAATAATCTTTACTTATTTTTATTAAAACATATTAAATATTTTTATATTATGTGTATCAGTGACTTCAAGATCATTTTTGCTATTATAAAATGTATTTAAAACTCCTAAAAACTAAATGAAAATCTGCATGCTTTTGAAGGATTAACAACGGGGCAGTATTCAAACATAAATATCTGATGCTTAAACAAACATAAATATCTGATGATGTCTCCTTAGTGACATTTATTTCCTGAATGAAAATCATTTTTTTTAAAACTTCGAGTGTATAAATTTTATTTCTAATTATACTGAAATTTCTTTTCGTGAATTTTTTTTCCAAATATATTTAAAACTCATATTTACAATTTCACAATTTAATATTATAATGTCTGAATATGCGTAGAATGCTGAAGTTTATACTCACATGCGTTTCTTTTTTATGTTATAAGATTTTAAATCTTCAATATACATTACAAGCAAATAATATCTTGTAAGATTTGGTAGGTACCTTAACATTTATGTTCAAGGGGAAACCGAAGACACAAGAGATTTGTGTTTTTTTGAATATTGTTATTAATGACATGGGAAATAAATTTCTACTTGCAGGTTAAAGTATTCTATTATACTTAGTTATTTTGTGGTATGTTTTTTAAAACACTGCGAATGAAAAAAAGAACGATTTTCAAAAGTATTCCTGATATTTAATAAAAATAGATTTACCATATCAACAGATTTTAGATTTACATAATGGGAAAATTGTATTAATCCCTCCATTGTGCTCATTCACTATATGTGTTCGAATTCCCTTTTCTTAGAAAATAAACCATTTAAAGACTAAAATTTTAAAAAACTGCATGTAATGCTCAAACACTAAATTTTTAATTGAATTAGTAAAACAAAAAGAATTATAAGAAATTACATAAGTTGCCATTCAATTAAATAAGCGAGAAAAAAATTAAACGGTTAAAAACAATAAAATTAACTTTCTGAGAATTTGGAAGCAAGATGCTTTGATATGAAATTGATTAAGAGAGAAGTTGATCAATGGCTTTGAATTCCTGTTAAATTAAATATCGGCCAAATATCTATACTTGATTAATGAATCTTTGAGTGAATATCTTCACTTTTATTTGGATGGTTGAAGAGCATGATACTGGCTTAACCATTATCCTTAACATATAATATTAATTTGAAGTTACGCTTTCTATCAATATTCCTCGTGTATTTCTAAAATAGGTAGATAACTTGTTAAATCAAATTTTAAAGCAATCAAACCAATAAATATGCATAAAATGACTCGATAGTACATTTGGTTTATAAAAAAAATAGTTTACTGATTTTGTGGAAAAATAAAAATAAGACTAACTTTAAACATATATTATAAGAGACACAATTAAGTTAATAATTCAATTCTTTTATTGAATATTAAAGTATTAGTATTGTTAGGAGAAAAAACTAATCAAAACTTTATCAAAAATTCGGAAAAGGATGCATCTGTACATATATAAATTTAATCTGAAATAGGGTTCAAAATAACTGTACAAAATTCTTTCATAAACGCATTACACTGAAAAAACTTACACATTTATAATTATATAAATTTAGCCTGGGCGGGAAAATGGCTTTTCAAAAATCAAATCCACATTCTCATTTTCCGTTTTTGGAAGGAAAGAAGGTGACGGGTGCAGTTTCATTCGCAAAGGAATTGAAATCTGCATGGGGGTGGGGAATGTGGAAGAAGCCAGGGAAAAAAAAGTTGGAAACTCCTGAAGAAAAAAGGAGAGCAAGGGGTATTTTCACTTCTTTTTCTGTTCCTTCCTTTCTGAAGCGTATGGAAACTCGTCTTCCCTTTTCACGCTTTTTTGTGCATCTTCAGTGAGCGATGAATTCACTCAGAGAATTTCCGAGACTTCCGCATGACTAGTCGCTTGATATTCGTGCTGATCTTGCATTTTGGGCTTGGTTGAACCCCGCTACATTTCTTCGCAGCACTTTCTGCGCTACTTTTTTTTCTGTTCTCTTTAAAAATCTCTCTCCCACCTCCATTTGTACCTTCAAAATTCTTAAACTCGGGAATGTGAACTATTCTCCTTCATATCCCTCCCCCTTCTAAGAAAACTAGATTTCTAAGCATCGAATATTTTTAATGCATCATGAATAGAATTGCTTAAAAAAAGGGTTGAAATTTCTCTGACTCCGCAAGCCTTGATCATATTTTAAAGAAAGAAGATCTTCACGGGCACGTGATTTTATTTCAACTAGCATATTTGAAGAGAATTAATTATTTGCAGTTTGCTCAAACGAGTGCTACAGCCCAGTTGGCTTTAATAAGCGAATATTTTTAATGATTTCCTTAAAAATTTCCTTGCTCCACACGTAGAATATAAGGTATCCCTTCATTAAAGGAAATAAGTCTACCTGTTTAAACTGCTGATTTTAATAGTTTATTTCAAATTAAATTTTAATTCACATTTGGTGGTTTTTTGTAGATTTTTTAATTAAAAGTACTGCAAAATTCTACGTCTTTTCATTCAAAGACTGTGCGTTAATATTTTTAAAAGCTTGTCCGATAAATAGATTCTATTTACAAAGTTCCTTATCAATCAGATCATTACTACAGCTAATAAAAATACTCTTGGAATCAAAAGAAAAAAAATTAAAATCAGTGTAAAATTTTGATTATTGATATTGGCAGGTTTTTTTTAAATAGAATATAGGGGGAAAAAAAAGGGAATTTTATCCTATTTCTGATGCAATTATGTTAGATTAGAAAAATGATTTCGGAAAATGCTTACAATATTGGCAAGTTTTGATAGTATCTGAGTAAATACTTAGTTAATTTGTCACTCATAATACTTTAAATCATTATAATTAACTTACCCTGCTGTCAAACAAATGAACGAATTAGAAACATCAAAAATCTGTAGAACGGGTCTTTTTGATGAAATCAACCAACTAAACGAAATATGAGGTAGATAATATTATAGTGCGAAAAAGAAGAAAAAAATAAATTCTTTGGAAGCATCATTAGCGGCTAATGTTTTTGCAACGTTTAATCTTCAGTACGGGATGATCGTACTAACATCATCAATGTAGTCGGCGAGTTTCAAAATAAAGGGTTTGGAGGAATATTGACCTTCACAAATTAAGTACTAAAGGCGCTTCGAAAACTCTGCCTTATCATATCAACAAATAACTTGTAGGTCATGCTCTTGCTACAACCACGTAGAAAGTTTTCATACTGATTATGTATTCTTAACCTTCTCTTTCCTTATTAAACGATTCTTTCCTGTCAGAGATTAAATATAGCCTACATAGTAAAGAGTGTGACAATTATTGTTTCAAAAATAAGGAGTTGAGGGAATAATGCGCCTTACCTCCACTTCTATCTTTCTTGAACGAACTTTAATAAACTAAATATCAACACTGTTAGTAAGTGCTTCGATATTTAATATATTTGAACGTAATACATGTTCAATTAGAAACTTTTCAGGAGAATTTCTTTTTAGGATTTCGGTGGTTTTGAAAGGGATATTGCCGTTTCTTTGTCGGAATAATTATCCTTTATTTTAATACGCTGCAGGAAAAGGAAACGGCACTATTTCACTTCAGCTACCAGAACCAATAAACCAATCGTACTCCGAAGAAAAAGGCCGCTATTGAGGCAGATAAAATTGAATTTGACCTAAGCAGAGTGGGAGACTTGCCCCCTGTTCATTTATTTTCCCTGCAATCAGTTCACAAGGAATTCAGAAATCCATAAAGCCAGAAAAGAAAAGATCGATTGGATCCATGGAGTACCATCCTTGTCATGATTTTAGTGTCCTCTTTTAAAAAAAGTATCTTATTCTCTACTTTTACTACGATTCGTTAATACTACACTTTCCTTTCATCTGTTTTCTTTTTCTCGTACTTAAAAAAAAAAGATTCAGCGTTTTAAAATTATTCTAGTCAAGAAATCGGGTAATCGTTATAGCCAGCAATCGCACAAATTTTAAAAAATGTAGGTTTGTGATCTAGTGTAAATGAGTTAGGATTTAGGGCTCTTTTTGTTTATTTTTTATTTTGTTTTAATTCATTTTTTAACCATTCATTAAACTATTTAATTTTTAGTATTTTACTATTTTACATTTGTTATTTTTTAAAACTTTGTTGGATTTCTTTTGAAACATTTTGTATCATTTTTGTATCTTAGTTATAAGCAGGAGTTTTTTTTTTTGTTATGAAGCATTTGTATTTTCAACATCAATTGTTTTATTTCAGTATGTATTTTTTTCCCAATTTATTGTTTGTATTCAAGGGTTTATCTTTTTTTATCTTTTTTTTTAATAAAGGGCTGTGTAGAAATTTGTTCTTTTTGTCTTTGAGAAATTTAGATTAAGCAATACGTAAAAAGAGTTACTTAATACTATTTATGAAATCTTCGGGGGTTAAATTAGATTTTCAAAGTAATGATAAAGTTTTGCATTTTTAAAGACGGTCTGAAAAGTAAAATTTGTTTGAATATTCGGGGTAAAAGGAATTCGCATTAAAAGTATAATCTGGATGGAAAAACTCAAACTTTAATCGCTCAAAGAAAAGATAAGAAAGAAATAAAATAGGAATCCAGATGTTGGCTTGCTATTCTGCAGTTTATTTTAAAGGAAAACACTCCAGTCTCGCTTGCTCCTCGTGTGAATTTGACGTATCTATCTCGCTGTATCCCAAGTGTAAAGAAATAGATCGCAAAAGAGGAAGAACCACCTCCAAAACCATCGATTGCTCTTGAAAAGAGACATCACGTCCAAGATCTATATATAAAGGCAATACTTCCAACTAAAAGAAAGATAGAAAAAGGAATGAGTGGGAGAGGGGAGAAAAATAAAAACATCGGAGTTAGTGAGCAACACTTTCATTAGTAAAGCTAACCAATAGGACAAGTGAGATGGTTTTCACTCAAAGGATGCGATAAGAATGCTCAGGTCACTCAACGATAATTCCTCCAATTTCTTTTCCCTCGATACTTTTTTTCATTTTTCCTTTCCAGACCTTTTCCGGTTTCCTAAGGGGCTTCCTACTCTTCTTTCATTGGATACAATTAATTTAGCAACGTGGGCCGTCATCGTGATTCTTTTCCAACCATGATACGCAGCCGAAATGAAGGTGGCAATTTATTAACGTTCTGCCACAAAGGATCTTTTTCAATAAAGGTTCTTGAGAATGCAAAGGACCTGAGTCTGCTTTATTGAATCTTTATATAAATTATACGTATAAATTTGAATATTTTTTAAGAAGATTAAGGTACGTTCTTGTAAATCCGTAGCAGTAGGTATTTATTTACTTAACTTTGAAATAGAATTTGTATTAAATAGCCATCATATGGCCCTTAAATTAAACACCATTTGATTCTGATTGTTTAATGGATGGCTAACTGCACATATATCTGTCTAATTATTTCAACATTTTAAAATATGTTTGCTGAATGTAAACTAACAGCTCATAGTAGAAGCTTGTGTGAAGTATCAATTATCACGCAATTCTTTCGTCCTGGTAGATGGACGGTGCGGGTGGAAACGAGATAGAATGGACATTTATCTTCTCAATAAAAGGAGCGGAAAAGAAAGGAGACGAAATAAATGAAATAAAAATGTCAGAATTTCCTCTCTTTTTTTTTTCTCCTCCGTTGAAGATTGGGACAGCTAAGACTACCAAGGGGGAAAAAAAAAGTCCACCAGGAGAAAAAAAAAAGAAACTATGAGAAAAGAAAACGGTTAGAACAATTAAGAACTAGTGGTCAAAGACGATGAAGAAAGACGAAATAAAAGAGAGCAGAGCTTAAGGTTGCCATCGGAACAAAAAGAAGCAGATTTTTTTTCTTTTACGCATGGCCAGGATTTGATGCTCAAACGTGGGAGAGCTTGACTTATAGCGTAAAGAAACTTTTACGGTAGAGAAAGATAAGGCATGTTTTTTCCTATCGAGTTTACTTTTTCTTGCAAAAGTCTTTTCAGCAATTTGATTAGACGACAAAACGCACATTAGATCATTTAATGCGCATTTTTTAAAGAATTGAATGTGAGGAAAAATATAACGGTGGTCGTCTTTTTAATGAATACTTAAGGAGAAAAAAAAAGAAAAACAGTTAAGAAAATTAAGGCTCTTAAAAAGTTCATTTTTTTTATAAAGATCAAACAATGCCAGCTCCGAATCTAACTAATATGTTTGTTTTATCTTTTCTCAGTTTTCCAAACAATAGTATATTTTTAATAAAATTTCATTACAAAGATTTATATTGAAGAATCTGATAAACATACCACAAATAAGGAAGCAGCCTCTATATTTTCTGCAATTTTGCTGTTTTAACAAAATGTAGGAAGAATTATATTATCTTTTTAAATACACCAACGATTTTTTTTTCCATCCATTGAGCTTTACCAATAATTTTTTTTGAATTTATGAATTTAGCGTATTTTTCTTCTGTTATCTGGTTATCCAGAAAACAAGAGATTAGCATCTTTGCATGTCTCCAGTGAAGTTCAGTTATTGATTTTTTGATGCTCCTTTAAATAACAATAAGGCGGTACTTAAGAAAAGAATATAGTAAGAAGTTTTTATGTGTATTTGTTGCAATGATTCTTCGATAATAATCCTTGTTTTTTCAATTTTGTCAATGAAAAATAAACAAATTATATTTTGTGTGACACACAAATGAATGCTCCTGCTACATTATCCATAGTATTACACCTTTAAGAAGCTTACCCATCATTTCGGTAATATCCCTAACGCTGCTTTTAAAAAATAGATTTTCTACACCAAGTTAATGATGTTTTAACCGCATTATTTTGCGTTAATTATACTGCATTATTAATCACTTCGGCTAGAGAATTACCGAAATGATAGTGTTGATTATTCCGGCTGAGTTGTGCAGCGATGTAATTAAAATCACCTTTTCTTAGATTAGAAAAAATTTACCCAACACTGATTGATTTTCAATAACAGACAAGAGAATCTTTTTTGCTTCCTAAACGAAAGTTTCTCATCGATGCCTCGAAGTGATAATATTGCACATGACAGATGACCGAAGAGAGTTCAATGATTAATTAGTTGCGGAAAAAATGTAAGAATATTCAAGTGGAGTTCAGTTCATTAGGTTAAAGTAGGATATTTCATGAAAAATTAAAATCGTCAGGATTAAGAAACTTGTAATAATTTTTGAGACTTCATTATAAGATTTTTAAATATCTAAGATATTCATTCTAAATAAAAAAATTCAAAAGCTAGCATGCTACTTTGCATGAGCCGAAATTATAAAAGAGATCGATTCAAAGTAAGAAAAGCAATTATAATAATTTAATAATGATATGATTATATTATGATGACATGATTATAATATATACATCACATTAGAATGAAACCGAACCAAAAAAAAAAGTTTTTTTTAAGCAGCACTCAAAAATTATGTGTATATGAATTAATTTTAAACTAGTTAATTTTAGTAAGTAATTCATAAGAAATTTTCGGCAACTTTTCATATTAATATTTTATAATATGTTTTTGTTTTATCTTAGCATTAGCTAAGATAAAACATAAAATGAGATTACAAAACATTGAAGATTAATTTTGGATTAGCAGTATTATATCTATGTTATCATTTTTCTTTTTATCTTGAGTAACTCTTTGCATTTCACCAAAATATTGTAAAAATTAGAGCAGGGCATTTAAAACATCGCATTCCCTTTTTAAAACTTAATAAAGTTCATATCCTTTAAAATTACTTCAGATAAAAAGATATGATCTTGAAATCACTAATCGCATAAACATATTTGCATTGTTTTCTATTTTATGTTTTTAAAAATAATTATTTAATTTCTTTGTTTTGAATTAATGATTTTTTAAATAAAAAAACCACTTTAAAAATTGAGGGTAAAATCGCTTTAATAAATTTTAATAATTTTCTGATTGTTTAAAATGTTTTAATGGGATAATTAATCTATTGAAATAAATTCTTAGATGAACGATGGAGCTACATTTAGGAAATAAACAATATGTTTTTAAAACGGCAAGTGACAGACCAGTTCCTTTATAAGACAGTTTCAGAAAGTCAGCCATAGTTTTCTCTTCTAAAGCAAAGAATAATTACTGAAAGACCAAGAGTGCTATTTGATTCTGAATGAAAGTGATGCATCAGATCACATTCCACTTCTTACGTAAATACAAAAATACTTCATACTGTTTGAAGGTTTAATGTTTACAAGTAATACAAGTCAAAAGATACAAATACTCATAAATTCTTCAAATACAATGAATCATCAGTGATGGGAAAAGTGTATCTTCTGAAATTAACGAGAAGTCCTATATGTGTCACAAGTCACAGAATTGCTAAGCGATGACAAGTAATTTCAAAAGTAAAAACTGGTATTCAGTAGAGAAAAAAATAACTAGTAAGGTTTTGTGAAAGTAAGAATACCTTGCTAAAGTTTGAAATCAAATATTCAATACAGCAATTACAAAAACTGTAACAATGTGTGAATATATTTCATCGCCAAATGAATGAAAAATACCGGGAGTTGGTGCATTATACATTCCTAATCTGTTTTATAAAAACGTGGTTCAGCATCATTCTTGTGGCTTCATTGTCTTTTCTGATAAAAAAAAAATGTTGATACTTAAACACAAAATATATGTTTGTACCACAGAAGTAACATACGTAACTGTTTATAAATGCGCTCATGTTTATGTAGCTTAGTGTGGTACGTTGCATAGTTATTACTATTTATTATTTTCTTTTCGTGATTTGATTTATTATATGCTAATTCTGCAACTGTATAGATTTGTGTAAATGTGTCAAATATATGGATATTTTAATAAATGAAGTTGAATTTAGTGGTGTGGATGCAGCAATGTGAAAGAAAATGGGTGGTTATTTTAATTTGTGTACTTAATGTTAAATGTACTTCGGTGTGAGTAAACTGTTTGTTAATATATAAATTGACTTACTGCGATATATGGATATTATATTGAATATTGAAAAGTAAATCAAAACGATGTGTCTAATTGTATGATATTTAACTATCTTGAAAACGTGTTTAACTTATCAAAAACATAGTCATGTCATCACTGGTGCTGTAATCATTAATTTCACTCAATTTTACTGAAGATAACATTGAAATTTTATTAAAATGAATAATCACAAATTAGACGCAAATAGATATTGTCATATGCACTTTACTTAGCTATACGATTAAGTACAATTTGATGTAATTTACATTATGCCAAGCTTTTTTTAGATTAAGTAATTCGTGTAAATTATGGAGATGTTATTTTTATTGCAATTTTGCAACATAAATCCAACAATCAAAAGCCAAAGGCTTTAGTTCATATAGTAATAATATGAAAACACAATCAAAGAAATACGTATTATAACACTATAATAAATTATAATGTTCTATAGCTTAAGTGTATTTAATGGAATCTTATTCTATGAATTTGTGCTAGTGATGACGATGGAATTCCTGCTATCCAGTTGAACTACATTTCTAGCATAAATAAATGTTGTTCAGTGCAATATTTCTGGTAAGTTAAAGCGAAAGAGTAATATTATTCAAATAAAAATTTATTTTTATTTTGTGAACATGTTCATGAAAAAAAAAAAAACTTACCCTGAAATAATTGTATACTTTCATTTCCATCTGATTTATTTGTTACGAGTATAATCCCCATATTTATTGGGTATGAAAATTCTGTTAAGTTCTTGGTGACGATTAAACTTCTTGAGATTGTTTAAAACTTGAATTTTTCTGTTTTTAAAAATGTGTACAGAACTTAATTTTATATTGGTATTTTGAGCTCTTGAATATTTCTAAAACATTTACTATAAGTGGAGTCAAAATATTGTGAGAAACACTGCAAAAATCATTAGTTAATGAAAAATTATCCATTTATTGTAGTAAACACGTGGTCACTTCAGGTCAAATACAATGTTATGCTGGATAGTACACTTACCATATGCTTGTAAATATTGTAAATGTATCGAAAATTCCTTTCAAAATTTGTCCTGTGATTGTGTATGTTTTCAATCTTGTGCTTGTACACAGGACTCCTTTAAGCTTACATGTAATGATGTGGCAAAAGGATCGACGTTGATTTTTGCTGCTTAATAAAAGTACAGTGTCAAATGTGATTACTGTTGTTATTCATTTTTTACAAATTTTACAGGATATACAGAAGCTATGAAGTTTGCAACGTTTTTATCATGACAATGTATGACACTAAAAGAAAATATTAAACATACATGAATTTATCCTCTTAATATATCAAAAATTCAGCTATATTAATCAACAACAAAATCAGTGTAGTACATAACTATTCACAGCTGAAATATATGGGTCTTGTTTTCATGTAATATTGAAAAATAAATGGAAACTTTATCTTAGCGTTTAAGTTTAAAATAAAAGAATAATAGACCCTAAAAACTGTAGCCTCCCAAATGGTTTGTATAATATTCATTTAAGTTTCAAAAACAGATAAACACACAAGCAAGTGCTTATCAATTTTGAATATGAATGAATTGGAAAAAAGTTCCCTGTCGGTAACCAAGAAATATCTGATATGATTCATTAGAAGTAAATGTTTCTCAGTAAACTAATAATCGTATTTAGTTATGAAAGCGAAATTAGTAATAATAATTGAAGCATCTAACTTTATAGAAAATCCATGAGGGTAAATTTGAGCAAATATTTTATGGTTTAACAAAGTTGATATGAAAGAAAAATGTATCTAGATATTAAACGACAATAAAGTCTAGCATAAACATACCTGTATAAATGAATTGCTATTCAATTATTACGGAAAGTAACAATTTTTCCATATCTGAGACATTCTCTGATATTGTTTTTCCTTATCTGTTTCCTTTCACTAAATTGTTAAATTATCTTCGAAATTGGATATTTACGAGAATTCATATCAATCTAACGTTAAAATAACTAAACTAAACAAAATCCCTACCGTTTTCACCTAAAATGCAATTATTTCCAGGAGATCGAATTTTTTATGAATGGCCATATCCGTAAATATTTGATTTACTTCAACAGTGATTAGGTGACAGATTTTAATATCGAAGGAAGCCTGGTTTTAAACTAAACAATGATCGAGGATTTAAAACCAGGTTTTACTGAAAATTATGAAAGTAAGGGGGCTAATAACAGGTGTGTTCTCGATAAAAGATAATAACAGATATTTAAGAGCACAGCTCTAACTCGGGTTTAACTCCAAATTTCAAACATTATTCATAAGATGAGGTCAACTCATAAGATTTCTTTTACGGCTACAAAATTGAAAATAAATTAATGAATTAATATAGGATAAGTTGGTTTTAATCTAATCTATAAATATTACTTGTTTTGTTTTATAAACTTTGCTGGAGACAGACTTTCATTAAAAGACACGATCACGATGAAAGTTTCTCTTTAAAAATATCTTTTCAAACAGTTTCGTAAAACAATTTCCAAAGAAGGTATGTATCAAGCCAAGGACACTTAAATTAGGAATGTTTTTAGTGGCCAGTGATGGCCCTTAAGATTCAACCGCAATTTTCGCCAGTGTTGCTGTAGCTGCGGTCCAGCCATTCAGAATTTATTTCTGAGTGCCTTCGGGTGGGAAGAAGAGCCAATAATTTGGTTTACCATGCATCCAAGCTCATCATTCCAATAAAATTGTTTTTATCGTTTGCTTGCGAATGAACACTTTATGATAAAGAAACTTTATCATAATTTCATGACAACCTTAAAGTAAAAATTATACAGTAAAACAAGTTTTGTACGAATAATTTTATGTTTGTTTCAACAATTTGATCACTGTTTCATAAATATTGTGCTCATGTTGAGTATCATTACAAAAAAAGTTTTTAAAAGTAGCTTTTCTATGTTTTCGCTTGCATTCGTAAAGTTGAGAGCTATATTATGTGCCATCTTTCTTAAAGAAAGATATTTCACAATATGCTGTATTTTTCTCAAACATTTAAGGTCCTTCTTTTCCTTATGGATTTAGTCAAGTTTATTTAAATTAGCGTCCTATTTTGATACGACATGAGGTCTATTCTAAGACAGATTTCCTAGATGAATAGTGGTCAAATAACAAGAAAGGCATCGGAGTAGGGATGCATACTTAAAATTTCCACAATACAAGAGTGGAAGGACATTAATTTCTTGATGCATTTAGCTTACTGAAGGTAGTTAAACACTGCATTTTTTCCATTAGTGTCTGGTTTCATCCTATAGAATAAATTTTGCCGCTTTACCCAAGAGACCCTTTTATTTATGATTGAAAACTACTTTTTTTGAACATTCGACAAAAGCGACATCTGGGATATTTAAAAACTACTACGCTTATAATTCATATTTGAATTTTGTGCCTTGAGCTCAAAGAATGCAAATACATTTTTAAACAGTGGGAAATAAATAAATAAAAACATGCATTTCAATTCTTAGCCCTTTCTGTAATTTGCTCTATATCTTTGCGCTTAAATTTTTCTTGTCTGAAAAAATCTAATTATGATTTGAATTATAATAATTGAGTAAGAATTTGTTGCCGGTGTGTATGTTGAAGTGCTCTACAAAGTACAGTTAAAAATAAAGCATATGGCAATAATTTATTTTACAGTGATAAAATAAATACACGCTGCACATGCCATGAGAAAATGCCTTTTTCTTATGTAACTTTTCCAAAAACACAAGTTTAAGAATAAAAATACACTTTGATGCTGATGGTTAAAAGTTTATCCTCAATCAGCTCTATGCGCATGAAATATAAATAAAAAAAAATGTAATAGTACTGTAATGTTTGATAATTTTTTTTCCATATAATTTTGCCCTCATTTATGAAGACTAATATTTTCTGCAAATTGATCAAAATATTAATTCACATTAAGTTTTAAGAAAAATCGCAGACCTCAGGTAATGTGAAGAAAGGTTTTATTTATCGATACAACAAACTGAGTAGCTTTTAATTTTTATATTTTAAATACATTTTTCCGTCATAATTTTTGAAACTAAATGCTTCCTTTAATTTTAAATGAATTCATTGTGTTCATTGGATTTGAAATTATATTGAAAAAATTTACTTTAAGCTCTCAATTCTTTACACCATTACCTTTATCAATATATCAATAGGCATTTTTAATGTTGGAGCCTGAAGCTTTCAAGCTAACATAATCTTTTCGTTTATTATTTTAATTAATATTTTATGAAATTTATTATTATTCAATTTATAAAATCAATATGCTAGTTATATTTAAATTAATAGGTATAAATGATGTCTTAAAGTGGACAAAATGCATGATGTTGTGATAATATCTTAATAAGCCAAAAACAACCTCTTTACATTGGTGATTATTTTTTGTCTACTGGATATGTTACGCACATGCAAATCGTGAGGTCGCGAGTTCGATCTTTGGCAGAATGCAATCTTTACATTGACTCGACCCCACAATACAAGCCGCCAAACTGTAAGTAAAGCAAATAATTTGCGCATGCATTTTTTTTTAATAAGTTAAATAAAAAAATTTCAAGACCTGTCGTTTCGCACTCAGTAAATTTATGAAATTTAGATTTAATTCCTATCATTCATTTTTGAATCATAAGGAATATATGAAGAAGGCTGTCTTAATAGATTAAATTACAATGTAGGCAATTATGATAAGCTGTTTCAAGTCTAATATAATGGAAAAACTGACTCCACCTATCACTTCACACGTCCTTTTTTTTACTTTTAAGAAAATTAACGTGATAAATTACCAGATGTTCGTCATTTCATTACCATGAATATTAAATACTGAAATAGTGACAAAACTTTAGTACTTAAGAGAGACTATAAATAATTTCGATTTATGCTACTTTTACAACGTGGACGACTAGCTTCCTTTAATTTTATTATTTTTGTTTTAAATGAAAACATTCTCGTGCCACGCATTTAGTATTATTTTGATGAGTTCGAAGCTACAAAATATATTATTTATCATCACCTTTACCCAACAGAAAAACGAATCAAATTTATACTTTGCAGATGAAGGATTTTTCTCATTTTGAATATTAATATGATAATGCTAATAAATTGGCATACTACCTATAAGTTATGTCATGCTACTTGCATGTTAGAACAATCATTCAAAAGGCGCTACAGGTTTTTGAACACAGTAAAGGCTATTTGGCATATAGTTAATTATCAGTAATAGGTACTCACTTTAAAACGGATTTGCGAAAATTTTAATATTTCTAATTAAAAATTTTAACGCTTTTCCTCGAACATATCTGAGTTCATGTTTGTTCAAATGCCATTTTTTACATTTTTTTATTGTTAAAAAGCCCGTACCTCTGTATCAGTTTTATTTCTGTACAGTTTTTTAAAATAATTTTAATGAATTTTTAAAAAATATTTGTAAATATTTTTTACGTTAATACATTTAGTTGTTTTAGTTATTATATGTATATTCACGATAACTGCGACAATATTTAACATACTTTTTGTGCAAAAATCAAAAACTGAAAAAATAATAACAATAAAGGTACAGATGATTAAGAGTTTACATAAATACAATTAAAAGCAAATAAAGATAGCAAAATCAAGACTGAAACATTTTTATGATTGCGCAAGAGATTCGAAGAAATGAAATATTCTTTGATGGGTAGAGATTTTAAGAACAATGAACTGTTAAAAAGTAACAATTTTCATAAAATTGCAAAAAAAAAAAAAAAAAAAAAAAACACCCTTCAAGCCAACTTTTTAAAGAAAATAACAGTAATTGAGCATATACGTCAAAAGTCAAAGATAATGTAACATGTATGAGTGATTTTGAAAAGAATGTATAGTCTTCAGATTCTTATCACCAAAGAGTCCCGCCTAAAAACGAATTTTTTTTTTTAGCTGTGTATTCAATTGCTTGAAAAGGCGAATTCTCTATTCTCAAGATCAAATTAATTATGATCCGTTCATATTAAAATATCTACCCTTCAATAGATAAAGATAAGACTATTTTACGAAGAGTAGTATAAAAGTTGAGACAAAAATAAATATCAATTAAAAAAAAGATATTTTTCTAAATTTGATATTTTGGAGACACCTTCGAAATGCACTGTAATCTCCTTCGTTTCCATTTTAAAACCACATTTTCTAATTGGTCTTCAGCGTTTTCTTTCGGAATTTCTACCTTAAGAACTAAGAATATGAATCGAATACAATCTTTGAGTCTCTTACTCGCTATATAGTTACATTTTATCACCTTTCTTTAGTTTTCGGTGATAATATAGTGTATAATAATATATGCTATAAGATCTAAAGTATTCTTTAGTACTAAACATATACTATAAGCATAATTTTAAAAGTTTGATTTTCCCTACTGTGTTTTTTCTAGTAAAGATTGAACGTATTTATTAGCTTCAAATGTATTAAAAGGCATTTACTTTCCTTCACTTGTTTTGGTTCTGGAAATATTTTTAAGAAGAAAGCTTCATTTTCCAGGAGCAACTTTTCAGTTTAAAAAATTAAAATCAAATATTTAAATTTCTCAACAAATCTATTACAAATTTATTAAAAAGCTCACAATTTCATCAAAGTTTAACTTGTCCTATTATCAGTGACTCTTCAAAAATATTAAAGAATTTTCAGTATCTAATGCTTGGTTTAAAAAAAAGGCCAATAAAAGAATCGATTAAAATATAAACTATCAATAGAGGAAAACAACATATTAAATATTTTTTTATGTTAAGTTCCCTTAGTTCAAATGTCTTAAATTAATTCTTTTAATTAAAAAAAACATATGATGTCTTTCATTTCTTAAATCGGCAAACACACAAGATAAATATTGAATCATATAAAAGGGAAATGAAAGAAGATTAAATAAGTTACAATCCCTGTTTTATAATGAAGTAGTTTAATATCGATACTTCTTTCGATTCCAAAAGCATAAATTTTATTTAGCACATTTCTCGCACTAACTTCTTCCCTTATGATTACAAATAAGTTTGAAAATTTTTGCGAAAATCGCTTTCTATTTGGAACGCATTAAGGTTTTTATAAGATTAAAACAATTCTTGATTTGCTATTTTTACTTTAAAGATGAGTCTTGTTTGGTGTATTTGGATGCAAAAAGGAAACATTGCTCATATACCTTTTTTATAATTTAATTTGCAGATTGCCAACATAAATAAATTATACTTTTTCAACAGACGAAAGCAGATCGAAACATATATTGTAATATACACTGAAGTGACAAAAGTCATGACATAGCAATATGCAAATATACATATGGCAGTAGTATCGCAGCGAAAAAGTATAAATGCGCAGTTCGTTTTCCAGAGCTTTCATTTGTGTTCAAGTTATTCATGTGAACAGGTGTTTCGTGATTTATGGCGGCACGACGAGAATTAACAGACTTCGAACGTGGAATGTTAGTTGGAGCTAGACGCATGGGTCATTCCATTGCGGATATCGTTAGTGAATTCAACATTCAGAGATCCACAGTATCAAGAGTGTGCCGAGAATATGAAATTTCAGGCATCACATCCCATCATGGACAGCGCAGTGGGCGATCACCTGCACTTAACGACCGAGACCGCCGACGTCTGTGTAGAAGGGTCAATGTTAATAGACACGCAACACTTCGTCAAATAACTGCAGGAATCAATGTGGGACGTACGAGGGACGTGTCTGATAGGACTGTGCGGCGAAATTTGTCTTCCTTGGGCTATGACAGCAGAAGACCGACTCGCGTGCCTTTACTGACAGCACGACATCGCCTGCAGCGACTCTCCTGGGCTCGTGAGCATATCGACTGGTCCCTAGACCAGTGGAAAACCGTGGCGTGGTCAGATGAGTCACGATTTCAGTTGTTACGAGCTGATGGTAGAGTTCGAGTGTGGCGCAGACCCCACGAAGCCATGGACCCAAACTGTCAGCAATGCCCTGTTCAAGCTGGTGGTGGCTGCATAATGGTGTGGGCTGTTTTTACATGGCATGGACTCGGTCCTCTGGTGCAACTGAACCGATCATTGACTGGAAATGGTTATGTTCAGCTGCTTGCAGATCACTTGCAGCCAATCATGGACTTCACGTACCCACACAACGATGGGATTTTTATGGATGACAATGCGCCATGTCACCGGGCCAGAACTGTTCGCGATTGGTTTGAAGAACATTCCGGACAATTCCAGCGCATGATCTGACCACCTAGATCGCCCGATATGAATCCCATCGTGCATTTATGGGACATCATCGAAAGGTCCGTTCGTGCCCAAACTCCTGCACCATCTACACTTTCACAATTATGGACGTCTATACAGACAGCATGGCTCAATATTCCTGCAGAGGACTTCCAATGACTTGTGGATTCCATGACACGTCGAGTTGTTGCACTTCGCCGGGCAAAAGGAGGACCGACACGATATTAACAGTCATCCCATGACTTTTGTCACTTCAGTGTATATTAGTAATATTAATAAAGTCATACATAAACTAGTAGAGTCAAAACATAGCAAACATGACTTAAAAATCTAAATGCCAAACAAAATTCTACAATATCAGTGACTGAGTGAAGAACAGTGTAAAACGACATAGATAATTTTAAGGGATTTTCTGTACTCTTAAATCGACTCGACAATTTGCTAAAATAATGTGCGAAATTTTTTTCTTAATAATTTTCGAATAATATATATTTTTAATCATCATGCTAAACTATGTACTTTTAAAACAAGATAAACGAATGGGTGCTCATTTTATTTCATCTGATAGCTCAAATAAACAAATTTTAAGTTTTTAAAAGATTGAAGATTTTTAAAAAAGTGAAATAAAAAAATGATTTTGAAATCTTATATAAGAATGAAGCCGAAAAAGTTTTAATATCCTTAATCAGGCTATGGCGCCTAAGTCATGATCATAAAAATCCATCACAAATTCAAAAGAAACATTTTTTTAAAACGAGAGAAAAATATTAAAGTAAAAATATATTTCAGTGAAGACGATAATTTTGCAGTGACATTCTTGCCTTGGGAGATATACATTTTTGTGAGCATAGTTTGTACATTCGAAAGTAATTAATAAATAATGATATGATTCTTGCATACGATTCCATATGATTCTTACGGATAATTGCATTTGAAAATATTCTTTAAATTTTTGAGCATTAAAACGGAAGGTCAGAATCTACTTCTGCCATAGATCCTCACAAAAACCATACTTCGATTGCAATTGTTGTTCCAATACAGTAGTGAATTATATTACTGTTGATACAAAAGCATAACCAATTTTTTTTTCTTATCCGGTCATCTTTAATTGTAATTATATTTAATATATAACAATTTGCGATTATCACATTAAAATAATTCCATAAAATCTTAATTTAACTGCATAATCGGTATAGTTTTCAATGCAATGAAATTCAGTTCACTGAATATATATATTTATCTCGGCTGACAATTATAAATTTTCAAATTCATTTATTTATATTTCTTTTAATTCGTTTATTTGAGCAAACATTTATGATGGAAGAAACATTTATTATTTTAAAATGTTCTGAAAATACATAGATCAACATGACAGTTATTTAAAAATTATTACTATGAGGAAATTTTCGTACATTATTTTAGCAAATTCTCAGTTCAATTTATATTTATGGGGACCAAAGATCTGTTAGAATTATCAGTATAGCTTTGCACTATTCACTCACTCATTGATATCATAGAATACTCCTTCACACATTTAGAAACTTACTTTTATTCTTGTTTAAAATATTTTTTTCTTTCTAATTGTAAATTAATTCTTGTAATTGATTTGAAAAACATATCCGAAGACTCTAAGTAACTTAATTAATTTTGAAAATAAAGCTACTCATTGCTAACACTACCATTTATAAAGTCATAAAAATAATCATAAAGACACAAAATTGTAAAGGGGAACAGATTTTGAAATCTAGTGAATTTTTTGCTTAAACGAGAACAGAAATTAGTTCTGTCGGAATTATTCTAAAATTATGGATGACTTGTGATGTACAATAAAAGTTACGAATAATTTAAAGGAGTTCTTTTGAAGAGATAATTTCTATTAGAGAGAGTCATTAGAAGAGCAATTGAAGCGCATATAATAATAATGTTTCACTTTTTTACCTTTACAAGAATATGAAAAGGTGAGAGAAATCTCTGGGGAAAACTTGCATCTTGACATTCATCTATACTTCATGATCTGGCAGAGGAATCGAACCATTCCCACTATTCCTTTCAGCCACACACTATTTTGCCGATAGAACCTTCTGCCAAAATGACACTGGAGACGGCATTCATTTGGTGAAGATTTCCCGAATTTTTAAGTATCCTGGTTTTCTTAAAAATTAAGGCAAGCAAATAATTAGAATTATATTAATAATAATCAATATTATAATAATTATATTTAGTATAATTTATAATTCAGTATAATTAATAATTTTTACATTAATAATCTATACTTATAATAAAGCTCAATGTGTGTGTGTGTGTGTGTTGGCGCTCTACAGGCCAGACCGTTGGACCTACAGCTACCAAATTTGGTACATGTATACCTTGGAGGTCGGGAATGTGCACCTTGGAGCCCTTTTTTCGAATTTTTAATTAGAATTTGAATTAATTAAAATTTAAGTGAAATTTCGACGTTTTTTCGTTATAACTTCCGAAAATATTATTGCACAAACATGATATTTATATCAATTTAAAGATTAATAAAATTAGCTTTCTAACGGTATCAGTTTTTTTTATTTATAACGTAAGCTTCTATTTTTAAATATTTAATATATTAAATATTTAAAAATATTTAATTAATACATAAATATTTTAACTATGTTTTTATCACGTGACGGGATAAAATTAAAGAATGCCGGAAGTTAGAATTTAAAAAAACTATCATCGCAAAATAAATCTAAAGAAATGCAACTTTTAACACGTGACTGGATACAATAAAATAAATATAAAATGAGATATTTTCTTTAAAAAATGCGAGGCAAAGGATTGTAAGATCGTTTGCAATATTTAAATCATTAATTGAATAAATTATCTTTATTTATACAGGATATGCATTCAAATTCCTTTCCAATGGCCAATTTGTAAAATATTATTAATAGGCATTATTAATACTATTAATTTGATCTAAATGAAGTAAATAATTACATTTTATGTAGTTTAAGTTAAACAATGCATTTATGAATAATGACTTTTATATTTCTTCATACTTTGCTCTGTGACCCATATTTTACAAAGTATTTTTATTAATATTTTAAATAAAAGTTACTACATCAATCAGTCTTCTAAATCAATCATTAAAACTGACTGATTTATAAAAGTAAAGAATATTATTAGGAAAACGCTTTCTTTTAGAATTTTCCGTCCATCATCTTAAAGAAAATATTAATTTCGGGCCAATCAATGCCCGGAGTTACTTCAAGGCTAATGAATATGTGATTTATTTGAAAATGTTAAAAACCAATTACTCATGGCGAACCAGCTGGTCGCCAAAGGCGGCTAGTTTATAATAAACTAAATGATGGAATTTACTTACTCGTTTACGTGATAGAAAAATAGTCCTTAGATTGAATGGAAGTTTTGCCCCATAAATATTTTTGTTTCCAATATGTAAACTTTATTTGAATTAATTTCTATATGAAACCTATAAATGTTTTACTATGGCGTGAAGTGAATTTATATCCATTTTCCATACTTTAAAAGTTATCCCCCCCTTCCCAAATTGTACTGATTTGATTCTTTACAAAATGTTTCTTTTTCCATTTTATTCAATATCTTGAATGTAAGGCATTATGGGTGAGAATTATTACTTCTGTACATTTTCACAATCCACAAAATCTATCAAATGCTATACTAAGTTGAATATACTATAATTGGAAATTTCTATAGCATTGTTTTTTTTTTAGATTGGATGTTATAAGTCCTAGATAGTTTCATTATTAATACCTGATATTCTTTGCTGGTTAGTAGAAGGATGTAATCAGTGACAATCATACATGAGTTTGTAAACATAATAGCTGCACTTGTTCCTTTAAAAATAATTATCCTTTCAAAATTAATAAATACAACATATATGCCCACTCAAATTTGAAATGAGCTTTATGGCTTTAAAAACGGAGATTTAGATAGTGCAAATAAATGCACTTTATGATGATTTTCACTTTAAGACTTTCTACAAGCTAAACGGATTTGAGAACGAAGTAAGAATCATAAATGACAAATCGGGTATCGCCATTCTTATCAGATTAAATTTGAGATTACAAAATATTTCTTTACTTTTGAGCAACTTCAAAATGGATCTTGGGTTAAAAAATAAGACAAATTTACTAACGATACGCTCATGCTTTTAATATTGAAACCATTAATTGCTAATTTCTGAAAATTAAAAAGTTTTGCAATCGAGGTTTTGAAAGTTACTGATATTTTAAATAGGATGAAAAACACAATTTTACTTTGTTATGGAATTTAATACAATTTTACTTTGTTATGGAGTTTAATCGCTGCATATGTCATTTTATTAAGCTATACTTGTATTTTGTTATTTTGTAAACTGCTAATATGGGATATATATAATATTCTGAAATATTATAAATAAATTCAAAAGTTTTAAAGCCTTTTTCCCAGATAAAATTGTCACTCGTACCGTTTAAAAGTTTAATATTGATCCTTTTTCAAAGCAAATTTTTAAAATTACGTTTTGTTTTTTCAAAAATTTTAAAAAAGAATTAGAACACATAAGAATATTACAATTCTTTTCATTCTATTATTGTATTATGCTTCGATATTTTAACTTAAATCCTGCTTCTTCTCAGAAAAACGGATAACTTGTCCCCTTTTGGTCAGAAAAAACTAAAACTTGTTTCAGTATTTGTTTTGTAAAATAAATGTTACTGTGAATTAAAACCTCTGTTTACATTTTGTGAAAATTTTATCTTTTGGATTTGATCTTGTGGCAAATTGCCACAATGTTTTATTTAGTGAAAAAAATGATTTCAGGTATAATATTTCAAGTCGAACGAATTTTCTCTGTATGTATTAAAAATACAAAACTGAAAAGTTTAAGCAACGTGGTTCCTTTAGTTATTGTAATAAATTTGATTGCAGCGCTTGTCGGCATTTTTGAACCAATTCATCTACGGGGTTCAATTTAGAACTTGAATTAAAAAAAAGAAGAAAAACATTTGGATTTTATACCTTGTCACCATGTTGCGGTTTATCGTGAAATTAATGATCTCTTGTCTGCATGTAGGACTGATTTCTTTTCAGGACATCTAAGCAGCCTCATTAAAATTAATCAATCTTTCGAGAAAATTTTTATGAGGTATTTTTCTGAATTTTCTTAGAAAGACTAATTGAAATTGGGGAAAAAGTTAATGAATATTGAAGAGAAACAGGAAGTGATTAAAAAAAGGAATTCACTTATAATAAAAAGTAAAATATTAAGGAAGTTATAAAATATTTTGCAATGTTTTATGTATAAGCCGATATGAATTTGTAATTTCATTCAAACTAGTTGCTGTTTGTTTCTCCCTTCGAATTAAAAATATATACTGCAATTAAAAATTTAATATTTACTTTAAAAAAAATGCAATAGAGAAAAACCCAGTTAATAAGTGAATTCCAAAATGAACATCAAACACTTAAAAAAATAAAAACTATAAGTAAGGAACACTACTTATAGAAAAGCACCAATATAAGTTATAGGTAGTGAACCATGATGAAACTAATACAAGCTATAAGTAAAACACTATAAAACATTAAAAAACGTATAAATCATTTAATATGTACATAGATTCAACCTAAAAGCATACACATAATTAGAATTTAGGAATTGTTAGCTCTGAGCCTTAAAAGCATTAAAAATTTTATGAGATATTTAAATGCTAAGTACATTTAATATGAAGAACATTAAAAATAAATTTGCAAAATTAAATGTTCAATTAAAAAACATCAAAAAATAAGTCAAGGATATAAAATTTAAATGCATTCAACCCAAAAAACTTTAGTAAATGCTCTAAGCTTTAATATGGTGAACATTTGATTTTAAAAATACCAAAAGACATATTAAAAGTTCAAAATGTATCAGAAAAAGGAAATATTATAATTGAAAGTAACAGCAACAATAACGGCAAAAATAACAAAACTGACAAAGATGATTCAAGCTGTTGCAGGTTCGTTTAGTGCATTCAGATGAACGTCTCTTTTTGAATCTACAAGAAGGAAGGATCTCGCAATTTCCAACCGCACTCAGATGAGGAGACATTAGTAGGCATTCCTCTACAAGCTTCCAAGTCACACCAGTGAAAAGCAATTTAATCTCCAGGCCAGTGTACATGGTGGACCTTATGAAGAATCTGATCAGGAGTCCCCGTAATCCCAACTGAGAAGTCGAAATCACAATGAACTTATAGCGTATCAAAGAAGTAAGAAAACATAATCTTAAAAGAAATCAGAATTTTTGGATAAAATTTTAGTAAATATCATCTGCTGCACCATTTATCATAGCTGCAAGCAAAAAAATTTTAATTTTAAATTGTTTCACTGAGAGATTTTGATTGGGGCTTGAAAGAAGATATAATTGATTTTATTCGTCATGGAAAAAATTACCAATAAATTGATATATGTTTTTCTCCATTGTCAATAGAGATGACTGCACTAAAAATTACTCCGCAAGAAACGTTATTTAAGCATTGTCAAATGTATCAAATTTATTTCCATAAGTAAAAAGGTAAATAAAAGTTCATGAGAATAAAAGAACAGAAGCTTAAAATTATTGTATATTCTGTTTACATTTATGTCTCGATAATCGCATAGTAAACTGAAATTATATATGTTATTAAAATAATCAGAATTTCTGGATTTAATGTTAGTAAATATAATCTGCTATGTCATTTTCATAGCGGGTTGCAATAAATTTTAATCCTAATTTTTGCATTTGAAAGTTTTAATCTCCGCAAGAAGGTAGAAGATAGAATTTATTTTCTATGGCATGGGAAAACTACCGATAAATTGACATTTATTATCACCGATAGAGATGATTATATTAAAAATTATTCCATTAGAAATATTATTTAATTACCTGTCAGATATGTCAAATTTATTTCCTTATGAAAAAAAAAGCAAATAAATTTTATGAGAATTAACTGTTTACATTTGTGTCTCGATAACCATAAACTGAAATTTTTTAAGGAGTTCGTACGAGGACACTGGGCTGCTTCGAAAACTTTCTATGCATACAGAATCATAATATCATATTTTAATTACACAAATAATTCATAATATATTTTCGTATTTACATAAATAATTTTTTGTGAAGACATGCTTTGTTTTACAAATATCAATTATATTTTACCTTCTGTCACCGTTAGGAAGTTTTCCAAATCGTATTTTTGATGTTTTAGCCGAGATAATGACATTTTGATAGTTTATATAACTTAACGGCATTTTTCTGTAAGCGACTTCGGTTTTCAATTACAAAATGATCATAACATTTGGAATCACATGCTTGCATGGTAATAGAACTGTAAGTGCTGTATATATAGTTTTGTAGCTGGCTGGCTACGTGTTCAAACAGCATTCAGTAAAAAAGAGGAGCATGCAAAATCTATCACATATCACTTTTATTTATGTATTATTATTGTGGAAGAGAACTCTGATCATACTATCCTTTCTATCCTCAACATAGATACTTATTTTTTGGGAAGCTAAGTTGCTCAAATCCGCAATTGAGCCTTGCCAGTGCAGCATTTTTTCAGATTTTTATTCTGGAATTACAACATGCAGCTATCATCCAATACGAAACAACTTCCCCGTCCTTTCACAGCTTTGTGTCCAAAATATTTATTATTCACTAGACCGTAGTTTGAAAGTGATTAGTACCAGCCAAGTTTGTTTGGAACGAAGTTTCCAATCCTATCTTCTAAGCGTTTATTCCTCAAAACCCAAGTGCCTTCTCAAAGACAGTGCCATAATTGTTAAAATATTCTGATCATTTTATCCCATAATCATCGTAGTTATTTTTATACATATTCAGTATAAAACGCAGTTAAAAATTGATACGATGTAGAAGATTCAAATGTCCTCATCATAACTATGAGTTGTAAGTTATATATTATGTAGATTTTAAGTTTGAGCAGAAATTGCCTCCACCATCAATTTCATCGAAGGAAATGATGATCATTGAATGGAAGGATATGTATATGAAAGAGTCACTAAATACCATTATCCTCATATGAAGTGATTATTACACATGTAAAAGGAATAATATGTAACTCATTTAAATTGTCAAATCCGAATTCTGTTATATAAGAATGACAACTTCTACTTTCTTCTTTCATTGGCAGACAATGTTGTTTTAGATTAAGCCCAAATTTCAAATAAAGATAATTTAAGCATAGGAGGGCGAATTCTGAATAAAGAAAAAAAAAAGCCTCCCTCCTCCCCCCTAAAAGTTAACACAAACTAGTACAAAACTAGTATTGAAATTAATATTACAAGAAATGCGAAAATGGTTGAAACATTTAATTAATGTTGAAATGGTTGAAAAAAATGCACACTGAGAAATTAATATAGTATGAAACTCATAGAAATTTATTTTTATTAATTAAGAATATATTTAAATTTTCAATGCGTTGATTTTATTTTTGTGTAGGTGATATTGCATAGAAATTTTCTTTTTCAAATATCATACCTTTAGCTGTTAGTATATAAAGTTTTGTTACATTCTGTACATTAGACTTAACTACTAATGCCCCAAAATAGTAAAGTTATTTTATAGCCAACCTAAAAATAGCGAAAGTTACTTTAAAGCCAGAAAGAAAAATGAATCAAGCTTTATTCGAATGTTTGAAACTTGTTCCTTCTGAGATTTAAATTAGAGAAATTCATACTCTTGTGTTCTTAGTCGAGATATTCTAAGCTTAAAATGTTCAAAAGTAAATTAATTAGGCTAATGTCTACTCGTTTTTAAAATTGAGATGAAGTAAATCAAAATCAAACAATTCTTTTAATCAAACAGTATTGTAAGCAAAAAAAAATGAGGTATAATATTTACAAGTGATCACAATTTTAATATATGTATTGGACGCTTTTTAGATTTATGTATTTATAAATAGACAATATATTCTGTTATTTTTTTTTTGATAGAATATCTTACTTATTTCTAATTCATCTGTCTGGCATCAATTTTAAACAAAATTAGCAATTAATAAAATTAATTGTTACTCATTTATTTTTAAGGACATGTAAAAAATTGTCAAAATACCTTGCGAATTTCCAATAACAGATCTAAATTGCTTCAGAAGTGATATTTCCTTACATTGAAACAGGTTTCGTTACATTTAGAAAAAGATGAAAAGCAAAACTTATTTATTTAAATTAAAATAAAACAACTTCTTTTTGCAACAAATTTTATTCATGCAACAACGAGATAACCAGAAGCAACAACAGTATTGTAGGTAAGAATTTAAAACTTTATATGACATATTAAGTGACAAATACGAAAACTTTTGAAATGGCATCTAAAACAACATAAATAAAGAAGCCATTAAACAAAATTAATCGAACTTTGTTTTAAGTGGTTTTCATGTATTACCATTTCTACCTGCTTGCCTTATACACTGTAACATCTTTCCCAGATTTGAGTGAGATACATAATTTCATTTTGAAAAATTTCCGAAGTTCAGAGGACAGAGGCAATCTGAATTCCTTTAGTACTCCAATTACAGAATTATGGGATTCAAGGATAGTCTGTCTTAAAATTTACTGAATAACTTAAAATATACTTCTTTATTTACAATATTTTCTCCAAAGAATGTTTCTTTTCTTTTTTTTATGTCAGAAAATTGAGTAAATATTTAACTAAGAAAGCATAGTTCTTCTTTTAATGAATTTTTGATCGATTTCTGAATGAATATGACACTTTCTTATCCTCATAAGTATACCGCTTAAATTATACATTGTAGGAAACATCAAGCGAATACTCCCATAAGCAAAGAAACTTATATGGCGGGATTTTTTGTGTGTTCATAGAAATGAAAGATTGAGTTCATATTTCCTCTCAGTTTGAGCGAATGGTTATATATAAGCGTTATTTTTATAGATGTTATATCAGGAAGACTCAATCGAGAATATCGGAAATATACCCAAGTTACTGACTGAATTTCATTCGGGTAATTCATTCATTTAATTAAAAATTCAGATTCATTATTCTTTCATTTGTGAAAATACAATTTTCTGTAACTCAGCAAAGATTTTTCGGGATTAATTGTTTTCATTGTTTTTTTTTCTTATGATCAGAAATTTTTCAGTGAAGGAATTTGCATAGTACTAATTGAAGATTTTGTTTTAGTTTTAAGTCAAGGGATAAATTAAATTTGAATTGACTTGAATATTTTTACAGTTCATCTTAGACAAGAATTATTCATCTTAATAGAAAATGATGATGACTATAAATTGTGGGGTATTTTTTTAAATTAAAAGATAATTTAACTGTAAAATTCGTCTCCCTTTTGAAAAAGAAATTCAGGGATATGCAGATAATATCTTAATATTATCTGAATTTAGGAATACGATAATATAACCAGCAAATTGAAGCTTGTAGGATAATTCCGATATCGTTGCGAATTTCAGTCTTATTTCATTTGCTTAGAATTAAAAGAAAACAAATACAATATCTTTCAGAGAAAGATGACACATTTCTAAAGAAATTTTCACAATTCAATATAAAAATTATATCGATGTAAATTATAAAATAACATTTGAGATATTATTTGATAATATTTGGTTTTTGTTTCTCAAGTCAATAGCCCCTATAGGTCTGTAAATAATAATACTCTATTAATAGAATAATATTTTCATAACATGAGCCATTTTTTTAAAACATTAAAAATGTGAAATCGATAAAACGCAGCATCGATAATTTTCTTTATTTAGCCGTAAGACTTCAAGAAAAAAATTATTATTATTTTTCTCAAATATATTATTAAACTGTTACATAATTTGGAATTTCTGAATTATTTTGCAGCTTCAAAACAAATTTGATATCATCGCTTTTGTTTCACACTCACTAATGTGTAGATTCCTCAATGAGACTAATATTTATGCAGCTTTAAATATTACTTACACTTTAAAATATTGTTTTACTCCCGTATTACAACAGAATTCAAATTATTTCAATTAATTAATTTAATATTACCAATCCCAAGTAATTAGAACCCTGTATAGTTGAGTAATTGACGGAAAACAGCTTATTTCTACAGCTTGTTTTAATTCATTAACAAAATCTACTTTGGAACTTGCATTTTTTATATTAATATGCTACATTAAAGTATCATTACCTGAACTTTTCAAACAAAATCAAATCTCTTGCTGTTTTCACACAAAAAGTTAGTTTGCGGACCATTATTATTATTATTTACTGTAACTGATCCGAAAGAGCAGAATTGAAACTTAAAAGGAGCTTTGTTGCTCTTCATTTAACTCCACTATAGTTGTGCAGTCGCAATATTTTTTTTCTTCCATTGATGTAATAATTAGTTTTTTTTTTTACTTATTCTGTAATTTTTATTTGAGACGCAATAGAACAAATAAATAGAATAAATGTTGCATACAGTATAATTACTGCATACAGTATTTCCGATTTTTATATCTGCTAAATATGAAGTTTTTTTGTAATATTAACATGATTTAAGCGAATGAAATATATTAATTTTATAAAGAACAATTTCTTGACTAAAAATTCTAATTTTAAAGATAGTCGAATTCTAAAAAGTATTATAAAATACCATAATAAACAATAAAGATAAGGCATTTCAGTTATGTAATAATCTCTCTGCAATTGAATTCTAACACAATGTATTGATGAAATTAGAATATTATTTTTGAATTTTATTCAGATATTGTGGATATTTTAATCACTGAAGTTTTGAAATAAATATTCCACATGGTTAAAACTACTACTTTCAGTGTAAATTTCAGCATATTCGCATAGTAAAATTTCTTGAGGGGGAAGGAGGGACAAATTCTGAATTCATACATTCAATAATAAATTTTTCTTAAAAAACACACGCCAGGACATATTTTCTTCTGTAAAAAACACGCACGAATATCGATTTATGAATGCTAAGAAATTCTTTATAGCTAAAAAAGCCATCAACAATTGTTCTAAAAGGAATAGTAAGAGAGCGGCCACAGTTTATTTACTTATCTCTTTCTTTTCTTGTAGAATGGTAGTGTAAATAAATCACCTAGCTTAGACTTCCGTAGAAAACAGAAGAAAAACCTCCTTTGGTAGCTTTATGACTGGAAAACGCAGTCTCTAAAGTCATTTTATTTAAGATCTGAAAGACGAAGGAAAAAGAAGCTCTTAGGAAACATGTTCAGTTTTTCTTTATTTCCTTATCTTTCGACTTTTTTTCTTTTCAATATTTTTGTTTTAACCGGAGGGAATGTCTGTCGAATTTCCTCCCACTCACGTGACCAAGGATCATCCCATACAAAAAAAGAGCAATCAAATAAGAATAGAAAAATTTTGGGAGAACAGAGGGGAAAAAACTGTTCCCAGACCTTTTAGTCCCGTTGGGACAGGAGAACAGGGTCCAGTCTGTTCTTTTTTATGGCATTTTTTCTTTAATTTTTCTCCACCCCGATTCGTATGTCCTACTTACGAAGGAAGGGATAGGAAAGAAAACAAATATTGTGGAAACAGTTCTGCACTCTAAGATTTACGGTGGGAAAAAAGGATTTTATAGGAAATCGTTGACCAGTCGAACTTTAATTCAGATAGCGAACTTCCTTATTGAGGCTTCAAGGAGTAATAGACGAAGGTCAGTGTCGCTGGACATAAAACGGAATTACTTTTTCTGACTGAGTACCTTAAATATATTTTGGACAATTTTTCAGTGGCTTTCAAATTTTTTGTTCAGTTGGATGTTCTATTTCTTCTGTTATGGTTTTAATCGTTCAGAAAGGTTCCACATCAGTTGGACAGATAAAAAAGTGTCTATAGCGATGAATAGTTATCCGAATTTATTATACTGACATATAAACAAAAATCTATTCTTCGGATGATAAATCATTAGTCTGTTGGGAAATCAGCTGAAAAGAATTTAGATGGAAAAATCCACTGGGAAAGAATCAAATAAAAATTTCTTGCATATTCCTCAGTTTTTTTTTTCTGATTAGATTTTGTATGAGAACAAATGTATAGCTGAAACAGAAATATTTTGTTTGTATTGAAATTCCACTGTAAATTTTACCTTGCAAGTACGAATAATTTCTAACATGATATCTATAGAACTGTAACATCGACAGATCACTAATTCTATTTTTCGTACAGAATTTGCTTCTAATTTTATAAAACTCTAGTAAAATTAAAAACTATTTGTTTTATCTTTTTATATGGAATGCATATTTCAAGCTCAGTTTCATAAAAGCATTTCTTTCAGTTTCGAATATTTGGATGGGATATAACTGATATCAACGTTCTGGAAATTTTAAAAGGGGCTTCAATTGAAACCATTCTTGACCTATTTTCAAATTAATCGACCAACAGCTTGGCAAGATTCACAAGAAATTGGCAGACATTATTTTTTAGCATGGTTCAGTCATTAACAGTAGTTAATTTGTTGCAATGTGAGAAACATTTTGGTGAGTTATATTGAATTTTTGTGTTAATCAAATGTATACTTCAAAATTAAACTTCCGAATGTTATTTTAGTAATTCTTTTCGCACTGCAATTTCAAACACTTGGTTTGGTGTATCTCTCTAACACTGTTCTATGTACGAACAAACAATAAAGGTCCAAAGAAATGCATAAACTGTGATTGGATTTGCTGATTAATTGAAACTTGTACTCTCTAGCAGTGGACATATGTAAGAATACACTAAATATAATTTCTCTTAAATCAAGAAAACGAAGAATGCAATAAATATGTATGAAAGGGCTTCTTGAAGTACATTGAATTAAATACTATTAAGTATTCTAGAACAATTTGCTCTATCTTTAATGATCTTAAAATCATCAAGTGTAAAACATTCTTTCTTATACCAGATATTCTAAATCGTTGGAGGTCTGATGACTGTGCAGGTTATACTTTGTACATTTTGCCAGCTGATGATTACAGTATACGGACATGCATTGTCACTTATGCGACCCTAAAGATAGGAGAATAAAACCGGCTGCAGCCCACAATCAAAGTATCGTTGTGCGGTCAACGAGCCTTTAATGTGACCTGCTGTTGTATCAGATCACACCCCTTGTCATGACCCCAAGCTGACGAAATGTATGACGGTGTGAAGAGAGACCACCCCTGTTCTTGGGTGCCTCCAGATACGCCCACGCTGATCATTACTGCATGCTTAATACTACAAATATCAAAGAAATGCAACGTATGCTTTATTTTTTTATTTGTTTTCTCTCTTTAGTAATTATTCCTGTGATGAGATACTTACAAATGAACAACAGGATGTAGAAATGCAATCACAAAAAATATTACTTTTCCACCGGATGTAAATTGATAAACTTACTTTCGTTTTCTTTCATTGAAATTCTTAATTTATTTTTATACTTCGGGGAAATAAATTAAATGTTAGCATATTTGTTGTATGATTTAAACGCATGAAAAAATTGGGCAGATAAATAACAGGATTTTCGGAAAATATGTGGCCATATTTTAAATTATTGCAAAGTTAACTAAAAGAAATTTTTTTATTCTCCCCCTCTTTTTTTTTCTACTACCGAAAAAGGGTTAAGAAACATTGCATTTATATAATAGGGAACCTTGTTAAGATCAAGATTAAATGTGAATATTGTTAATATGGTAAAGACTGATCTGCTATTTCATTACCGCTATTATTAGTTTGACCAAGTCCACATTTAAAAAATATATCAAGAGTTAAATTTCTTGTACAAAGCCTTCAACGACTCTGAGAAAGGTCTGGTAAAAACTGATGCAACAAATTATGCGTCAGAAAATTCATAAAAATCCATTTTTCAACAATGTCACGTGTGTTAGTATGGAGCATTGTATTTCGAGCATGAGTTTTGAGCAACCAAGAGTCTAACAATAAAAACAGTATAAAAATTTCTGGAGTTTGTTTTTTATTCCTAGTTTGACTCTCTCTTTGTGAAATTTTGAAGATATCTGGAGATTCCAAACATATCATCTGAAGTACCAACTTAAAATTGGAGGAATTATCTATGGAATTAAGTCAGCTTGATGTTCCTACTATTTTTTTCCTACTTGTACAATATTTTTTGAAATTATATTTTAATTACATCCATGAGATTATGCTCTCTGATAAATGCATTCAACATTTTTTATTTCTATTTTCAATCAAGTGGCAATGCAGTAAAAAAATAATTAAGAAGGTATGTGATATTTTCATTCGACCTGAATTATGATATCCAGGCTAAAAATATATTTATAAATATAACGCTTATTTTTTACAATTTAATTTCTGGGAAACAATGGAGAAAACTAAATACGTTGCATTAGGAAAAGTATCTTTTCCTGGTGAGATATTTCATACAGAATTTAACCTTCATAATCAAATTTAAAAAAAAAGGATAGAATGTAAAATGTCCTTCAACCATCTCTTTGTATTCTTGCCCTTGTTGATATGGATATTGATAGACAGACAAACAAACTTTTTAGAATCAAAAAGTCCTAAACAAGGAGAGCTATTAAAATATGAAGATAGAAATTTCTGATGATTTAAATTTTGAGTTTGAGCACTAGAAAGTAAAATACATATATAGATATATTTCAGTTCTTCGTACTTTCTAATTCGACAAAACATTAACCAATATTTATTTGAACAGACATAGTTTTTCAATTTTTGCAATTAAGATGAAAAATTTTGTTAACTTTATGATTTTTTTTCATTTGAATGCAGGTATTTTTCTTCTGGTTTGCATTTTCCTGTTTTTTTATGTATTGTTCGAGTACTCAAAAAGCTTAAATTATCTTACAAACGCTTCAATTATCTTAAAACGTGTAGATTTTTTTTGTCTATCTATATATAATTTCAGCCAAGATAAGATTATATCTTTCTTGCTTTATAATTAATTTTAAAGGATGCTTAAAAAAATCAGTCGTAATTTTGAAATATCAGGTAATTTAAAATGAATCTTTGCTATATAGATGGGAGAATAATCTTTCTTTCTTCCATTTTTTTGGAGCGGGGGGATATTGAATATTATCTGATATAGTTTTTTAAGAAACTGCTAAATAAAATTTAAGAAAATGGAGAACTTAAAAAAGATTAATATTTTTCAATAAGTTTTCATGCGCCTTTTTCAAAAATCATTAGTTAAATAGCCAAATAGTCATTATGGGCACAATATTTATCCATTTATAAGGTTTCATATGCATTTTCAAGAAGTTTAAAACTCCACAAAAATGCCTATGGAAAAAATATGTTGCATGAAGTTAAGCTTCAAAAGTTCTTTAACTGCTTAGTTATACAAGTCATTGTATTGATGCATATTTTTGGATTAAACAAGATAATAATTCTAAGCAACTATTGAACTGCTATTAATCTGCCAGATATCCTGATTTATACCTCATGGAAAAATAAAGGAGATAATTTTGTTCGATGGACTTATTCAGAAGAAAATCCTCAAACTAAAGCTTAAGAATTTAGAGCAACCATCCAACAATACTGAGAAAATACCAATAATACCAGTAAAAAAATCTAAATTAATAAAAAACTCAAAATAATGATAAGTAATTGATAAGTCATTTCTTTAATTGAGTAATTTTCTTAAGCAAAACTTACTCATAATCAAAGAAAAGGACTTATCAATTGCTTATTATTTTTTAGTTTTTTATTGATCTTAATTTTTTCTCCAACAAGTCTGATATGTATATAAAAAAAAGCGTTAAAAATGTTATTAATTTTTCTATAATGTATTATTGATGATGCTTAAGCAAAGTGTCTATAACATGCGTAGAATATTCCTAGATTTCATAAATTTATCTTATTGAACAATTTATTTCTCGTCTGTAGGATTTTATGAAAAGTCTAAAAAATAAAGTCAACGAAAGAAGCTGTTTTTACAATGCTTGAAGGTGTTGCGTGGAATCGATGACTCATGTGCATTACAAATTTTATCAATGTCCGAAGATCTGAAGAATTTAAACTTCATTTCAACAAAATTAAATTGTATAACCAAGATGATTCTCAGTTCTAGTTAATAAGTCTGTACTATTAAATCTGCTCAAATAAAGTCACATTTTCTGAAACGCAATTACCTGTCTCTGTAAAATCATATAATAATGATGGCAAAATGCTAATATCTTTTTCTAACGTGGGCCTGTTTAATCTATTCCTGGAATATGCTTATTATAGCAAGCATATTTCAGACAAACAAAGCCTTTAGAAATGTAGAAGACAAACAAAGCATTTAGAAATGCAGAATACAAACAGTGCCTTTAGAAAAGCAAAAAACAAACAAAATCTTTAAAATATGTATGTAACATTAACTGCAGCTGGTTTTGGAATTGCGGAAAAACAACTAAATTTTTTATGTTTTAAAGAAGGAGTTGAAAAGCCACTTTGTAAAATATGCTTTCTATTCAAAAAGCATGCAATTTTAAGTGTTTTTGAGTAATTTCATGCAAATACTTTTAGTTTGAGGATATAGCTTTTACTGTCGACAGGAAAATACTAAATCATGAAAAGCGGTAAACTAAAGATGAATCAGAGTATTCTCTCTCATGACTTTTGAAAGAATTACAATTCTTTTATTTTTACTTGTTCCTATTATTAAAAAAAGGAATCATACATTTATATTCATGCTATTATTGATGATATAAGATATATTTGAAAAACAGCTCTTAAATATTCTATAAACAAAGTCAATTGCAAAGCATTTCCTGCGTAATAAGTTTAATTAACCTTTTATGAAATACAGTATTTTTACAACACAAATGCCTGAAATTTAGTTCCTTTTCCTTTGTTAGAGAAGAAAACTGCTTTTAAGTTTTAAACAGTAACAAGTTTTTTAGGTTAATAAAAACAATTAATCAAAACCATATGTAACATTATTTATTACAAATGAATTTCCTTGGAGTTTTTGTAAATTAGCTCCCTATTCTATACAGATATTGAAAATATTGATTTAATGAAAGAAAATTATATTAAATCATTTCAAAACCTAAAATTCAATGGTAAAGAATATAATAGCTTTGTTTATATTATTTAATTTGAATAAGGGAAAGTATCTCAGTTTTTTAAATTTATGTCTATAATCAAAGATATAACTGAAAGTTTACAAAATCTGAAAAATACAATCTACTAAAACACACATAATTAACATCTGTCTAAATCATGTATGTAATTGAATTTAACAAAAGGAATTGATTGCATTTTCGATTTGGAATACCATATGAGCTTTACAGATCTGTAGAACTAAATCCGAATACAAGATCACATATATTTGCACTTTTTTGGGTTTAATACACTATTTATCATAAGAAAACAATTTTTATTTTTGCAAATGAATGTAAGCACTCATAAACTAAAAGAATATCATACCATAGTTATATTATTTTAACGTGAAAATAAATTGTAACATTACTTTTCACCTTTACATTACTTTTGAAGATATTCTGAAAAGTTTGACGAATGTAAGATACAGTTTTACATATTCAATATCTTATTCATAGAGTCAAAACTAATGATATTTTATTCTACATTTAGGCTGTTTACATGATGAATTTTTTATACGAATTTGCTCACTACAACAATTTGTTTTTTTATGTGTGTGTGTGCTTGTGTATGTATCAACATTTTCAAAAATATATACAAATTGGTTTTATTTTTTGAGCAATGAATGAATAAAATCTATTCGTACGTTTCATACTTCTAATTTTAGCTAATCTTTCATTTCAGACCGAAAACTGTATGTTGGTTCTTTCATATGTGTAGATGCATATTCTTGTTGTATATTTGATGCTTTTTTCACTTCATATTTTTTCTTGATAGGTTGCTTTCCTTTTTTACAGTCTTCGAAGTCTTCTCAAACATTTCTGAAGACAAATGTTACTCATTTCATTCGCATATATAATGGAGCTTGGTTAATTCATAGTCGACAAGACTTGATTTACAAAACACTAAATTAATAAGTTCAATAAAATAGATCTCCAATTTTTAAGCTAAAATTTATAATAAAGATTTATTTTCAATATCCAATAATTTTAATAAATATTAACTATAATTTACAACACATTTCATTATTTTTAAAATACATTACAACATACATCAACACAACGTTTATTATATTGCTGAAGGAATATAACACCTTTTAGTTTTGATTTGGCCAAAATAAATTCAAATACTGGTAATGATTTTACATTATTAATCAGAAAGTCAAGAGAGTAGAGAAAAAAAACATGAAACATCTTCTGATTTCAGATTTAAAACGTTATGTTCGATTTATCTAAGTTTCGCATTATGACATTTTAGTAAGTAAAATAAACACAAAAGGGTGATCAAATAAACACAATTCTACACAAGTAGATTTTAATACAGATAAAAGAAAACTGTGTTTCATAAATTATGTAAGTTTAGAAATTTTTTGTATTTATTTGTTGCTGACATTACAAGAAGGGAAAAATAATTTAAAAAGACCGACCAATACATGTACTTGAGGTTTTATCTTTGTATTTTTACTAAAACATTTATAAACAGACAGAGCATTTATAAATGTTTCGCCATTTATTAAAATATATTTATTTAATTGTAATATATTTCAAATGATGCTTTTATATAATTAATATAATTCTTCTCCTAAACAACATGCATTTTTATAACATATTTCGTAGTATTTCTTTTTTAGATATCACAATATTTCAAATCCAGTGGAATCTTTTTTTTTTTATCTTCATTTGAAACTGTTTTTAAAATTTATTTTCCTCCCCTTTGGAAATATGTTCTCTTTCTACTTCTTTGGCCTTTACTAATAGAAGACGAAAACTGACATATTTTTGAAAAATTTGCAGGTACAAAGTAGATTTTGAGGGATCATTAATCTTATTGTTTTGGAAAGCGGATTGAGTTTGTTGATGTAACTTGGACAAATACCCTAGAACAAAATATTGAAACCTTTCAGCAGGTACCACACACACAAAATTCTTTTTTTAGCACACTCCATGAATCGGAGTAGATATGTCAGAAAGAATATTAGGAATCAGAAAATTTAAAAATTGTCTCCTTTTACCGATAGCTTTCTCTCGGACAAAACTGATTTTTTTTCGAATTTCTAAAAACTATTTTTTGAAAGAATAAATCCTCTTTACTCGCAATTCGATAACAAAACATTACATTTTAAAATATTGATAGAATATTATAACATAACCTTTAAGGTATTTGAACGTTTTATACCTGTTTTTCTTCTTTGATGCTGGAACAAAAATTTTATTTCGGTAAATCTGTAAAACACTAGCAGTACGTGTTAAAAAAAAAGTATGCGAATTGAATAACACTTGTATATCTTTTTTAATACTTAAAAAACAATTTTGGGATGAGAGAAGTAATAATAAAGCTGAATAAAGCAATAAAATCAGTCTTGAATTTAAAAGGCCCAACTAATTTGTAAATAGTTTCTTGTTTAAATATATTTGGGCACCAAAAAGACATTTTATCTTAACAATCCCTCCCCCCCCAAGAAAAAAAACTATACCCTTCCTTGACGAGGGCAAAATTGCCATATTTTTGGGGGGCGGGGGACTTACCATTATTTTGGATTTTAAGGAAACCTTACATAATCATCACAGCTTCTAGAAATCAATCAGACTTGTTGAGAAACAATTTATTACGTAAATAAAAAATTGGTTATTTTCATTGGTAGATACACAATAATCATACAAAATAACATAAAAACGTAAAGCAATTTTAGAAAATTTCTGGTTCATCCCTCTCCCTCACCCATTTTTCAAAACTACTAGATCTAATACTACCCTTAATAGTCTTACTGTCGTTACAGGCAGACGAGGAACAGAAACCACAAATCGGCACTCCTATGATTTCTAAGCTGAAAGCACTTGCAATAATTTTTTCAGTCTTCATTTTCTAATTTAATTTTTCATTTTTCCAATTTTGTTTTTAATAATCAATTATCTTGCTTCCCAATTTTTACTATTTTTAAGTAATGCTATCTATAGATAATATTTTCAAATACTGACGTCTGACCACACGAGTTTTCACTTAAGAGAAACCGACCAACTGCCTTGCATTACATATTATTTTTAATTTTATTAATAAAGCTGGAACAGAAGTTGGTACTTTTAATTAGATCAATGGCTGATTGGTTGTCGGAATAAATATTAAAATGAGCTTAAAATAAAGCTCACCAAAATAGTTAAATCTATGCAATTAAAAAATCAGTTGCAGTTAGCTCTGTTTGGGAAATTGGGTTATAACTGTGAAAAGGAACTGTGGACTGTGTGACTTTCAATAGAATATTACTTTTAACTATGCCCTTGGTTAATCTTGCTTCAAAATTGATTTTGGACCCATCCCTGCACACATCGGATAATTAGGGCTATTCCAATTGAATAATTCTTCTAATTATTCATTACGAATTCTGTAGTTGATTTATTTATCCAATAAGTTTCTTTTGAAACTAGAGTTGTACAGCCGTGTTTTATCTTTCAATAACTAAAATTCTCCCTGTAACGAAATACCCGCTAGAAAAAGGGTTTGCAATCATTATTATCAAAATGGTGCCAATCTTAAGGGAAAAAATGTTCTGTGCTTTGGAATATGCCAAAACATCTTCGTTTATCGCTCTTTAGAGAAAATTTAACATGACATTTGGTAACAAAACAACTGCACCATTTCAACGGTGGATGCAGCATTTTTAGGAGGGTGTTGTTAAGAAAACAAGCCCAGGACAAACATCCATCAAAACCAAAGTGGTTTACGATTTCCTGAAAAAGCAAAGTATCATACCGGTGTAGAATTGAATCTGTCTCAAACAATGGCATATGTGCGTTATAGAGAAACCTACAGTTTAAGTCCTACACATTTTATGTGGTACATTCTTTAAAAGCTCCCGAGAAACTGATGTGTAAAGATTTCTGTGGGGATCTGCTACATAAGTTGGTGGCGGATGATTTCACAAACAGATGTTTTTATGTTTGCAGATGGAGCCACCTTTCTCTTATGTGGTAAAATCAACCACTATAATTTACTATTTTGCGCAGTGGAAAATGAAAGAAAAAGACAGACCATCAGTGTGATTCTTCAAAAAGTGAATGTTTTTAGGCCTTACCCAACAGTTGTATTTTTTATCCGCTTTTCTTTATGGAAGATTCTATAAATTGGTTTTTTTTCCACGAAACGCTCTCAAATCGGTTGTTTGTCTTTAGTTTTGACTTCATTCTGCAACAAGGCAGTGCTCCATCATATTGGCACAACAAAGTACACCAATACCTCATCACTGGATTGATCGCTTTGGACCAGATGATATACCATTGGTCGTCAAGATCCTTAGATACAAACCTCTGATATTTTTTTCCTTTGAGGTTTTATTGAAGAAACCGGGGACTTATAGTTACTGAAGCAGTGGACAACTGAGGTGCTAGGCTCATTAAAAACGGTCCATGAGCGCCGAAGGAATTGGAATATCGAGTAGACATTTTTTGTCACCGGAAGAGTCCGTATATAACGGCTAAAGAAATTTGAATTATTGTAATTTCGAGGTAAATTTGATTCCTTAAAATAAATTAATTATAGCCTTCATAAGTATGTTTTGTTTTAATCCCATTTTGTATGAAGTAGCCTGTATTATTATTCACTTCAGTAAAGTTTATAAATAAGGCTTTGCCCATTTTAAGCAATTGGCGTTTATAGTACTTCTTGCCTTCAAGTAAATTGAGAAAGTTGTATATGAAAAGTTAGGGACCGGATTTTAAAAATTAACTTGCAACCTTCAGTTACTATTAAAAAAAAGTATTGTGTCGAGTTTCGTGGCAAGCAAATCACATCTGCAGGGAATTATGCAGCATTATTTCCTTGCAAAGAAAACTGCAGTAGAAATCCGTCGATTACTGTTACTCATTTATGATGAATATGTCCCTTCAAATGGCAAAGATTAGTTTCTATGAATGAAAAATGATTATTTTAATAAGAACGACAATGAACATGGTAAACAACATGGTAAAAACAAATTATATAAAAAATCCAAGGTACAGATTTGCGAGTATTACTTGATGAAACCATCAATAGTGAACAATACAAACAAAACTACACAACAGTGTACAATAAAATGTGTATTACTCCATTCTTTTAAAAATTAATTTGAATGAATCATTGGAAGAGAAACGTCCAGAATATGGGCAAAGTCATGACAAATCTCTTTTCCAATGCAGTGCTCACTCACTCACTGTCAGATTAGAAAAAGAAATTTTATAATAACTTTTTTGGGACTGCTATCCAATCTATTGTATACATAGAAGTTACTCTTTCTTTTCTTAAGCGAGGTTTAATACCCACAAATATACCAAAAACTGACTTGATAACTGAATTGCATCTTAACTTTTTTCTTCAAGGAATTCGCTTGTTGCTCAAAGCATGAACAAATGTCATTGTTTCTGATTTACTTGAATCAATTAATAAATAGATAATTAATTTTTATAGCAGCTGTCTTTTTTTAATTAAAAAAAGATAGAGTTATATTTATACATCAGATATAACAGTTCTTTTATAAGTTGTTATTTTTTGTATCTTCATGGATCCATCTGAAATTGGCAGACTAAAAAAAGGGAACGAAGCAAGGATCTAGATGCAGAGATTCAATAATAATGCTTTGATTACGACATGTGATGGAGGAATTCTTATCAGGTCTTTTAAAACCTCTATGAAAAGTTAGAAAAAGTGGATAATTTTCAGTAAAAATATTTTTTGAATAGATTGTATCCTGTTTGAATTTTAATCAAGACCATTAACGAAATTCCTGCTCCATAAATCAGGATTTCCTATACCATAATTTTATTAAGTCTACATCGGTATCCCAATCAATTTTTATGGTTTGATTAGAATCCCTAGTTAAAAAATAAGTCTTAGTAAATATGTTTAAATTTTCAAAGATTCTAACAATTTATTGCCAGTATAAATTCGTGTCCAAAATTAAGGTCACAGACATAAAATCTGCGAAAAATGAAAAGCTATTCACCGTATTGCCACAAAATTCGGTACCCCACAATGGAAGAAAGAACATAGAAACATGGCAACATGGAAAGATTTTAATTGGGAATTAAGAAACAGAGTATGTCAAAAAGTGTTACATTATGTATCAGAGATAAAGCATTTATCTCAGGAAAAGCCTGTCCAATATGGAGTGTGACCACCTTGCACTGTTACACAAGCTTCACAACGAGCTTTCATACTTTTTATGAGGGTATCAATAAATGCTTGGTGCAATAAAGCCCATTCTTCTAAAAGCACGGCTTTTAACTCTTGGAGGATATTAGGAGGAGGGTTACGCTGTACAATGACTCTTCCTCGACCATTTCAAACATGTTCTATAGGATTAAAAACTGGAGACCTCGAAGACCAGGATATACGTGGAATATCCTCTTCCTCAAGAAAATCATCAGCGATCTCGGCTCTGTATTAAATAACATGAAGTCTGACATAACCCCCATTCAGTTCTGTAGGTCAACGATTGGCTTTTTTCTGTAAAAAGATTGAATTTTAATACTTTTTAATTCTTTGAATTCTTAGCCAAAATAAATTTTATTGTGTTTTTTAGAATTCTTCTTGTCTTACCCTTGTTCAATGTTGTCAATAAAATTTTGATCATATACGTTAGAAATTTGCATGCTTAAAATATCGAAAAAGTAAAAGTTTATATTTGCTGCTGCTATCACAAAACCTTGTGGACATCACTCTTTAGTAAAAACCATTATTGATATTTTAAATATCTCATAGATTCACAATATCTCGTTGATATTTTGATGCCTTGAAAACTTTAAGGCAGTATCAAATAGGATTCCTGTATAATCTCGGAGCAGCATTTTCCGTAAATATAGTAAAAAGGAAGCAACCATCCTATATTATCATAGGCCATCTTAATGTCGAAGGATGGGGACAGTATGATTCAAAATTCTGTTTTTTAATGCTTGTTTATATCTTCTGCCCTTTGTAAAAACTATATTTATTTATATGTAATTTTTTATTCTCAGTCACCATTTGCTGAATCTGTTAAAGAACATTCTTTTGATGATTTTGTCATTGGCTGGTGAATGAGTTAACTGATTGGTAAGATAATTCTACTCTTCTAATCACATTATCACCTTAACAAACTTCACAAAGATTTCAAAATGAAAGAAATGCTTTCTAAAATACTATGCTATTTAGCTTTTATTACTACGCTTGTCATTTTTCATGAAGAAGTTGTTCCTACGCTTGGAGAGAAATCAAATGTGTGTAAAAGGATAATTATATTTATTTTCTTCCTATTTTTAGAGTAAAAATCCGATTTCCTTCTGTAATTAGTCTTTCAGGTTACATTTTTCTTGCATTTTGGATCAGACGTGTTTTATTCGAACTTTAAAACTGTAGCTCAGCATATTTCCAATAATTCTTCAATTATACTTAGAGATATACCGTTAATATTCAATTTTTTATGTATTCTGTAGAATAAATAATTTTATATTTACCTCTATAGATAGTAACTATTTGAAAGTATGAACTTTGCCGATACTTGAAAAAATTCAGTAAATTTTGGACTTGCAAATCTCAGATAAGAATACTACCATTTAAAGCTTGAGATTTCGTTTATTTTGTTATATATGTTTGGTATTTGCATTGGTATTCGCATAATAAACGAAATTAAAATCTTCGAATTATATCACTTCCTATAGTACTTTTAAATTTGAAAAATATTTCATAAACAATTTGATATATAATTCTCAAGCTCTTTTATTAGATGCACAAGTTTGCTTCCATCGTAATAAAACCATGAAAGCGTTAAAATGATTAAAACCCATTTCATGAGTCAACAAATGTTTCCCAAAAATGAAATGTAAATGAAATAAAACCTATTTATGAAAAAAATCTAAATAAGTATAAGTAATATAATTAAGTAAATGAAACTAATTTCGGAAATGAAACTAAAAATTATTTCGGATTCGAAAAAGTTTAAAATTGAAAAATTTAAAAAAACAAAAAACAATCATTGCATTTAGTGAGCACAAATGCAGCTACAACTAAAATACAGATCAATCTAAATTAATTAACAATATAAGTTAAGTAAAAAGGAATACAATAGAATCAAAATTATAACAAATATAAAAATAATCTGGCCTGAAGACTTTTTCAAGAGCCACCCTCAGGCAAGAATTCAAAATAACGGATTTTTTCTGTGAGGAATTGGACAATGTCCAACAGTATTGACCCCTCGTTACCTGAAAATCCCCCGAAAATTAAGGCCAAAGAGATACATCAATTTAACAGCAAAGACAAAAAGCAAAACAACATCAAAATCATCATCAAATAAAGCAAAAATATATAAAATAAATCTGTATACGAATATTCAAATGATAAGAAAAATATTCAACCCAATAATTAAAAATCAAAAAGAAAAGAACATATTAGTAACAGGCGAAGAAATTTTAACTATGCTGTCCTACCAGCTATTCGATTTGAATACTGTGAAAAAAAAAAGTAGGTTTTGAGCGCCATCTATTGATTTAGTATCCGAAAGGCTATTTTATTTTTAAGTTAAAGAATTAATATATCATATCTATTTTTTTTTTCAATATTAATATTGAATTAGTTTTTGGTAAAATCCTTTTTGTTTACATTTTTAAATAAAAGTTTTTGCTGCATTTATTATCGAAATTCTGTTATAATAGATTGTTTTAATTATAATACTTTTCACTTAATATAATTAAGAATATCTCTCCAATTCCTAAAAACAAGTAATTTTAGAAAAAGTAAAAACAGAAGAATAATTCCAAAATTTAATTCTTTAAAAATATTTCTTCACAATTTTTTTAATTTTTGCTTTTGCAGTTGATGGAAAAGGGCAAATGCTGCATAATTCCAGCCGAATGCACGAGTAAGTAATCAACCATAAAAGCCTCAAACAATTAAAACAAATTTCCAGAATTCATCAAAAATTAAATTATTTCTGATACCGAAACTAAAAAAATTTCTTAGAAAAGGAAAAGAAACAAATTATGTCGAAATCGAAATTAAAATCTAATTCTGAATTAAACTACAAAATGCAAACAAATCTAAAAGCCAAATGAAATAAAACCATTTAGGAAACAAACCTAAATTAGAATAATTTAGTAAACGAATCGAAACTAATTGAGGAAACGGAACTAAAAATTATTTCGATTCGAACAAGATTAAAATTTAAAAACCTATCATTGTATTTAGTGAGCGCAAATGCAGCTACTTCTAAAATACACATGAATCAAATAAATTTGCAATATAAGAGGAATAAAAACTAATTACGGAAACGGAATCAAAAATTATTTCGGATTCAAACAAGATTAAAAGTAAAATTTTTTTAAAAAAATTAATTTTTCTCAAAACAAACGCAATATTAATATTGTAATAAAAATAGAAATGATGAAATATTAATTCTTCATTGTAAAAATAAAATAGACTTTCGGATAGTAAATCAAACGATGGCGCTCAAAACATCCATTTTTTTTTTTCGTAGTATTCAAATCGAATGGCGGATAGGATATCATACACAGATGGAAAAAAAATCCCAACACAAGGAAGGAGCTGTGCTAGATAAACGAAATTTGGTAGACGTGTTTATACATCTGAAAGATGACGTCGATTCAAATTTCGAGCTACGCACGTAAGTGTGGCGCTAGTAGCGACACTATGAACATGCAAATGAGGTTTGCTTTAAATAAGCGCTGTAAGGTTCGTGATCGTTATTTACAGTGGAGATTTGACGTAGTGGGTTAATGTTATACTGAGGATGCCTCTGAGAAGACGAAGAAACCATTATCAACAGCTAACGGAGTTTGAACGAGGTCGTGCTGTAGGGCTACGAGAAGGTGGGTTTTCTTTCCACGATATTGCTGAAAGACTTGGCAGGAATGTATCCACTGTGAACGAGTATTGGTGGAAGTGGTCAAGGGAAGGTACTGCCTCAAGAAGACCAGGTCGCAGTGACACCCGTTTGTTGGTTAGAAGGAGGCCAGGTGAACGCCTGCTAGTGACCTGTCTGCGGCCTAGACACACAGGGCCTACTCCTGGAGTTATGGTTTGGGGAGCAATTTCGTATGACAGCAGGAGCACTCTCGTGGTTATCCCACGCACCCTGACTGCAAATTTGTATGTCAGTCTAGTGATACAACCTGTTGTGCTGCCATTCATGAACAGCATTCAAGGGGGTGTTTTCCAACAGGATAACGCTCGCCCTCACACCGCTGTTGTAACCCAACATGCTCTACAGAGTGTAGAAATGTTGCCTTGGCCTGCTAGATCACCAGATCTTTCTCCAATCGAGCACGTATGAGACATCATTGAACGACAACTCCACCGTCATCCACAGCCAGCATTATCCGTCCCTGCATTGACCGCCCAAGTGCAACAGGCATGGAACTCCATCCCACAAACTGATATCCGACACCTGTACGACACAATGCATGCACGTTTGCATGCTTGCATTCAAAATTCTGGCGGTTACACCGGTTACTAATGTACCAACATTTCACATTTGAAATGGCTCTTCTCGCCAATGGCTCTACTTGTGATCTTGAAACTTTAATCAATTAAATATGTTACCTAGACAAATGTATTCCTGAAATTTCATTACTGTACAATAATTTTTTCTTGGTGTTGGGATTTTTTTTCCATCAGTGTAGTTGAAATTTCTTCGCCTGTTGCTGGTTTTCTTTTTGTTTTTTAATTATTGGGTTGAATATTTTTCATTATTGGTTGAATATTCTTATGTAGGTTTATTATATATATATTTGCTTTATTTGATGATGATTTTAATGTTGTTTTATTTTGTGTCCAGAAAAAGGAAGGCCTGATCTAACATCCATGGTCGTATATTTTTCAGCTAAAATTTGTCTTTCATTTCTATTTTCTCAAAATTTTTATTTTCATAAAAATTATCCACGGTTAACATGATATCTTAAATTAACATGATATAACATAGATATCTCAATATCTCTATCTCTCATGATATCTAAACAGAGGCATTTGCATAAAAATGTCAGCGTGTGTTTTAAATAATAGGGGCAATGAAATTAGCAAAAAGTTTTATTGTAAGAAAAAAAATGCTCATATACACATATTTTTACCCATAATTTCTTTGCATCTGAAACTTTTCCTTCGCTTTTGGTTCATTTCATTCATCATTATATTCTATAACTTGTGTCCAAAGAAAAATAGGATTCCTGCATTACAATTTTGTATACAGTGTTAACCGTATTTGTTTAAATTTCATTAAAATTTACTATAAATTTTCCTATTTCTCAAAATATATTATATTTTCAAAAAACTTTGTTGCATTAATAGTCTTTTGTATTATAATTGAAAATACATCTAAAAACCATAGTTTAAAATAGTTTTTAAATAATCCAATTCTTCAGAAATTATCTTTCGAACGTAGTGGGATACCTTAAAAAATTAGAAGGGACTTACAACTTTTACAAATAATTCTTAGATTAATCTACATAAATGGAACTTAATATTTTATAATAAAGGTTTTTATTACATACAAATGTCAAATTTCTAAATTATTTATTTGTATATATTTAACTATTTTGAAACGAGGCAATTAAGTTTCTTCAAAAATTCACTGTCTTTCCGTAATCATGATTTGTCAATTAGTCGATTCTGACGCTGAAATAGAGTATGCAATTAAAAATGCCTATCCTTAAATCATCATGCTGTTCTGAAAAATAACTTCAACTTTTAGATGAATAACTCTATTTTCTGAAATATAAGTTATTGAAATTGTAAGTTATTCAATCATTCATTTTTTCATATTATGCAATTTGAAAGAGAATGTTATTGTTTTATTCCCGGAAAGATTGAAGTTGTCGATGTTCGGCTTCATATTAAGAGATTTTTAAGAATTCAAGTTACTTTCCAACCAAAGACTTGCCATTTATGAAATCTGATGCATTTTAAATAAGTTAAAAGTTCCGCAATAGAATGATGCGAAAGTTTGGAAAGATTTAGTTAAGTCATTTACTTCGTTATGTGAGCGAAGATAGTATTAATTTAAATTTCATAATGAGCATGTTATTTAAGATATCAAATCAATGTAATGCACAAGCGATAAATCAAGCAAATCAACAATATTTAATCAATAATCTATGAAACTTCAAAATTTGGATACATTTTAAAAAGCCTCTATTGTTTAGCTTTCTGATCACCTGCTTTATAGTCCTAACATGACATTTCCTCGTGTTCCGGTTATCAGTTTGTTTCATAATTTATCATTTTCTTTTCTTTCCATTTATCGTTTTTAACGAAAAAATAAATATGAAAATGCTGATCAGGCCATTGAATGTATCACAGTTGTCGTGACAATTAGCTCGTTATTCATGAGAATACATCGCACATATAGCTGAGTAAACTCTTCACAGAATGCATGATCGCTTGTAGGGAATAAATTAAATATCAAAAGAAAAAAAAAAGAACTCACGCAATGCCAATCACAGTCAAAAAGACAATATTTTACTATACACTTTGTATCATAGTGCTATAATACATTTTTCAAAGTTGTTTCGCTTGGTTTCGCTGTGTCAGTTCTCAGCGGATGTTATTCGCTTTTCAGTTCCTTAAGGCAGACTTTAATTACTTTTGAAGTGTAAATATAGACGTAATTTTTCATTCTTTCTGTTTTTAACTAATATAAATTAAATATGAAAAAGGAATTCATTGTCAAAAATAAACTCTATCCTTCTTGTGAACCAAGTAAAGACGAATTGCATTTAAATTTTGAAGGAAGTTAGTTTATTGTTGTTAAAGGCAGAATAGAAAACATATAAAATTGGGAAGTTATATGATTAAAAAATATATAATTTTGATTGAATTTATATATTTATTTAGTAAAATCAGTACAGATGAAATTTTTAGAGATTCAAATTATCTAAAAGGAACATAAAGCTGAGGTTAATCCATTAGACAGTAAAACCATTATTTAACATTTTCGAATATATATATCTATACTAATATTATAAATGTGAGAGTTTGAATGGATAGACGGATGGATGGATGTTTCTTACTCAATCACGCCAGAGCGGCTGAACGGAATTGGATGAAATTCAGCACAAGAATGGATTATTGTCAGGAATAGAATATAGGCTACTTTTTATTCCAGTTAATTGAGTGGTTAATTTTTTATTAATTAAAAACTAACTTTTGCGCCAAAAAGGCTGAGGCCAAATCCCGCCAAAGAGGAGTAAGGCTCCAGTTTCTTTCCTCAACAGTAATCAGGTTAGGCTTAGCATGATAACGATCGATTATTTCAAACAATTCTGTATTTTCTTAGTGTTTAATGTATTTAAAATCAAATGAATGAATGAATGAATAAATTTAAAATCAAATGAATCGGTCTTTAGGATTCATTCTGAAGTACTTTTAAATTAAAATAAAACAGAATAAAGGACATAAAAAATTTCTAATCTGCATTGCATTACTCCAACTGGCGTAGGAATGTTAAGTATTTGTTTTACGCCAATTGGAGTTGAAAGCTCACGCGTTATTGTTGACAACCGTGTTTTCATTTAAATTAAAAGTTTAAAAATTATGTGTATTATACTGTTGTAGCTATATCAATCTCGATAGTTAATAAAACCGACTTGACTTGATTTTAATGAAACGCAGACTTGATTTGCTGTTTTTTACTACTTCGGGTATACAATGAAAATAAATTGTTTTTAGATTAGTTGTGCGTTTTTGTTATTAAATTTTATTTATGTAGTTATATATTTTTCTATTTGCTTATATTTTTCAAATGTATAGTTTTTAGGCTAGTTTTAATTTTTAATGACTTGTCATTATTTGATAGTTTTTAGAAATGCCAAGAAAACGCAAATCTAATCCTACGAAGAGGAATAATAATAATCTAGCTATGAAAGTAACTAGAAGATCTATTTGCAATTTTAGCGAGCACTTGCGGACTATCAAACCCTCACCAGCTGTGGGATAAATACAAGGAGGCTTTATCAGAATATATGGCACTTACAATGATTTAATTATTAACAGACCAAAAACAGCGGCCGGGGAATCTTTTTGTACCAGTGCAGGCTAATAGTATGGGACGAGAGAGTACATATTTCGTATATGAATATAAATTTTCAAATACACAGTTACCTGAGAAAGAGTGAGTAACTTTTTTGCATGACGTAAATAATTAAGGAAAAAACTTTCTCATTATCAAAATTATCATCTTAAGTTCAGCTTATATAGTTTAATAAGTTTAAATGTCTCATAGAAAACGAAAGTTAATACTTCTGTTTATAATCTCTAACATATTTTTTGTATGCAAATTGAATTATTATATGATTCTGTCACTTAAATACATTTGTTTGATAAATAATAAACTGCAGCATATATCTTAGAAGATATGCAAAGTTCACATACTTTAAATGCTTAAAATTTCCTTAAAGAATAATTTAACATTTTAGTTATACTTTTATTTTACTGTTATCTATAGTTTTCTTTTTCCAAAATAATCACTTTTTAATACAAAATATTTTTGGTTATCAATATATAAATAACAACAATAAAAGGCTATCATACGTATTTATATAATAGAATATTTGTATATACAGTGCAGTTTATTATTAAAGCTTTTTATGTTACTACATTAGAACGTAGACGCATAAAAATTTTAATGAGCTAAATAATGAAGTAGTTCATTAAGTATTGTAGAAATATGCAAGTAGTATAAGATTTTGAATAGAAAAACTACCATAATTCCATCGCAAACACATTTAAAATTATATATCTAATATCAATAGTCCATGTCTGAAATTTGTAGTTCATTATTCAATCCCTCATTTTAATTTTTCTTTTTTTTAAAGTAATTTTTTTATTCAAAGATTAGAAAATTGTCTTGAACATTTATATTATTTTTTTATGACTACAAGATTTGATTAAACTTAAATCTTTCGTCTTTCTAATTAGAAATTATCTAAAAAGGCTCCGAAAATATTCAATAAATCCTTAAATTTTTCACATACTTAAATTTTTTTTAAATTCAATGCTGAAAATTATTATTATGGAAAAGGATTTCTGTATCCGATCAATATACCATCTTCTGTCATTAGAATTAAAGTGGATTTCTTATAAATTTCCAAGAATCAAAACTTATTAAAATCTTGTAATAAAAAAATCACCCGAAATTGCTTTTTAGAAGATTTATTACTATTGTGAAAATTTACATTTTCTTGCATTAATGACTTATATCAAATTAAGAAAACACTTAACTTGAACATAATTAACTTTCGCCTATTATCTAATATCACCCGTCACTGAAGATGATTTATCATTATGCTTCAGTCATGATTCGTTTATACTAAAGTTAAAGGAAAAAACTTTCAATGGACCTTCTTTCGGCAATTTTTTTTGTTTTAAATTTGTGAATAATATTGCATAACAAATTGACTTTTCCTTTGTATTAATTCCTAAATACATGCTTAACTCAAGCAAGTAGATCTAAATTTTAAATCATTTGCACATTGTTGTAGCATTTTCAAATAACAGCACATTTTAATATGATATAATCTACAACTAAAATAATTTCTTTAATTCGCGATTGCAAAAGGTTTTTAGCCGGAATTTTCGAAGCTCATCCAAAGGCAGAATATGTTTAGCGCTGATCTAACCTCAAAGTGTTTGTTTTTTTCACTGTTATATACTGAAATTGGCGCCTGAAAATAGAAGAAAACTTCTGATTACTCTTAAAAATACGTGAGGAAAAAACGAAAGTAAAATTGGAATTTTTTTTTAATGATATGCGAGTTTGAAAATATAGTTTAATATTGCTGCGACATAATCAGATATTGATGCTTTTTGTTATTTTGCAATTTTACAACGAAAACGTCTAATTTCATGTTTCTCATAAGGTATATATTGCACCAGAGCTATATAATATTAAAATCCATACACGAACTCTGAAAGTCAACAAATTTTTTGTGGTCTATTCATATAATAAATTCTTATTTTGAATATTAAAAGATGCTTTCCCAAATAAACACCATGGTCCAATTCTGGGTTGAATAATCTCTTTTCAAATCGACACCTTTGAACACTAATAATACTGGATTTGATTATAGACATGGGTCATTCATTTATATAACTTGTAACCAAGACCTCTGAATATCATTGATCACAGTGCTGATCGTTGATTTGATTTCATAAATTGTTGGATTTTCTTATCGTGGTTTTGGTTCCATGAAGGATTTCGATTGCATTGTCTAGTGAAAGATAACATCTGAAACAACATCAGCAAGCAAATCACTCGGGAATAAAAAGTTCAGGGAGATTTATGACGTCAAATGTCAACGTCAGATTTCTGTATTCAGATGGTGTTGCATGAAATGCGAACAACTCTTGCATTTTAAATGTATATTAAATGCTTTTATAGGCTTATCGTCGAATACTCCTGCTTCTTTTAACTTTTGCTACTATTGAATTATCTTGATTTCTTTTTTCATACAGGTATAATAACCCCTTTCTTTTTCATAAAGGCACGAGCACAACCGCAACATGATCTTACTCCTCATGAGCCAACGTCAACATGGCTAATGGTCGGGTGATATATTAGCTTATAAGTTTCCGTTTGTTTGTATCTTCAAAGCAGTTTAAACTGAACTCTTGATTTTATACCGAAATTACAGAGTATAAAAAGCACTCGAGCAAGATTCTGAAGGTTTATATATTCATAACAATACAATCATATTTTATTTTAGCCAGTGGCTGTACAGAATGTTCACGAGTCTAAACTGTTTCCTCGTGAAACCATTCAAAATTAACCCGGATTAACAAATTTTTAATATGTGATTCGACAACATGTGCCTCTTCAAAATTTAAAGCTCTTATGGGGTCACGTGCTTTTAAAATTCGAGGCAAAATAATAAATGTCCGAGGTATTCTGTAAGGTTTTTAAATCAAGGTAAATATATTTTATGAATAATGTAAATTTCCCTTTTTTTTTTCAATATTCATTTTCTCTGTTTGTAATATTTTGCGAGATGAAGTTTCATTTCCTTTTATAAAAGTTATTGTAGTTTCTTGAAAAACTGTAAGCCCAAAATAGAATTTCAAAAGATAATAAAATTCTAAATGAAATAAGGAAGTCAAATCATACATTTTTAAAAAGGTCATCGACGTTATCCAGCATTGACTAAGAATAAAAACAGTGAATTTGAATGCCATCGAATTTGTATGAGATCTCCGTTATTTATTCAGAGTACCTAGCAGCATATGCCTTTTAAACTATGGCCTGAAGATAACTTTCTTCCTCCTTCCTTTTGAATAGTGGACGCTGAATTTGCATGGCATTTTCTCCCCGGGTATTTTTCTTTTCACAGCTTCCACTCCGTTTACCATTTGAATACTGAAAAGAATTTCCGAAGAGCGAGGTTAAACATTGACAGCGAAATACTTTTATCGTGATCGGCGACCCGTGTGCAAATGAGGAGGGACGGATTGAAAGAAAACGCAAATGAATCCTCGACTGTCAAAATCATCAATCAGTATAATCGACATATATCAGAGAAAAGTTTTTTCCTCCCAAAAAATCAAACTAATGGTAGTTGAGAGCTGCAATGCATCAATCACTTTAATGAACCTTGCTAACTAGAGAGGGTATTCATTTCCAGCAGAGAATCCCATTAATGCCAATATTTGGGGGTTAACAAATAAAGTTGTAGTCGCGACTTAAAAAATATAAATGAATCTAGAATGAGAAACACATTCGTTATGATCTCCTCGCCCATCTTAGAAATCAACCAACCGTAAACTGGGAACTTTTTTAATGGGATTTAGATGGCAGCTACCACAGCCATGATCTAATCTAGGGGAAGGGATTTTCTTCAGACTTTCTTATTACAGGCTAAGCTAAAAACAAGCATTTTTAAAGTCTTTTAAAGACCTGATTAAAAGAAAATAATTGTATTCGCAAAAATAATTCTTGGAAGAATGTATATGATATGTATAATTATAATATTTTATTTAAATAGCTATTAGTTTTCTGAAGATAAAATTCTATTTTCACCTATCTCTCTATAATTAGTAAGTTTAAAAAATTTAAACCCTTATGTCTCTGATGTATTGATTATTTAATTATTTATTTGATATTATTTGCTCTAATTGCATAAAATATAAAGACACATTTTTTATGTATGTTAACATAAATTTTTTTAATTTTTAAAAGTAGATACAAAACTGAAAGACAAAACAAGAATTAGATGTTCGAATTTTAATTACATACATTATTAACTATGAGAAGGATTGGGATAAATCAATTGCAGAATCCTGGATATGTATTCGCATAAATATTTCTAAAAACATTAGCTGTTAATTTGAATGAAGAATACTTGAAGTATTCCTGAAAATACTTAAAAGGATTTATTAAGTACAAAAAGAATATTTCAATTTGTAGTTACTTTCTATACTATGAGAGACGGCAAAAGCATAATGTCTAGATTACAACAAGAAATCAGATTCCTTACAAGCCTGAGGAATTTTTAGTGATTAATATTCAATGAAAGTTTTTTTAAAATTAGTGTTGGCACAATACGCGGAACACATCCATTTATTCTTTTTAAAAAATCATTTCTCTTTTAAAAGGCAAATGCTTAGCATGAAAGCAAAATCAATATTTTGGCAATTTATAAAATACAATAACTTTTAAAGAACCAACCATCTTTGGCGACCAATTTTTTTGCTCAGAATATTTCATTTCTAGGAAGTCAAATGATTGATGTGATAGAAATCTACTAATATGGAGTAAAATTCATCCATATAGCTCAAAGCGCTTATGAGGCGTCATATTCACAAACAGGCGGATGAACTCAAAAGGGATTCGGGGAGGGTTCCATGAGGTCTGAAACGTGGAGATAAGTCAAAATGTTGGACTCAAATTTTTAGATGATAACCACACCTTCTTTTTCTATACTTCTTATGCGGGAAAGAAAAATAAATGTGCTTTAGCTCTTCGTTTTTTTTAAATCTAAATTCATACTGTATATCTATTTTATTTCTTTTAAAATAATTGATATGGCAATATCAGTTCTCAAGGCAATGCTGTACTATTGTTTGTGGTTTTTGGATTAGAGCAACCTGGGTTTGAACGCTAATTCAATGAAACATCCTTCGTGTATGAGACAGCTGGATGTTAAATCCACCCTCTTAATGTTGTTGTGGCATAGAAAGGGTACATACTCAGATCACATCCTTCCCATCAGGCCACGTCTTATAATTATGTGTCAAAATGTTTGAAAAAAAGTCGGTTACCTTACCAAACTAGTACTTGATGATTTATAAGTAGGGATATGGGCGTTTCCTGTTTAAAAAATTATTTACTGAAATGTATTTTATGAAATAACATTTATATCAAATTTAAATTTATTTAAAAACTTTTTTGTTCAGCGAATTTAATTTTCTAAAATTTGTGTCAGCTAAATTTGCACTTCTTTACTTTAAAAAGGATAAAATATATATCTAATAGTTTAGTTTTAATGGCATAAAGCTTAAAGATTATTCGACTTTCGCGTATTGAAAAAGCTTTGACACTTGTTTCACCGATGAGTTTTTGTTATAGTTTCGTTATAGATATTTTTTGCAAACTAATAAAATTAAAAAAATATTTTGAAAAATGAATTATATCAGCATAATTCAACAATGTACTGAATTTCTCCAGAGTTCTAAAAAATATATCGCTTCAGTTTAAGGTTAGTTTCACAAAAAAAAAAAAACTTAATCTATTGATAAAAATAACATAAACCACTTGAACTGATTAACATATGCAACCAACCATTTTTAAAGCTGAATTATAGTTAAGTATAATTCGAAATATTGCAGGTTGCTTGGAAAAGGAATTGACTATAATTGCAAAATATCGCTTAGCTGAGAAAAGCAAGTAAAAAATGTTGCAATCTTTCTCCAATTAATAATAAAGTATTCAATCGCTAAGAATTTTTCTCTCCCTAAGACAAGAAAATCAACTGAGTTCATTAGAATATTTATTCTCTAATAAAATCTTGGTTAATTCTAATAAAAAACCGAAATGAAACCCTTGTATGCTTTTAAATAGAGTTGAACAGAAATAATGCTTAATAAAAATGCTAGCGAACTTAATTAAAAAGACAAGGTAATTTCTTTTTAAAGTATAATGTATTCAGAGTAAAAGTTTTGTCCAGTGTTGATAAATTTGTAGTTTATGCTCTTGAACTTCAAGTCAATTGAGGAAATTAACAAAAAATGCTTTTGCGACTAAATAGAGCAACAAATTCCAGCATGTTAATGGAAAAGTAATTAGGAATTGTTCAGTAATAGGCTAAAAAAAATAACTGGAGTAGATGTGACAACTTGGGCGTTGAGCTCTAATACCTGAGTTATTTATCTAACACTTGGGGAAAACGTTGGTTTAATGTAGAAAAACACGCCTTTTGCAACGAAATTTCATTTTCTGACTGGTGGTAATTTGAAAAGTTTGCAGGAAAATTTTTATGAGTTTTTTGAGAAATTATGTAGCAATTAGAAAACCTAGTTATTTTAGAACATTTCGATAACTTTTTCGTTGAATTTCTGGATAATGTTAACAAACTGTATGCATAAAAACTTGTTGTTAGAGAATACGTACAGAAAATCTTATATGTTTATCGCACATATGGTTGAAATATTATTGTATTATTTATTAAATAGATTAGAGATTTATTGCATTCATTGAAGTTGTAAATTCAATAAACTAATTCATGTTTTGTGTTTTTATTAAACTGAAAACTTCCCTATAAAGTGAACCAGGCTGTTAAAAAGACAGAAATCAGACTCACGCATCAATGCAGAGTTGGAAATGTCATTATCACGTGATATGCTGAAGAGACAATCCTACGTAAATGAGCCCCTACAATTTTATTAATAATTTGTGTACTGTAATAATTGTCGTTTTTTCATACAAGGTTTTGCTATGTACATTAATATATGTATAAACTAATTTTCGAATAGCCATCTTAATAAGAAACATACAGGCATACACTGAAGTGACAAAAGTCATGGGATAGCAATATGCAAATATACAGATGGCAGTAGTATCGCAGCGAAAAAGTATAAATGCGCAGTTCGTTTTCCAGAGCTTTCATTTGTGATCAAGTTATTCATGTGAACAGGTTTTTCGTGATTTATGGCGGCACGACGAGAATTAACAGACTTTGAACGTGGAATGTTAGTTGGAGCTAGACGCATGGGTCATTCCATTGCGAATATTGTTAGTGAATTCAACATTCCGAGATCCACAGTATCAAGAGTGTGCCAAGTGTATGAAATTTCAGGCATCACATCCCATCATGGATAGTGCAGTGGGCGACCACCTGCACTTAACGACCGAGACCGCCGACGTCTGTGTAGAATGGCCAATGTTGATAGACACGCAACACTTCGTCAAATAACTGCAGGAATCAATGTGGGACGTACGAGGGACGTGTCCGATAGGACTGTGCGGCGAAATTTGTCTTCCTTGGGCTATGACAGCAGAAGACCGACTCGAGTGCCTTTACTGACAGCACGACAGCGCCTGCAGCGACTCTCCTGGGCTCGTGAGCATATCGACTGGTCCCTAGACCAGTGGAAAACCATGGCGTGGTCAGATGAGTCACGATTTCAGTTGTTACGAACTGATGGTAGAGTTCGAGTGTGGCGCAGACCCCACGAATCCATGGACCCAAACTATCAGCAAGGCACTGTTCAAGCTGGTGGTGGCTGCATAATGGTGTGGGCTGTTTTTACATGGCATGGAATCGGTCCTCTGTGCAACTGAACCGATCATTGACTGGAAATAGTTATGTTCAGCTGCTTGCAGATCACTTGCAGCCATTTGTGGACTTCACGTACCTACACAACGATGGGATTTTTATGGATGACAATGCGCCATGTCACCGGGGCAGAACTGTTCGCGATTGGTTTGAAGAACTTTCCGGACAATTCCAGCGCATGATCTGGCCACCTAGATCACCCGATATGAATCCCATCGAGCATTTATGGGACATCATCGAAAGGTCCGTTCGTGCCCAAACTCCTGCACCATCCACACTTTCACAATTATGGACGTCTATACAGACAGCATGGCTCAATATTCCTGCAGAGGACTTCCAACGACTTGTGGACTCCATGAAACGTCGAGTTGTTGCACGTCGCCGGGCAAAAGGAGGACCTACACGATATTAATAGTCATCCCATGACTTTTGTCACTTCAGTGTATATTGGTTAGAAACTACGGGAATGCATGATTCAATAAGGAGGTTAATTTAAAATTTTTATTCGAAAATAAAACTTTATTATATTAGGTATTTTACATTTTTATCGATGTCTTTTGACATGTTTTAGTCAGTGCCAGAATTCCATGTTCATTAAAATTTCTTTTTATCAACAAAACAATGAATTAGATGAGATTTTACGACGTTAGCATTATTAAAAAATTTACAATTGAAGGCTTTATTTAATATTTCTCTCTGAATCAATAGACATGCACCTCTACTCACACAATTAATTTCTATACAGGTTGGATAATATAAATTACTTTTTGAAATCTGTTTTCAAATGTAAACAAATGTACCTTTTTTAAAAAACTGCTGTGACCGTCTTGACTATTAACTGCTCACATACCATCAAAATATCTAAAATAATTGACAAAATTGAAAAACATTACTCTGGCCACAAATCAGGTTCCGATTTCACCAATCTTTATTTGATTTTAATTCAATGAAGCTTTTCTCTCAACCGCCAACCATTTAAGAGAGAAATTGTAAAAACTTTATTGCTCAACAAATTCTTTATTTGGAAAATGCTTGAAGAAGTTTGCCAGTTACAATCTCTAAATAAAATATCTAATGTACTGAAATTGCCAATTTCATTTTCATAAGAAGGTTTATGATTCACCAATACGTCATAAAAAGGTATTCGTCCTTTCACAACCAAAACAAAACCTAGGCAAAGAGCCACTCCCCAAACTCAACAATTAAATCAATTTCGCCAATTTTCTTGAGCACATGATTCTCCACTATGCATGTTTAGATAACCAATCAAAATATTTTTACATTTATACGCAGTCTTTATTTAAAATAGTACTTTCGATTATTTTGGGAAAGTATATTTCAAAATTTGTCACCATGTCTCTATTAATGACATTAATATGATCTTCAAAAACTCTTAGCTAATAAAATTTATTTAGTTCTGTCAACCAGTCTTGATTAACTACATTTAATCACAACAAAAATTTAATAAAAGAATAGTTACAGTTATATAATAGTTGCACAATAGAATATTCTGATTGGTTGGTCATTTTTCAAAGAGGCGAAATCATCTGTGTTGTAAAGGGAAATCGGTCACATGATATTCCTTTCCAAAAAGTACAGTAAAGTTTACTTTTCTTACTTCTTCCGAAAATGATGAATCGTGTAATAAGGCGACTCTTGATGATAATGCTTCTAGGGGACCTGATCTTTTATAGGAAATAAAAATTTTTGAAATCAGTTCAGTGGTTGGGAATAATGAAGATTTTCTCCAAAAGAGTGAAATTTAGTTTTTTCGATTTCTTTCGAAAACGGAGGGCATAGGAGGGCAAGCTAGCACCCGTGATGGCCTATTTAGGGTTCATGAGCTTTATCATATTAAAATGGGTCCAATTTTTAGGCTTGAGTTACTATTCCATTGGTTTTCTTTGCTATTTTTAATATATAAATTACACTGATGGAAAAAAAAATCCCAACACCAAGAAAAAATTACTGCACAGTAATGAAATTTTAGGAATACATTTGTCTAGGTAACATATTTAATTGATTAAAGTTTCAAGATCACAGGTAGAGCCATTGGTGAGAAGAACTCATTTCAAATGTGAAATGTTGGTACATTAGTAACCGGTGTAACCGCCAGAATTTTGAATACAAGCATGCAAACGTGCATGCATTGTGTCGTACAGGTGTCGATATCAGTTTGTTGGATGGAGTTCCATGCCTGTTGCACTTGGGCGGTCAATACAGGGACGGTTAATGCTGGTTGTGGATGACGCTGGAGTTGTCGTCCAATGATGTCCCATACGTGCTCGATTGGAGAAAGATCTGGTGATCTAGCAGGCCAAGGCAACATGTCGACACTCTGCAGAGCATGTTGGGTTACAACAGCGGTATGAGGGTGAGCGTTATCCTGTTGGAAAATACCCCCTTGAATGCTGCACATGAATGGCAGCACAATAGGTTGTATCACTAGACTGACGTACAAATTTGCAGTCAGATTGCTCCTGCTGTCATATGAAATTGCTCCCCAAACCATAACTCCAGGAGTAGGCCCTGTGTGTCTAGGCCGCAGACAGGTCACTAGCAGGCGTCCACCTGGCCTCCTTCTAACCAACAAACGGCTATCACTGCGACCAAGGCAGAACCGGCTTTCATCAGAAAACACATCTCCACTCTGTCCTAAAATGAGCTCTAGCTTGACACCACTCACGTCGCTAACGGCAGTGGTTTGGAGTCAGTGGAATGCACTGTACAGGGCGTCTGGCTCGGAGCTGTCCTTGAAGTAACCGATTTGTAACAGTTCGTTGTGTCACTGTGGTGCCAACTACAGCTCGAATTTCATCTGCAGCCGCAGTACGATTAGCCACAGCCATACGCCGAATAGGACGGTCTTCCCTCTCAGTAGTACCACGTGGCCGCCCGGAACCTGGTCTTCTTGAAGCAGTACCTTCCCTTGACCACTGCCGCCAATACTCATGCACAGTGGATACATTCCTGCCAAGTCTTTCAGCAATATCGCGGAAAGAAAACCCACCTTCTCGTAGCCCTACAACACGACCTCGTTCAAACTCAGTGAGCTGTTGATAATGGCTTCTTCGTCTTCTCAGAGGAATCCTTGTTAACATTAACCCACTACGTCAAATCTCAACTGTAAATAACGATCACGAGCCTTACAGCGCTTATTTAAACCAAACCTCATTTGCATGTTCATAGTGTCGCTACTAGGGCTACACTTACGCGCGTAGCTCGAAGTTTGAATCGACGTCATCTTTCAGATGTATAAACACGCCTACCAAATTTCGTTTATCTAGCATAGCTCCTTCCTAGTGTTGGGATTTTTTTTTCATCAGTGTATGTAAAATTTTACTCTCGAAGAGAGGAGGAAATTTAGAATTCTCAGTGAATTTTTCAATGAATTATTTATTAATTATACTTTGAAATTCATTTTCTATATTCATGAATTTTTCCGCGTATATTACTAGTAATAGTTTATAAATGATAAAATACCATATGAAATAATTGAAACGCCACTCCGAAACCCTTATAAAAAGAAAACTACCGAGCATAAAGTTACCGAACTTGAGTTACTTAAGCCTGCCTGTATTTTTTAATGCTAGTCAGGCTAAATTCGTTAAGTTTTGTTACCAATGCGATTCAATGGAAAACGTGCGCTGAATATTGAATCTTCAAGAGAATAATGAGTAAGACTTCAGAATTTCTATTCAGGATTTGAAAAAATTGATGATGAAATTTGAAGCCACATAAGAGCCCATCACAGATATCCATCGTACCTTGAGAAAGAAACCTGTTCTAGTAGAAAGTTAAGATTTTCTTTTTCGCTTTATTTATTTATTTATTGTATTGGAGGAAGCAGCTGTAGAATTATCACTCAATAATACATGGAATAAAATGCTGAAATATTATTCTTACAATATCAAATCTATTTAATTTAATTAACACTATTCAAAGGAAAGCTTTTTCATTATAGTTTCTGCATGAATAGAGATGGATCAACATTAAAATGGAAAAAGAATGAAAACTGTTTACACTTAAATGGGGCTCGCAGCACACTTAACAGTAAAAGAAGCACAGAATGTTTCTACGCATTGTGTTTTTCACCTCACTCCATTTATCCATAATTACAGCCAGAAGTAATTTTACAATCTGATTAGCAATTATTAGTAATCCCTGAACAATAGGCCCTGACAAAACTTTTACCCAGTTCCATTACTGCATCCTAATATGCAACCATATTAAGAAGATTAATGGAAACCCTTCTTCAGTTGCATGACATGTTTGGCATTTCCCAGTGTCATGACCATCTTAGTTGCCAAGCTGCAACACATGTAACTTTGTGCTGCGGGATAGCTTAAAAAGCCCCATTCATAGTGAGCGACATTGGGCATTCGCCAGTATAGTTGTAATATTCAGGCCAATGTGAATAAAGCGGTCATCTGGTTTCTAGAAAAACCTTCATCTGGTTTCTAGAAAATAGCAGATAGCTTGTTCAGTATGTGTTGCTATAACTTATATGAAAAATTTCTAATAACGTCTATGCCATAAATGAAGGTCAATTTTTTTTTCAGATAAGGACCTTTTGGGCAAATTATCAGTATTACCATTATTGTTTGCAAGGTGTACAATTTCATGATACATTTTACAATGTTAGCCAGTAGTAACGTCGTGCGGTTTAGGAGTTCTGTGGTGAGACAAAGTGGTCACGAGTAACTCCACATCATAATTTGGAATAGCAGTTTTGTAATTTGTAAATTTTAGGAAAATTTTAAAATTTATTGAACCAGTTTAAACTAGCTCTAAGGATAAAGCCCTAACGTCATGAAATTTGGTATAATAATTCTTATGATATAATTATTGATGGAAAAATAATATTTATGGGGAAATAGAGAACTTTAATGGATTTACGTTACACTTACCGCTCAATGGGGATTGATTAAATTAACTATTTTAACTAGCTATTTTTGAAAAAATACAGAACATTTCATGGGTTTTACTCATTGCGGCTATTTGAGGCCTTATCAGAAATAATTTTGAACTGTTTTGCAATGTTTGATAACTTTTAGTACAGCAATCTTCATTTATAAGAATTTTGAAGTAAAACTTCAATTATGAGCCTTCAGTATATTATTTATTTACAGTTCAAGCAGCCTAGAAGATAATTTTCTAAATAATAGAAAAAGTAAAAGTTAATTTCCACAAGTGTCCACAATTCTTGGTTGAATAATAATAAAAAAAAGAATATTTTTAAGTCAAAAGGGAATATTAAAATCTATTCGAATGCGCTGAAAAATATAAATGAATTTCTTTGTAAAGATTTTCTAAGATACATGCAAGGAACGACTGCTGAACGATTTTCTTTTTCAATCCGCGCTATTCTGTCATGTATGCTTTAAAGAAATTCAATTAGATATGCTTGTTTTCCGAAGAATTGAAAAAAAGTAGGTTCAAACACCTTCCAAGGATTCATGAGACCAGATGAGAATAAAACTAAAAAGCAATTTTTTTCATTGCAAGGAGTGTGCATCAGAGTAATCAAAGGGTCAATTCAAACGTCCGGCACTCGAGCATCATGCGTCCAGCCTTTTGAAGAGACACTTTTGTGCCCATTACCATTTTTTTCTCACATAATTAGTCCTCATGCTACAATAAATATATGTTAAGGCAAGTAGATCTTAGAAATAGTCATTTCCTTTTCTTAAAGATAGGGCCCTCCAAGGAAAAGTTACACTAAAAAAAATAGTAGGACCGTTTTTATTATTACGCAAACTTTAGAGATTTCTATGTTTACAGCTTTCATCAAGGTGATTTCTAAAAATAAAATTATTAAAACTCAAATAATTTGTATCTATTAATGACAATGAGTTTTAGCGCTTCAGTCAAGCATTTAAATGTTTATGATAAATAAGAAATGAGATAGTTACCCATTCAATTATATAATATTGAAGTTCGTACATTTTTCTTGTGTCACAGATAAATTTTCCCAAAAATTGTTGAGATGAAATAAATAGATCAGACTGTTGCATTATAACTCTGTAATCACCCTGCCCTCTTTATTGGGTTTCAAAAATTGGATCTTCTGATAGTTATTCTGAATATATTCTGAATATTCTGATAGTTATTGAAAAATTATTGCAATTTGTATTAATTTTGTTATATAAAAAATATCAACATATCACAACATTACATATGAGTTGTTATACCATGTTCACATGCGACATTATCTATATAAAAAGAACAATACATCAATCGTAGAAAATATGGTTTGCATGATTAAATTTCAAATTTTTAAAATTCATTTTTTAAAATTTCTAATTGAATTACAATAAAAATACCTGATATTTAATAATGACTTTCAATTTTTGAATAGTTGCTTTCTATGAGTAATGCTTTTATTTCCGAAATAATCATGGATCATTTAATACTTTCGAAAGTTTTTGCATTTTCAACTAAAATAAAGAACCTATATCTTTTTTTAATTTGAAAGAACGAAACTATAAAATGTTTTAGGCAGAAGAAAAAGGAATTTCAATAAGGCATGTTCCTTGTCATAATTTACGGAAAAAATTTCTTAACAGATTCATCATGACTTTTCATCGATGATTAACACAGAAACGAAGTCATCTAATAAAAAAAATTTAATTTAATCTTCAAGGGCTCAAGTCAATTCTATAGCTTAAAGAAATGACGTAAACGCCCACAGTAAATTAAATCAAAATTTCAGAAACTTAAAATGGTATTTTGAATAACAAAATCTGAGAAAAAGAATTATTTGCTGTATAATTTTTCAAAACAGTGAAATTACTTTTTTTTTCTTCCATTCATCCAATTATCTAATTTTTAAAAATTTTGCCCATTCCTTGCCTTTACCTTTAAATTTCTCAGTTAAAATTTATGAATAAATAATTTCAACTTAATGATTTTCATATCTATGACACCATAAATTTATACCTATTAAATTAAGTTCTATTATAAAGAAACTCAATGTTTAAATGAAAAAAAATGGAAAGGAATACTTTATTACTTTAAATTGAATTACTTCAGATTAGTTTGAGTATCCAGCTAATTTCAAGTAAGAATTCACAATAAGCGAAAATTTGCATTACTGAAACGAAAAGAGAAAAAAAAAATACTTTGTGATTATCAATGAATTTATTATTTCCTAATAAATTTATGGATACATTATTGACATGTCTGTGACAACCTCTTAAATTAAAATTTTATAGCATATTTTTAAGAACATGATAATATCGTTCAATATGAAAAATAGGATTTTCTTTTCAAACTAATACAGTAGGAAGTTTTATAGATGAAAAAGTAATAATATTTCACATTATATAATACTGACTTTCATGCGTAATTAAAAAATAAACCTAACAAAATTTGAGAATTTTTAATGTTAGCTAAAGAAAAAATGATTAATGCTCTAAAATTCAGCCTCATTAATTAAGTTAGTTTCTTGTTAAAAGAAATAGGAGATATGTTAGCTTAATCACAGAAATTATGCAGCGCATAACAAATTTCAATTGAAAATCCAATTCAGATATGTTTTTATCTTTATTATTTTGTATAAATGAAAAAGAACACTTCATGTTATTTTTGAAACGGATTATCATATCATTCTATCTCTATTCAGATTTTAATTATCGATTTAAATTTCTTATATGTATTTTAAATAATATAACTTAATTTAATATTTCCAGCTGGCTCTTTTCATAACAGTGAATCCACTTTGATAAAAATGGTAAATATTGTAGACAACATTAAATAATGATGAAGTGTCATTTTAATAGCAGAAAAAAGCTTAAATAATCTGTCTTTTTTTCCACTAGGCAAAATTAAAAGTGTGTTCATCAGTTTTGACTTAGCTCATAGCTCTCGTTTTTTTCCTAAGCTAAATTGATGGATTATTTTCCCAGAAAACTTTATGACGACGATTGTTTTCAAAGTTTTAGTGATAAAACGAGCTAACGCCAAATTTTTACAAGACTACTTGATCAATACTTTAAAGACAGAAAGCTTCAGAGTTTGCTTTATGTTATAGAAAAAATGCAGGAGAAAATGAAGAATAAAAGATTTTTAAAAAATATAAAAACGAGTAAAATAATAATAATCTCAGCCCATTAGTTTATGGTAGCAAAGAAGCAATATATGAAGTGTATTTTTTTATTGTGATTTAATTTTTTCTTCCTTTACTGAGTTGAGATATAAAGGGCACTATAAAAGCCTTCTAAAACTTACTCCAAAGTCTGAGATCGAGAATAAAATAAAGGTAAAAAATACTCACGGGGCTAAACAAAACGGAAATTAATGATCTTGCTATTTCATTTTTTTCCTTCGAAGGCGGTATTTGAGAGTTATGTCTTCCGGTACAGGCAACGACAAAAGTCATTCATCAGCTACTTGTCAATTCTCGGCAGTATTCTTAATTGTTTCTTTCCGCCTTCGACAATCTTGCTCCACTTTTTTTTTTCTCTTTTTTCGTTCTTCTTTCTCTCGCTCGTGTTTTAAGCATTATGGTAATTTTCTGCGTTGAATAAATTTAGCGAATATTTCCCACTACCATTTCCCACTCTTTTCTTTCCGAGAAAAGAGAGAATATATTCAGAGAGCTGTGGCAGGCATGAAATTTAAATCCCAGTTTTTGGAGAAGTTTGAAGATTAACATGACACTGTTTATGCAAGAAAGGAAAGTATTTGGTTCACAAGGAGCAATGATATCCTTAATGGTAGGAAAGGATGCAAATTTTACTGTGACTAATTTGACTAGATAATAACTTGGAATTCTATTACTCGAGCATTGGCAGAAGTATCTTGATAATAGAACAATAAATCCAAGTGACAGGGTTTTTAGCAAAATTATAAAGTAAAAACCAAGAAAAAAGACTGATTTTCGATGATTATAATCGTAGTAAAGAAATACGAAAGTGTAATATATATAACTTGGCAAAAATTGTTTAATTGATTGCATATATTTTGAATTTGACATATTTCTCTCATGACATGCAATCAATTTTTGGAATTTAAAGATATTTCCTGATAAAACTGAATATCACCATAGAAAATTACTTGTCATGACAGAATTATAAAAAACTTCATTTTGTATATTATTTTGTATGATAACTGTATTTTATTCCATTACTACAAATCGTAACTAAAATATAATATGTTTTCATATTGTAGGATTACAAATGATATTTTATAATATTCTTATATATATTATTATTTATTTGTTTGACTATTGAATAAACTAATTTATTGCTGTTACAAGAATTTTAGGAGCATGTATTTTATTGATTTCAGAAATCAATTCAGAGGAAACATTTTTAAAGGATTATTTAAAAGAGGAAATAATATTAAATGTTTTCCATTTATTTCTTTTAACTTTTGTTGTAAGTGTTAAACCACAACAAGCACAGGAAAAACTTAAAATCCCATAAATAAAGCAAAGCCATGCTCCTTTATTGAATTAAGCACAACATTAAAGATGAAAGTTTTTTTTTATTTTTTTTATTTCGTGCTGTCCTTAAACAATTCTTCAAATCTTTCTAATTCTATTAATTATTCTGAAACATAAATTTTCACTCAGCACATATTTTTAGAGAGTGATTGAAATCTGCCATAATTCTGTTTTTCGACTACATGAACTTGTATTAAAGAAAGAAACCGGATTATAATCGGGGAAATGAAAGAATACGAAGGTTTGTTGAGGGCAATGTGTTTGTATTAGAGTAGCATAGTTAAGGTGGAATAGTCAGTGCACATGCGTTACGCCCAGTTCTCCAACATCTTACAATAGATTCATTTTCAAAATGATATTTTTTTTTGGCAAAATAATATAGTCCTCGTCAAGATTTTCAGTTCTTTTTGTTTCTGATGTTTATTATTATTTTTTTTTTGTGACAGCACTTTTTTTTTCTTGCTTATATTGATAGCTTTCTAGTTGGCATTAATTATAAAGATATATTTTATTGAAAACATATATTTTTTTTTGTCTGAAACAAAAAAAAATGACTTAAAATTAGATTTATCGTGGTGTTTTGTCAAAACTTAAAGGTGATCTTCAAGAATTTAAATTAATAGATTGAAGGTTCTTTCTTTCAAAACATTTACTATAAAATTGATTTTAAAAAAATGTCCAAAAAGTAGAAAAAAAATTGTTAAATAAAATTTTGACAAAATTTAAGTTGAAAGATTTTTTTTAATGTATTCTATAAATCTGAAAAATGGGTAACACACTTTTTTTTTATCCAGCTCAATCTATCATACTTTGAAAATATAGTCATATGAAACCTTTAGAAAAGATAAGGGAAATTACTGTGTATGCCTAATGATTACTGAAACAACCCAAACTGAAACAGTAAAGCAATTTCCTTTAGTGCATCACTGGTGTTGTATGGCAATTAGGAGCAGTAAAAATACGCCACTTCCCCTTAAAACAGTTAGAAATATCGGGTAATGCTAGAAGAGTTTCAAGGGGTCATTATGTCAGGGTATAACCATATGGGAATAGAGTGAACTATATGGAAGTGTAGTAAATTAAAAAGAACCCCTCCTCATGAAATCGGAGTCGTTACAGATTCACAAGGAAGACAGAGAGGAAACAGGAGTATTTTTCTTTCTTTTCATTCTTTCTGATAGTTATCGAATTTTCGAGATCTGGCTAGTCCAGTTCTATAACCCTTTTACATATTGTATTTCAGAGCCATGAAAATACTTTAAAATTTTCATATATCTAAGCTTGCTTTTATACATTCTTGACTTTATTACTGTTTATAGTCATGCTAAAAATGCATAGATGAATATTTTGATTTCTTTGATAAATTTTAAAGCTTATATTTCCTACGTAAGTAAAAGAATTTCAACTTCAGGGGAAACAAAAATATTTTTTTAAAAATAAAAACGTTTTTTTTTTTTTTTTTTTTTTTTTTTGCCGATGAGTTAATTGCTTTATAAGGGAAGAGTTGCTAAATTTGGACTATCGCATAAATTGGACTTGTATTATAGCTTCATTACAGGTCCCAAAGAGAGGATGCAAACAACTAAAGTAAAAAATTTCTTTAATAAAATAATAAATAAATAAAAGTGGCTCATTTGCAAACAACGAAAAAGGAAAATTTTGTTTCTTTTTAAAACTCGGAATGCAATAATTCTTGTCATCATTTGAAACTATCATATTAAAAATAATTTTTGTTCCTTAAATATTATCTTAACGTAAAATTAGGGAACTAAAAATACTAACAATTATGCCTATTTATCAAGACGAAGAACTGTTAGTATTCATCCAACTTGATGGTTTGGGTTACCATTTTGAAATAAATACCACCGCATCAAAAAATTGATACTTTGAACCTCACTAATACCTCACTTCAAACCATATTGATGTTGTTTGTTTAGTTTACCGGCACATAGCTGGTTATACATAAATCATACTGATGTTGCAAAAAATAGTATATGATACCTTTATCGCTTTGTTTAGTAAAGTATTTTTTGTCAGGATAAAGTTAACCTTAAGTAATATTTTTTATAATTTCAAGATTAAATACATAGAATTATGATATAAAAATTCTCGTGCATCAAACTATCACTTGAAGTATGTTCAAACCTAAAAAAGTATTTGTATTCATCAAGAATAAAGTTCAAATGTGCACGTTAACGAAACAGAAAATTATATTTCTAATACTCCCAAAGGGAGCTTAAATATCAATGCAATGTCTTTTCATATTGAAAGGGGAATTCTTTCCAGCACAATGTATGATCAAAAGTCAAATACGAACGATATTTCCACTAAGGCGTCTCAGATTTTTAAAATAAAATCACTTAAGGCCAATTTTCTATAGTTTCCCGTATATTGACAAGCATTTAGGTGACCTAAATCCAGCAGTTTTATTCTACTATTGAGGCGTGAATTTTTTTTTAAAATTGAAACCGTATTTACAAAACTTAGACACATTATTGTGGCATAATATGTATAAAAAATTATCTAAAGTTAAGAGAATGTATGAAGATGGGAGTTTATCCTTGGGCATAGAAAAAATGGCTTTTTTTAAAAAGTTGAATGCTTGAGGTCTCAAACTTTACTTTTTTAAACTATTAATTTGAAAAAGTAAAATTTCTTTATTGTTATACTAGCCACCTTTGGCGACCAGCTGGTTCGCCATGAGTAAAGCGCTCTAAAATTTTCAATTAAATCACATATTCATTAGCCTTGAAGTAATTCCGGGAATTGATTGACCTGAAATTAATATTTTCTTTAAGATGATGGACGGAAAGTTCTAAAAGTACACCTTTTCCTAATAATATTCTTTAATTTTATAAATCAGTCAGTTTTAACCATCGGTTATGCTTTCAAAATATTAAAAATGTTTTTTTGGTGATGCTGCCAAAATATTAAATGTGTTTTTTTAAAGAAAGCGAGAAAGGGAAAAAAGTATTGAACTAATGATACAGATATTGCAAACGATTACATAAATATGCCATTAAGTCGGGATTTCAATGCATATCATGACTAAATTCAATCAGGTTTACCATAAATAAAGAAGATTTATTGAGTTAATGATATAGATATTGTAAACGATTGTAGAAACCTTTGCTTTGCATTTATTTTTTAAAGAAAATATCACATTTTATATTTCTTTTATTTTATCCAGTCACGTGATGAAAGTTGTATTTCTTTAGATTTATTTTGCGATGATATTTTTTTTTATTTGAACTTCCGGCATTCTTTTATTTTATCCAGTCACGGGCTAAAAAAACATGATTAAAATATTTCTTTAAAAATTCGTTAAAAATAGAAGCTTAAGTTATACATTAAAACACTGATACCATTAGAAGGCTAATTTTTAAATCTTTAAATTGATATAAAAATCATGTTTATGCGATCATATTTTCGGAAGTTATAGCGGAAAAACGTCGAAATTTCGCTTAAATTTTAATTAATTCCAATTCTAATTAAAAATTCGAAAAAAAGGCTCCAAGGTGCACATTCCGGACCTCCAAGGTATACATGTACCAAATTTGGTAGCTGTAGGTCCAACGGTCTGGCCTGTAGAGCGCCAACACACACACACATTGAGCTTTATTATAAGTATAGATAAATGGATCTACTACTGAAAGGGAAAAATTAATTATCAATCAAAAATAATTATCACTAAAAATATAATTATCAAGTTTTTGTACAATCCAGACATATTATATAATTTAATAGAAAAATTGGTTATTAAATCATATTATTTGAAAAAAATTCGTTAACTTCGCGATCAATAGATAATTCTTTTGAAATATATAAACTTCATCCAATTTTTGGTATGAATTTTCAAATATTTAAAAAATGTATTTCTGTAATTTTCTGACTCTTTGCCAAAAATCAAATAAATTGATTCCTGGTAAAAAAATTGTCTTATATAGCTTATTTTGTTTGTATTTAGTTAATTTTAATTTTTCATCAATATTTTTTTCATTTAACATTATAAACGAGAAATTATTTTGTTTTAATCCTGATATTATTTTACAGATTTCATTTAAACTTTTTTTTAAATTTTGTTACCTAATTTTATTCATAATAATTTTAATGCCAAAATAAAAAAATTACTGTAAGATGAAATATTCTTTAAATAGAAAATTATATATTTTTTAAACAGAACAGCATTGCTAAATCATTTATTTTTTTTAATTCATAAAATGTTTGAGTTGCAATGAATGAATTATAGTAGCAATCTTTACCAGTCACCAGAATAGATATGTCCTATCTTATGAATAGCTCACTTCATAAACAGCAGATAAAATTATTGTTCTGGGTTTTAAATCTTTTTGATGATGTTCAATAAAAGTTTCTATTTTTTTCGTTATTAAATTAATTTTCTAATACGCATATTAATTAATTTAAATATGTATTTGCCATTTATCATCATATTTATTATACGTCTGAAGAGTTAAGATAAATAATTGTTTATAAAATGTAAGAAATATCTTATAAACATCTCGAGCGCTCCAGCTGCATTACTAAAATCGTTTTTGTCTGAATTCTACTGTGTTAATGGATAAGGGTATTTTAAAGCTGATTCTTTGATTTAAAATTATTATTTTCTACCATAATAAAAGCTTGCAGTAATTTTAACACCCATTTTTAGAATTAGTCTGTTTGTATTATTGGTTATAATTGCTGATAATATTTTCAATACAAGGACAATACAAGGACTTCTTTTAGTAATTAATTTGGTATTTTATAGTATCAGGAATTGCTCGGTCAATTAGGACAGTAATTGAGGTGCCAGATGGAGAAAGGGCATTCTGCGGTGAAAACAAAAATTCAAGCAAAGATAGTTGACGTAGATAAAAAGTAGAGCGACACTGGCTTCTCTTTATTATCGGATATCAAGAGCTTAATGAAGAGATCCTAAAAAGACCCAGAAGAAATTAAGAGATCTCAGGAAGAAGAGAAATAGACTAGAAGCCGCAATAGAAAAAGAATAGTAAGAAACAAAAAATGAACTCGTCTGTTCTGTGAGTAACAAGGAAGAACCTACTTTGATTCATGCTGAGGAAGAACGAATCGACTCTGTGAAACAGAAAATTGGTGCCATAGTAAATAAATTTGAGACGAAGATTTAAGATGTGCATTGAGAGCTGGATAAGTAGATTGAATAGTTGCAAATCTATTTTTGGCAAATGAAGGAATGGCGGAACGAAGTCAGGAATTCAATTAATCATGCATTAGTAGAAGCTACCGTCCTCTAAGCGCAGTTTATTTTAACAGGAAGGATTGGATGAATTTGAAGTGATAAGAACCATTTCAACATCTATTAATTAACTTTTTTACTGAACCTGTATGAATTAAAGAGTTGGAATCAATTTTGTGAAAGTTTAATTATCACTGAATTTAAATATCAATTTGAAAATTTCCTAATCAATTTAAAATTCTAATATAGACTTGGAATTTTCAATACACAGTAAATTGTTTAATGCGATTGTAAACAAACCTTCGTGCATTAATTTCTTAAATATTTTACAGGAAAAAGGGCACATGAAAGTTGTATCAGGCATTATGTGCAATTACATGTGCACGCTTCGATAACAGAGTTCAATTGCAATGGCAAGACGTAAACTTCGTAATTGCCTTCTAAAGATAAATATAGCTTAGCCTCTTCATATATTCTTTTTTATACGGAGAAAATCGTCTTTCATTTCCTTTTGTGCGTATATTAATAGTATTTGCCCCCACATTATTTAGACTTTATATCTGTGTGTTTACCTACATATATTTGTATATACATTTTTATGCATTTTATATTTGTGTTATTGAATGTTTTATTTTTATTTGAACATGCTTCTCCAATTGTAATATATCATTTACTTTATGTTTTCGTTAGCATGTGAGCAATTTTTTTATTTATTTTTGCTTGTATTTGTGTATTTTCTTGTTTATCTCATTTTTCTTAGCATTTGTGTCCGCTTCCTTTATATTTAAAATTTATCCATTATCAGTTATGTACTGTCTTAAGTTTATAAGCCTTGTGGTATACTTGTTGGCCCATATGGAGTTTATGCATCTAGAATAAAAAAAAAGAATATTAAATTTCATCATCTAGTTTCAACAATTTTCATTTTAAATCAAGCAACAATTTAGTTATAAGCATTTTTGGCAAATGTTTTTCGAGGAGAGCAGAAAAAAATAAGCATTACATGAAGTATTACTGAAAAAATATTTTTTGGAAAATCGATGACATTACTTTTACAGCACACATTCACAAAAAGTTGACTTACGTAATTCGTTGAACAATGGCATTTTAAACTGTCTTCTATCATCTTCCCACATTCTGCTGCCATTTCCTCCAACTTCCTATCTCTAGTTGATAAAATATTCTTCCTATTTACAGAAACATTTGTCACAAATGACTCTTTTCCAATATGCTGTCATAACGAGCACAAGTGCTTCGTCCACGTTTCATTTTCCCTTTATGAAAGAACCTTGCAGGCCGACAGCTGAAAGATTGATTTTGGCAGGAAGTCCAGTCTGGTCGAGGAATGGCAGAAGCAGCGAAATAAGAAAAGATAGAAAGGTGCTCTATTCATTGCTGGATGAATTCACAGAAAAATGTTTTCAAGGTTTTTTCCCCCATACAATTGCAAGACCCCATTATAAAATGTGCAAGATTAATTATGTAACTAGTATGATAAGTGCAGCTAAAACAAAATGAAATTTTATGCAAAAAAAGTTCAGAAAACTATTTAAAAAGTTGAAGCGAATACGGTTAAACAGTCTCGATGTTTCCACTCGTATAAAATATTAACATTAAGCTGTAGAATTATAAGAAGAATGCAATCTATTATGATGCAATGAGATCTCATTAATTTGTATCCAGAATGGTATTAGATATTTAATTAATTTTTTGTGGTGTTATGTTTAGACTTATGATTCACTGCTACTAAAATGGCAACGAGTACTGGAAAAAGTTTATAACAGTTGTTATTATTGCAAAACAATCGAACGTATTACTAAAAGAAAAGTTTCTTCAAAGAAAAATGTGGAAATAATCAATTATTAAATCAAGTTAGAATTAAAAATATTTACGTATTTTATTTAGTGTCATTACGTTAACGAGAGTCATTTTTCAAAGCTATTTATCCTATGGGACGAACAGAATTTAAATTTAGTTTCAATTATGGGATAAAAAATAATATCAGTGCTACCTAGCTGTCTTTCTCCCTTGTTGACAATGACTAATGAACTGACTGCACGTACAGAATATTTCAGATAAAGGTTAGGTGCATGTGCTGTAAATTCAAATTTAAATATTAAATAACATTTAATTTAAGATTCTATCTTGATTCCACATATAAAACAAATGATGTTAAAGTAAACTTGTGATACATTGTTTTATAATGGACCTGAAAAAAGAAAGATTCATACAGTTAATAAATGGTTCATAGAGTGCTTTAAAAGGCCAATTTCATGCTTTAGACTTCAATAATGTATTTTAATCTTAAATAAATCAATGTAAGGTTGAAATGTCAAGGTCCTCCTCTGTAATTTTAAAGACTATCTTTCTTACTGTAACAAGATGGGGTATATTTGTGTCTGCAGTGGCTTTGTTATCATCCTCAGAGATGCCAAATTAAACGATAATTCCTTATATTTCTCAGCATTTTCAGTTTTGTTTATTATTATTATTGATAAAGGACTGGTATTTCCTTGAATTATGATAAAGTGTTTTTGGATTAAAATAGAGGAATTGAATTTGAAAATAGATAAAAATAATTACGTTTCCGATTTGGATAGAAAAGAGGTTTTACCTCATTTCATTTTATAAATTAATTATCAATTATACTGGGTTATGTACATTCTTAAAACAAGAAAAATATAGATAAATTCTTATAATTTTTAGCTGTATTTTTGCTGGATGCTCACATAAATGAAAAATAGATAAACTATCAAATAATAAAAACGGAATCTTCAAGTAATTTTTCTTTCCTCAGTTTTATACAATGGTATCAAATACCTAATAAGTATCTCTGAATAAGAATATAGAGAAATAATTTTATAATCTTTTATAAACAAAATACAAATTATTTTCGTCCTTCCCATAGTTTGCGCATTTTGATAACTTATTTCCTATTTGAGTATATTTATGAAAAACAATAACAAATTACGTTAATTTTTACGGTGCATTAAAGCCCACCTTTACAAATCATTTCAAATAACATGTTTAAGGATAATGTTATTACTGTAGCAATCAGTTCAGAGTCAACGTTCTTCGGTTACTAAACAGTATTGTATAATTTATTAATTTACTATAAATTGACATGTTTAAATCTGTATGCCTACAATTGCCAACTCTATTAATATATTATATCTATTTTATTCCAGAGGTTATTTGGAGGCAATAGTGTCTTCATGCATCTCAAAGTTAAGCGAAAAATAATTCTCAAAATTTTAAAAAATCACAAGAAATATTGAGGTCAAAGAGTTAATAGAAATATTTAGTTATAATATCCAAATTATTGGGTTTTTTACTTATATGGCAGTAGCATAGAATCTTGAAAGACATACATTTAATCTAGCAAATGTACACATATTCGCTAGATATTTTTTGCTGCACAGCCTTCCTTTGAGCCAGTAAACCATAATTTTGTCAATATTTATCAAACAATTTGACTGTGACAACAAATTCTAAATCTCAGTTTCCTTCTGAAATTTAGGACGTTCGTATATTTTTGTAAGGATAATGAGTTAATTTATGTTATTGGCACGATGAGAAATTTGTTTCATTTAGACGATATTAAGAGTGATCGACGATATTAACTAAATGACACGTAGTTTTTCTGAACATTATAAATTATGACTATAAAATAATTGGACTACAAAGCAACGACAAGTAAGACAGAAACAATGAAGTATAGTATTTTTTCATATTAAATACTATAATTCAAATTTAAACCACTTTTATCGCTTCTACGATTGCTGCTTTGTTAGAAACGACTTATTGTGGGATACCAGACTGGAGAAAATTGCTCAATTTTGAGAATAAACAGCGCATTAATGCAAAATTTGACCTTAAATTTGGGAGATTTGTGAAAAACTTGTTCGCTGTTGTAACAAGTGTACGGAGATAAGAATTTTTTATGTACATAAATTTGTGGCAAATTAAAAAGGGTTTAAAGGGCCGAGAATGATAATGATCTACTCTCTGGTTTTATAAGTTTAAGCATTGCTTTGAATAGCGAAAAGTCCTCATAGATAGATTGAGGAGGAAAGTACATAGAAGAGGATAATATTAAAAAAATTTAAAAATTAAAGGTGACAACATTTAAAGTAGAGTTGGGTGATAATGTATCACCTTACCCTGAGGTTTTGAATCAAGCATATAAAGTTGATGCAGACTGAAAATGTCAGGCACTTGGTACCAGTTTTTAGACCGATTAGACTGCCAATGGATGCGATTGGTAATCTACTCGACCTCATTCGTTTTCAATTAAATTATTCGTTTCAAAAATTCGTTTTCAAAAAGTTATTGGCATGACTAATCCATGATGACGGCCATAAGGTGGCATATTGTTTAAACTATATAAATTTTATCGCTAGCCAATACTGTCCTTTACCGAATTTAAAGGAGACCAGGGCACATACCTCTGAAGAATCCACAGCCTTTTCCTATTCTATTAGAAAAGCCTTTCCTTTTCTCTTCTCAACTAACCGCCAGTCATTGTCCAAATCAAGCCTATCAACTTTTCTGAAGAGTTTAGTTTAGTTACATTTATGTGCCGTTTTAAAGCAACACCAGGATTATTTTGGGACGACCTCGTAATTTTGAACCACGATCAGATGACGAGGACGACACCTGAACTGGTACCCCCTCTCCACACCACACCAGGGGGAGGACGTTTGGCCTGACAATTTTAACTCCCTCACACGACGGTTCTTTAGTGGAATCGAGTCTCGAACCTCAAACCCTTCGGTTCCGAAGCCGAGACCACCAGGCCACCGCGGCCCTACTTTTCTGAAGAAATGAAAGCCGAATTTTGGATTATATTCGTATCATTTTCAATTATTAGTCTCGGTTAGAATGAATAATACTTGTATCAACATGATGCAATATGTTATGTATATCTGTATCTATATGAAGCAAAGTATCGAATCATTGAAAGTATCATGTATAACTGTATCTATATGAAATAAAGTATCGAATCATTACAGTATTACTAAATTCTAGTCCACCACTCTGCCTGAAGATTCTATATGTATTTGTTATCATCTGCTGGAATAAAAGAATACATAATGCATTTGTTTGTGTTTTCTTACAATGTTCACTCAGTATACAAAAATGATGAAATGCTCTATGAGTATATGAATATATTTAGCTTTAAACAATTCTTTATTCGACGAAAAGAGGATGCTCAAACAGCAAAATTATTATCTATTCCCCTTTTTCCCTAATGTCGCCATTTTATCTTTCAAATCTTCACATTATTTTAGCTATTTTTTATTATTGTCTTTTATATAAAAAGCAATTTAAGTACAATCAAGTAAAAACAAAATGAAGTTCATATAATAACTACGTATTCAGAAGCATTTTTAATTTTTTAAGCATCTATCATTCATAAAAACTCTTGTCTGAAACATATAATATATACATGTGGGTGACTCAGTGATGGATTTTCGACAAGGCAAACTAAGCAGCTTTCTAGGCACGCTAGACTAAAGGTTGGTCACAAAAGATAAATTAAAAAAAAAATTTAATGTCTAGTTGTTGTTGTTGTCGTGTCCGTGTTTCTCACGGAAAGGGGGTGCATTTAATGTCTAGATATCACATAAATAAATTTGTAAAAAATGCACATTTTATGAATTAAAATAAAATAAAACTACAGTATATATTTACAATGAATTATTGGAATCCCTACTTAACAAATAAGAAACTGTTTCAAATATATATTATACTAATTATTCCTGAATTAGCTACTTTATTCTTTACTTGACAAGTCTAAATACAAAAATATTTTCTAATTTTATATTTGTTTGTAATTTACAATTTGTTTAGTTGCTTATTAAAATTATGTGCTTATAGGTGATGGTAAGGAGTCATTAATTAATAATTTCAAGTATTGTTTTGCTTTGTTTTTAAATAAATAATTTCAAAATACATAAATAATCTCCTTAAAGTTACAAAAAAAAAATTGACTAAAATAAATCATTAACATGTTGGTTAACTTAAAAATTCTTTGAAACATTAAACAAAATTTACCATTTATTAAAATAAGGGTCTCATTGACCATTTATTAAAGAAGAGCTCCTGGCCTAGGGTCACAAAATACCTTAATAGGCCACTAAAGTGACTATAATTTTCAGAAGAGAAAAAGTTGTACTAATACACTGAGGGAAAAAAAATCAAAACACCAAGAAAAAAATATTGTACAGTAATGAAATTTTAGGAATACATTTGTCTAGGTCAGTGATGGGGAAACTACGGCCCGTGGAAAGGTTTAATCCGGCCCGTTTAAGAGGGCTGTCGTGAGAATGTTTGAATGCATTCTTACTTCGTAATTTGACGAACCGCATAAAAACTACCTGTGGGGATATTCAAAACACAACAGTATTCTGGACAAATCCATCCGACCCAAACAGCTGACTCCTCTTAGCTCAAAACTTCCAGATACTCTCGCATTTTCGATTCATTGTTCTGTTTTTCCGAAAGAATCGCAAAACTCCAATTCCCGAACAATCCTTGCAGGTAGGTATAAATACAAGCGAGGCCGCCCGAAGATCAGTTAGTTAGCGACTTAGTCAGTCATCTGCAACGACCCGCTGTGACTCGAGTAATTGTTTGTGTAATCCCCGAAACTCCCACTGCCTCAACAAACACCCTCGCAAGAGCATTAGTTAGCAATGAAGATAATGACAATGTTCGGATCATCTTATATATGCGAACAAATCTTTTCAACAATGAAGCTTAGGAAAACTTCTTTAAGAAACAGAATTACAGATCAGCACCTTTCATCAGTATTAAGAATTTCTGCTTCGCAAATGGAACCGGACTATGATGAAATTTTGATAAAACAGTCTCAATTTCATTTTTCTCATGCACCATCAACCAGTAATGACACCAGAAAATAAAGTGATAATACTTCACATCAAGAATTACACTAAATTCATTTTATATTTTGTGCTTATAATTTTCTTACCTTTTGCTTTTTTACTATTAAAATAATAAGTGTATGTAATAATATATGTATATGTTTATAGAACACATAAACTTTTTAACGATTAAGCATTATTCTTTGGTCCGCTACGATCGTCTAGTTATTACAAATGGCCCGTCTTAAAAAAAGTTTCCCCACCACTGGTCTAGGTAACACATTTAATTGATTAAAGTTTCAAGATCACAGGGAGAGCCATTGGCGAGAAGAGCCATTTCAAATGTGAAATGTTGGTACATTAGTAACTGGTGTAACCGCCAGAATTTTGAATGCAAGCATGCAAACGTGCATGCATTGTGTCGTACAGGTGTCGGATATTAGTTTGTGGGTTGGAATTCCATGCCTGTTGCACTTTAGCGGTCAATGCAGGGACGATTAATACTTGTTGTGGGTGATGCTGGAGTTGTCGACCAATGATGACCCATACATGCTCGATTGGAGAAAGATCTGGTGATCTAGCAGGCCAAGGCAACATGTCGACATTCTGTAGAGCATGTTTGGTTACAGTAGCGATATGAGAGCGAGCGTTATCCTGTTGGAAAACACCCCCTTGAATGCTGTTCATGAATGGCAGCACAACAATCACTAGACTGACGTACAAATTTGCAGTCAGATTGCTCCTGCTGTCATACGAAATTGCTCCCCAAACCATAACTCCAGGAGTATGCCCTGTGTGTCTAGGCCGCAGACAGGTCACTAGCAGGCGTTCACCTGGCTTCCTTCTAACCATCAAACGGCTATCACTGCGACCAAGGCAGAACCGGCTTTCATCAGAAAACACATCTCCACTCTGTCCTCCAATGAGCTCTAGCTTGACACCACTCACGTCGCAAACGGCAGTGGTTTGGAGTCAGTGGAATGCACTGTACAGGGCGTCTGGCTCGGAGCTGTCCTTGAAGTAACCGATTTGTAACAGTTCGTTGTGTCACTGTGGTGCCAACTACAGCTCGAATTTCATCTGCAGACGCAGTAGGATTAGCCACAGCCATACGCCGAATAGGACGGTCTTCCCTCTCAGTAGTACCACGTGGCCGCCCGGAACCTGGTCTTCTTGAGGCAGTACCTTCCCTTGACCACTGCCGCCAATACTCATGCACAGTGGATACATTCCTGCCAAATCTTTCAGCAATATCGCGGAAAGAAAACCCACCTTCTCGTAGCCCTACAACATGACCTCGTTCAAACTCAGTGAGCTGTTGATAAGGGCTTCTTCGTCTTCTCAGGGGCATCCTTGAGTAACATTAACCCACTACGTCAAATCTTAACTGTAAATAACGATCACGAACCTTACAGCGCTTATTTAAAGCAAACCTCATTTGCATGTTCATAGTGTCGCTACTAGCGCCACACTTACGCGCGTAGCTCGAAATTTGAATCGACGTCATCTTTCAGATGTATAAACACGCCTACCAAATTTCGTTTATCTAGCACAGCTCCTTCCTAGTGTTGGGATTTTTTTTCCATCAGTGTATAAAGAGGAAACGGTGCATGCTCCAAAATTGTTGCGAAAAAAATTTAAAATTCTGTTTAATTTTAGATTATAAACCGAAATAAATATTAAATATCTTTTACTTAGTAAGTACTTAAGAAATAATCACGTATCAGATATGTAAATTCAAGGTCTATCGATTGACCTTTTAGAGAATTTGAAAGATATTTTCATCGTGCATGCTGTAATTTAAATATATTATGGTAGACTACAAACATTATCATGTGAGAATTTCAGTTAAAACTAATTTATATCACCCAGTATATTAATTAAAACGATAGTCAATGACCAGAAAAATATATCCCGGCATATATTTTTCTCTCGTATTCGATATGCAATGAATTTTACAAGAATTTTGTTTCAAATAAATAAGCTTTCTAATAATTTTAGGAGGAATAGGCATAAAAGGAGGAAATGAGATAAATTCCCACAAAACGAATTTTGTTGGAGAAAATGTATACTTTCCTGAATAAAGTAATTCAATACTTCCACGTCCTTTTTTGAGACATTTGCAGTTTATTAAAGCTGTTCTTCATCCCCTTTTGAGTGAAAATTCAATATGCTTGATAACTTTTAAAATCTTATTTCGTGTCTGAGATTTGTGGGAATCACTGCAGGTGTTTCAGACGGAGTAGATTAGTACTCTTCACCAGATTCTCCGTCAGTTTGAGATTTTATCGAAATGAGTTTAATGGAACTTTAGACACGCGTCGATTAAAAAAAATTTTTTTTTACTTATTTTTAATCTCCAAATACTTTATCGGCATTATTCTACATATTAATACATTCATATTTAAAAAGAATTAATTAAATTATTTCATACAGTTTAGAAAACAAATTTAAACTTAGAAAATACAATTAAAGCAATTGCAATAGTTAAATTATTCTGAATTAGTAAATTGCAACCAAAATTTACTTATTGGAAAAATTTCATTATTTACAGACTTTATATGACTAATAAATTAGATACAATCAGGGAAAAAAATAATAAGTAGGATTCACCTGGAATGTAAACTTAGAAAACAGAAGTTGCACTAATTAGAAGCAGTTGCAATAGTTAAGTTATTCTTAGTCATTAAATTGGAATCAAAAAATACTCATGGAGAAAGAAATTCTTCCTCTTACAGATTTTTGATGATAGACGAATTAGATACGATTAGGGCAAAAAATAAGAAGGATTCAATTTAAAAAATCGAAGCAATTGCAATTGTTAAATTATTTGTTATTATGAAATTGTTAAATTGTTTATTATTCTTAATCAGTAAATTGCAACCAAAAATATTTGTGGTTCTTAAAAAAATTCTTGCCTTACAGACTTTTGATGACTAACGAATTAGATATGATTAGGGCAAAAATTAACGAGTCTGATTCAGCTGTAACGTAAAAGGAAGTAAGTAGATAAAATAGCTATGTTAATTTTACTCAGTAAATGGGAGCCAAAAAATAACTTACAGAAAAAAATCTTTCCTTCAGATATTTTTGATACCTAACGAAAATAATAAATTTGCAAAAAGTAATAAATAGGACTCTTTTGTAAAAAGATTAATCATAAAATAATTCGAGAAAGTCATATACCTAAAAATAATTAATTTTATTGACTATATACTCCAAAAACAATAGATTGCTACTTTACAATCAAAGAAGCGCTAATCTTATACTAAGGCAGTGTTTCTCAACCTTTTAGTATTCACGGCCCAATTTTCAATCATGATTTTCATCGCGCCCCCCCCTCCCCACCGCATACAATAAAATGTATACAATAATAATGGATTTTGAGTATTTTGGCGCTAAACCTACACTACAGAATTAATTTTAAACTTTACAAATTACCAAGAATACGGAAATTTATTGACATTTTGCAACACCGATCCTCAGCATTGAAAAAACAAGAATCCTATGCCTTTTTATTGCTCTTGCGTCCCGCCAAATCGGCCATTCTCACGGTTTCGAGAGAAGTTTCGATTTGTCTGGAATTCGGTCAGCTTAAAAGTTAAGTTAGTAGCTTGCGCAGATGTCAACAGATGTTTTCGCATAGGGAGAAGGAGAAAGTTCTATGACGCAAATTTCAATTCCAGACAATCTTATTCGAGTCGATCCTTCTATCGCTATTGAATCTATTCTGAATCTGATTGATATATAATATTTTCGTGTAATTACAATTCACCGTATTAAATATTCACGTCAGCAGACTTATGCAGAATCATGGATAAATTTTTAAGCGGACGTAAGCGAGCCTTAGACGATAGACAAGCATCAACAAGTACACGGACGAGCGTGGTTCAGAAAATAAAACCAAGAAAATATTCTCAAGAATACTTAAATTTTGGATTTACTAGTACTGAAGTAAATGAAGAAGAAAGGCCCCTGTGTATTATTTGCTCAAAAATGTTTGCGACAGACAGCATGAAACCTAATATAACCTTAAACAACATTTGGAAACACTTCATAGTGAGTACGTAAACAAACCCAGAGAATTCTTCGAATTAAAATTAAAATCATACGAAAAGCAAAAATCACTGTTTAAAAAACTTTGTCTGTGAATAAAAAAGCTTTAATTGCCTCTTACAAAGTTTCATATAAAATAGCCAGATGTAAAAAGCCTCACCCCATTGGTGAAGAGCTTATTTTGATAGCCGCAATTGAGATTGTAGAAAATTGTGTTTGGAGATAATTTTGCAAAACAATTGCAGTCTGTACCTCTTTCAAATGATACTGTTGCCCGTCGAATTGCTGATATAGTGTCAGCTTTTGTCGAAGTTGCGTGACAAATTGTTTTCAATACAACTCGATGAGGAAACAGATAGTAATAAAGATGCTCATTTCATTGCCTATGTTAGATTTTGTGATGATTTGTCAGTAGTAGAAGAATTACTTTTCTGCAAACCAATAGAACTCAAAGCAACAGCACTCGCATTATTTGCTATCTTAAATGATTTTATGAACGAGGCAAACATAGAACGGAAAAATTGCGTCGGAATATGCACCAATGGTGCTCGTTTACGTCCGGAAGATTCCAAAGTATTCAAGCACTTGTGAGACAAAAATCGCCACAGTGCATCTGGTCACATTGCATGATCCACAGAGAAGCTTTGGCTTAGAAAAAAATGAGTCCTGGTTTAAATATTGTGTTAACTACGGATGTAACCGTAGTAAATTATGTAAAAATGAGACCCCTGAAATCAAGAATCTTTTCCGCACTTTGTAAAGATATGGGTGCAGTACTACTTTATTGCGGGGCAAGATGGTTATCACGTGGGAAATTTTTGCAACGTGTTTATAAATTAAGAGAAGAAATCGCCATTTTTCTAGAAGAAGAAAACGGAAAGGAAGCTGAGAATTTTCGCGATAGTTTATTTGTGATGAAATTGAGCTACATGGTCGACATATTCGAGAAATTAAATAGCTTGAATCTTCAACAGCAAGGAGCAAATACACATATATTGGATATGAGTGATAAATTTAATGATTTTTGAAGGAAATTAGAACTGTGCAGCAGAAATTTAAAGCAAGAAAACTTAACAATGTTTTTAAATTTGAATGATTGTATTAAAACTTCCGAGGCTGAAGAACAACATGTAAAAGTTGTTTTTGTAAGCATTGAAAATCATTTAGCAATGCTAGCAAAGAATTTTAAAAAAGTACTTTCTTACTAACGACAAACTGATATCAAGTTACAAGTGGGAGAGGGATCCATTTCAAAATACTCCAGAAGGACTCTCAATTGAAGAGAAAGAAACCTTCACAGATTTCACGGCAAGCGGAGAAAACAAAAGACAATTTAGTAATAAATTACTCTTTGAATTTTGGGCAGGAGTGGATGATGAGTCTTCTGCACTAAAAACAAGCGCATTTCGCATTCTACTACCATTTTCAACATCTTACCTTTGTGAAACTGGATTTTCTGCGGTGGCTTCTTTGAAGATAAAATATAGATCTCAGCTAAATATAGAACTCAGAGTGTCTAAAAAGAACTGAGAGTGTCTTTTTCTAATATTAAACCCTCCTTCGAAAAACTTTGCTCTGCAAGACAGGCCCAAGGAAGTCACTAATAATTATTAAATTTGTTTTTAATTTAGTAAGTTGTTTTAATTTAATAAGTTAATTATTAAATATGTCGAAATGTATTTAGTTTTGTATGTGTGTGTGTTCTTTCCTTTCAGTCACTTAATCAATTTTTTTAAATAACATTTTCTCTTGGATATGCTCGCGCCCCCCCATTAGTGTGCTCACGCCCCCCTAGGGGGGCGCGCCCCACAGGTTGAGAATCACTGTACTAAGGGATTTGTGATGTAAAGTTAAGCAGTTGTTCAGAAAATATATATATATTTTCAAACTGGTTACAGATTTGGAGGTATTTAATTTTTATTTTCGTCTTTATAATTCATTTGTTCTGCAAGAAAATAAAAACCTTTTGCTGATTTTGATATATCACTCGCTGGGATATAAATTATATTTAATATATAATGAGATAGAATGGATAAAAAATACTTCTAAATATTTTATCGCATCTAACATCATGGTATTCAGTTTTCCAGTAAACTCTCTTACTCGACTTTCTTACTCTTAGAATCGACGTGATAAAAGGAAAGGGGTCAATTCATGTGACGTAAAGTCATGTGTCATGTACTTATGCGCATGGCATTTAAACCTTCATCCGCAACACTTTAGCAGATGAGTCTATCATTAAAGTTCACCGCTTCAATGTATGAAGCGGAATTTTTGTTTACATTTGAAGTTATAACTTTGAGTAATTTTATTTCTTTTTATTATTTATTAAAAGATGAAATACTGGTGTGATGCTGGATACTTTATTGGGAAATTGAAGAGTGATTGCAGTGTTAAAGGTTTTTTTCTTTTCCTTTCAACAATTCTGAATTGAGTTGTTAGCATTTAGAAGGTTGTAAGCCTTCTCGAAGTTGCTGATATGCTACTCATTTTGAAGGATTCATTTAATATGTGGCCATTTACTAACTATAGGAAACTGAAACCAATGGTGTTCCAGTAATTTTTATTCTGCGATAACTTATCTGACACGAAACTTATTATTAAAAGCCTTATTATTAAAAGATGGATATACTAGAATCGAATGATGTTGTGATGAGATAAAGGTTTCCAAATTGAACAAGAACTACACAAAATATGATGCATATGATTTTCAGTTGTTGGCATTAAAATAAAATGCACAATGAGATTTTACTTTTTTAATATGAAACTTAAAGCTTTCTTTATCTTTTAGTAATTCATGTTATTCAGTTATTACTGGGTAATAATGTTTAATAACAAAAGAATAATCTGTTTATTCTCATCAGTGTTTGTTTCCTCATAATTATCATTTTTGTTTCTTGTATTTAAGCTGAAATTGATTGTTATAATGCCAAGTTATATCATTGTGGACCTCAGTGATTTCTGTTTTATGAAATACTGATATTTTCATTGAAAATGAATTTCCACATCAGCATTTATTAAAATTTTCTTATTTCCAATCTCATTGTTACATGGATGCTTCATTCTTTTTTCCTTCCCTATTTCTTTAATATATCCATTTTGAATCATAAAATTCTGTATAAACACAAAAGTATTTCTTCCAACTCCTCTTTATATCCTTGCAAAAGAACGAATGGAATTTTTCAAAAAATCTGCCATAGCCATTTGTCGAAACCTATCCTTTGAATTAAAAAAAAATATATTAAAGGAAAGAATAAAACGGCATAAAACTAAGTAAAAAGTGATATTAATTAAATATTTAAAACATTAATTACATTAAAATACTAATTAAAATTAATATAATAAGTAAAATTACATGACTACTAAAATTTGGAGAAAATAATTCAAAATATTAATTTCTTTTTTTTTAATGAAAAGATTTTTTAAATTATTCGGACAGCGTAACATTGAGCTTTAGTGTTAATGTGTCGGATGTCTGCTGATAATCAATGTTATAGGCAGACTTCCCAATACTCGAAGAACGGTTAAAAATTGAACGCAAACGATTTGTTTGGTAGATCACGCGCGACCGTGAATTGACACTTGATGCCATTACTGCTTTCACCAGAATGCTATTCTATTTTCAACAAAATATGTTTCATTTAAAATTATTGTTATAGTTTACATAATTTAATATTTTTCCTTTGATCCAATAAAATTAAAGCTGTTTAGAAGAATACTTAACCTCTCCTTGCGCAACTGGTGGCTTTTTTTCCCTCTAAATTAACAATCAATAGTTGTTAAATTGGTATTTTCGTCGAATTCTTTCCATGAAATTTTGAGCAACATTTGAAAGATATTTGCAATTGTATTATGTATTTTTATGATTAATAATCCTGATAAAGGATTCTAATTTATTTCGAATATTGCAAAAACGAATAAATTTTATTTCCTTGAAGAAAAAGCTTCGTCTATTTCAAAAACTAGATTAAACAATTCTATAATGCAAGAATTTAATTTAAGGAATAATTATCATATCTTGATAACTATAAATAAAAAGATTTCAAGACAAGAGATAGCTAATTCGTTTAATATATCACAATCTTTCGGAAAATCAGTAATAGCATTTTAATGGTTTGGTATTAAGAAATAAAATTCATTACTATTATTTTTTTCTTGTTTTACATTAGATATAGTCTGTTACACTTCTTGACACTTTTTTTTCAAATTCGTTTAATTATTTCAAGCCGTATACATGCACAAGATTATTTACAGGATTTTAATTTCTGTAAAAATCGCTTAGTCAAGGACAAACTAAAAATGGATTATTTCATGATTTTACTTTAGTAAGGACAATAATCCCGCCATAATTCAAAAGCAAATTCATAGCTTTCTTAAAAAAATGAATTTTTTTAGCTGCTTAACTTATTTTAACGTGTCAGACATTTTCACGATTGATGAAAAATTAATAATACCTTATTTTTTTCTCTATTAATTCTTTTTATAAAATAAAATATGGGAAACAAAAATCATATATCATACAAATACTTACGAGAATCCACGGAGAAAAATACTAAATATTCATAATTAATTTTCAAATGTTCCATCCATTGTAGATCTATCAAATCTTCATCTGCTTATTTTTCAATTAATTGAAGTCCAATATATATTGTGATATTTTTTTAAATGCTTTCCAGATTGATGTCCAATAAAATTACATAAAGAAAATAATTATTGTTATTAACTTCATCAGTTTTCTTGAAGATTCTTAATTTCTTTAGAAATAAAATAAACTTCTGGCACTTTTTAATCCTATAGAATTATTTTTGCCCGTTTAAAGTCTTTATTATCATCATTCATAACTATTATTATCATTATTCATTCTTTATTATCATCATTCATTACTATAATTATCATTATACATTCTTTATTATCATCATTCATTACTATTATTATCATTATGCATTCTTTATTATCATCCTATTTCGTTAATATTTTTTTCTGATTCATACACTCTATATTGCATGTAATGTAATAATAAGGTCTTAATAATGTTTTTAACGAATTATTGTAGAATCTTCTCAAAAACCTTCAAATGCTTCATGATATTTGCTCGAGCAATCAAAAGAAAATTTATTGCGAAGTTTTCATTTCTCTGGCACAAAATATCTGACACTGGTCTATTCAGATTCATTATTTATTATTTATGATTTTTATTTATTTATTTATTTTAATTAATAATTTTAATGTTTTGTTTATCTCATTTTTCAGTCGATTGTCGAATTTTTTTTTTTTGCAGTTTTGCACCCTGAAAAAAACTGACCTATTTTTGAGTTAGAAAAATGATATTCCTTTTTGATCAATTTTTGTTGTTATCAATCTGAAGTACAACACTGAACACTTGAATCAAAAACTCTAGGAATTAGTTCATGTAATGCTAATTATAGATAAAATAATCTTTTGAAATTTTATGAGTGACTTTATTTATTTTAGCTCTGTTAAGAAATTATTTTATTTATGTCATTATTTAAATTTCATAAATATGGTCGTCAGCTCTATTTGTAACCACTTGTCAGTTGACTTCTTTGATATCATAACTAAATAACACATTTTTTTGTTTGGTATTTATATTTATTTTTAAAACAATCAACAATCACAAAGAATAAGAATATCTAGCCAAATCATTCGGTAATACTGAAGGACCGGATGGCTGCAATAATACGATAACTGTACATGAGCTATCCTCGCTCTGTCGTAGCCTCCATGGTAATCTGAATGATCGAGTCAGCGCAACATATTCAACAGATATTAAAATGCGAGCAAATTGACCATAATTACGATGCAGCCCATAAGTCCATTATCTTTGAAGTGGTATTACCCGACATCGGTAGGGAGGTAACTCGAAATAACATCGCTAATATACACAATAGAAAATTGATAAATCTGCTTATTTATGAGGTACCTTCTCCTCCTCATTTCTAAGAAATACTTTAGTGGGAATCTTATTATGGCAATTGAGAACAGTCAGCATTTTGATTTTTCCTGCCAACATCATCACCATTTATGTAAATTCAGATTAAGCAAGAACAGAATAAGAACCTATAGAATAACAGGAATAAGAACCTATAGAAACTTCAAATATTTTCAAATTTTAATACAGTTTTCATCTTTTGAATTATGTGATTTTTACGAAGAATTTTATGCAGCTTTTTAAATATCAAAAGAGACATACCATTGTAAGTTCAAAAGTCAAAATTTTATTTTATAATTCGGAAATTTTTCGGCGTAAATATTTATCAGTCAAAGCGCCCATGAGGTATTAAAAAGTCGAAGTAAAATTAGTAGGAAATAAAATGAAATGCTACATATATTACAAATTTATTAGACAGCTTTGAACTAAAACTATGTATTAAAGGCTAATAGAAAGATGTATGAGCTAAATAAACTACTTCTTTATTTTGTTTTGTCATTCAATGTAAAAGTGAACACAGAGAAAGATAAATATGTAGGTGTTAAATGCTCTAATTCGATAGGTAATACATTTTTTTTTAAATGTATAGGAAGCCCAGATGCTATCCAACAGGAACTCTCTCTTTACGAGGTTGTGCCAAAAATATCTAGTGTGGATTCGAAACTGAATATTAACCTAACTAATTTAATTTATCTTGAGTAAAGTTCAGGAGCTTCTAGAAATACTATTTAATGAAAAATCTGACTAGCTTTTTGAATCACTTTTGCGTGGAATGTTAGAGATTTTCCATAAATTTTCTTCTATCAAATCGAAAAATTATTATCACAAAAAATAAATTTTGCACATTATTTAATGGTTTTTATTACTTTAGGATGTTGACCTTATTTCTATGAAATTGTGAACAAAGGGTAGTAAGTTCATCAGGAAAATTATTGAGGAATTGCACAAAAATTGTTCATATTAGCAACAGAAATTTTTACACTAGTAACCTCCTTACCAGTTCTTTTTAATTAATTTGGCAAAGTATTGCTAATTTGATTCTTTACAGTGAAAACCATAGCTTAATACTTCTCATTTTGGCATTTATATCATGTACCACATTTGGTCTAAATTATTTTAAAAAACTTCAAAAACCTTTTTTTTTTTTGTTTTTCATCAGTTTTATTTCTTATATTGTTGTTGCTGCAACTGTGAAATCTTTATTTGCTGTAACTTTTAACTACTTTTCCACGTGATGGTCTTTATTACTTATTTTGTCAATTCAATCAAATTTATAGGCTTACCATGGTATTGAATGGTGTCATATATTCATAACTGATCATCATTAATGAATTATACTTTTAATTATGACTTATGTGACATTTTTGTGTGAATTTTTGTTCTTTATTGTGATTATCTATGGAATAGCTGTCAATAAATTGGAATTAGTATGTCAAAGATTTCCAGACTTTCTATAAATTTAAATTTGGAAGTTTGACAGTTCTATTTAATACAGTTGTGCCTAGAAGTAGTTTTATGCAAATTGTATCCGATGTGTATTGGCACAGTCATCCAGTAATTTTGTTCACAATTGTTCCTCAAAAAGTCCGCAGCTGATAATGCAGTATCTCGTTTCTACTACTTATACCATTAACAATATCACACTGAAAATCGTGCAGATGATATAAGGCCATTAATCACGACTTAGTATTTATTTACGTTATTTCTTGCAAAGAAATTTCGTGGCAATCGGTTTATTGAGTTATATGCGCTTTTAATTTTCTTCAAGTAATTTTCAATGAGTGTTATTTTTTATATTGAGTTTTTAGCTTTAAAAAAAAGAATATAATATCAAAAGAGTGCTCCGCTTTGCCTTCATATCGGTGTAAACTGGATGACCCTTATCATCATACTAGCGCTATGGCAGGAACTAAGGTTGATTCCTAATCGACCATAGTTCAACCTCTCTCAGAAGTATGTCCTTTCATCGGTATGCAGAAAGCCAAGTCTACACAGTTACTTTACTCACCAGGGAAATAAGTACCATCCACCATAACAGAAACTTCTGATTACCTTATGTGGAATACTTCTCTATGGGGGGTAAAGAGAATATAATCCTAAACCTCATCACTTCAAGAAATATATGATAGAGCTACGAACAAGCATGCCTGAAAAAATGACTTTGAAAAGCATGCATGAGCAAAACACTCATTTCTTATTTTCATCTTATATGCCAACATTATGTTGTTTTTGATAGATGGATTGGAGCAGTAGTTTCGCTTAATATTCACTTTCAGTATGCATCGTTACTAATATCACTTAATATCCATTATTTTTAATAGTTGCATATTTGGACCGGACTTGACCGAGTCTCCAACATGCACTATCAGGTTTCATGTAAATGCAGTCGTTTGTAAATCCTTTATCATTTGGATTTACTTTTCACCAATGAATTATATATGAAATGCTTTCGTTTGATATAGAACAATTAATTTAACTAAGATATTTCTAGCATTCAAGGAGGTAGCGAATATTTGCAAATAAATTTCCATGGTGCTTTTGCAAACAACTTAGTTGTCATAAATAACTTTTTGTATTGTTTCCGTATGCAAAAATTGTCTTTACCTGTAACCTTCTTAGAAACATTTTAATGAACTAAGTTAATATTTTACTTTGTTGTGAACTCAATATACTTTTCTATTCCAAAAGAGGGCTGGGAATTTTTCATTTGTGTATATTGTGTTTTTGAATTTAAATATTCTGTTTTTGCTTCAGGCTGCGAATTGTTCTTTTTTGGCTTTGAACATCAGACTGATTGATATTTCTCAGTCGAATTGGAGTACTCTTTCACTGACAATATTAATAATAATTCACCTTAAGGTAAGCAGTCTAGTGAGATTTTATTCCAAAATAGCCTTCATCTAACAGAAACGATACTAGATGACAACGGCATTGTAACTACTTTCTAAATGCAAGAAAGACCCATTTTGGACAATCCCACCATCGTGAAACGCTCTTTCCTTGAAGATCTCTACTCTATCCAGCTGAACTACCTGTAACCAAAGATTATCCAAACAAGGTACTAGATATGGCTAAAACAGTTATTTTCATACATGTGCACTTTAGTTTCCCATAAATACAGCACCAATGAATGAGAACTAAGAAACATCAAAGTTTTTGAATTTTCAGAAAAAGTTTTTCTTGCAATAGAAAATTACATTTCAATTTATAGTTTTTCTAATATCATATGCGCATCTAGTAAAGACAAGGCATCTGATTTCATAAAGGAGGAATAAGTCATTGGCTGTTTGGTAACGTATTAAAAAAATCTCAAAAATTAATAGGTGTCCAGAATATTTAATTCATCTTATTTTCTTTAGTCCATGCTTAAATTCAAACGAAATACATTTATTTAAACCTTATTTAAATTTATGGTGTGATAACTCTCAACATTTCATCCCTTCAATGGGTAGATAAACTGAGGATCAAGTATGATTGGAACTAAACATTGGGAGTTCCGCGTTAGGCTGTCCTCCTAGTCGGGACATATACTTTGCACTTCAGGGTCCTCAGTCAAGAAACCAGATATGAGCACTGTAAGCTTTGATCCACATGGTCTGTCGTGTCATTGAACTTAGTTTTTTTTTAGATTAATTATTTATATAAGCACTATCTGGTACCGGGTGCGTTGCTGCCGCAGAAGAAATAATTTTAGTAATATCGTTTGAAATTTAAAATAAATGTCTTTTTTAATTAGGAAGAATAGAGGGAATAATTTTTTCGTATCGGAAATGAATACATTCGTTGAAATTGAATGATTTATAAAGGAAAACTAAAAAAAAATATTAATTCTATTTTATTGTTACTTTATTTTCAAGAGCTTTAGAATAGGCAATATTTTTTTTACGTTTTCAGGAGAAACAAATAAATTTCTTGACTGTCCAACTAGTAGCATCCAGCATACAATTGGTTATGTGAAAAGCATTGATTTTTTAGGTTCAGTCCGCATACTTGAAGTGATTGTCCTTGCGCCTTGTTGATGGTAATCGAGAATGCAAGTTGAATGGGGAACTGCAGTCATTTGAAATGAAAAGAAGGGAATGATGGGAATGCGTAGAGTAAGCATATCTTCTCAAATCGACATTCCTTTGAGGATAGTTGACACGTATCTTGCCTCATATTGGCCGTTTGATTCTGATATTCGTGATCAGGTAGCATGTAAAAAGTTTTTAGGTTCTTTCCTCATGTTGATCTTAAGGCTCTGAAACACAGTAATTTGCAATTTTTAAACGATCGGTTTAATTGCTGTCTTTTCATTCTTCGTTTGTTTATGAAGCTCAATTTGGCCAGTGTCTAGATGTTGCGCTATTAGATCTATTAAGTGACGAACTATTTTTTGTTGAATCAACACGATATATATATATATATATATAATCACTTAATAAATAGCAAAATTACTGTCTGCACTGGAAATTTCCCATTATACATAACTTACCTTAAGTGGCATCGATAATAATTTTATTTTGTATGTGTGAGATCAACTCTGAATAATATGTGCGGTTTTTTGCAGACAAAATATGGAGCTCCCTGTTGACAACATCCTGTGTAGAAGACTATTCATTAATGAGCAGAAAAAAGAAATTAGCACTTTCATAAAGTATTTTTGATTTTATTTTCCTCACACTGACTGACATTAATCATAATAATTTTATTTTGTTTGATATATGTGAAATTAATTCCGGTGGGATGTGCTGTTTCATTTTGTCAATCATCAATATTAAAATATAGCCTTCGTGAAAGTGCAAGAAATAACCCGTCGCAATTATCAAGTTTCATCTCAATCGCTTACATTATAGAGCAGCGCATAGGATACGAACAAACAAAAATTCATTTTTATATAATTGATATGATGGCTGTACTATACTCTGTCAAAATTTACTCCTACCCACAAAGTATATGTCAACAATACGGATATAAAATAAAATAGCAATCAATACAAGACCAAGCTAGTTAATACAGTGAATATGTAGAAAATGCTAGTAATATTTGAAAGTATTTAATATTAGTAGTACAAATAAAATCTCCATAATTTCACAAACAATAAATCATCACAAAATGCTGCCAATAAACCATTACATAATCAGTTAGATATATAATAAAACTAAATTCAGGAGCTATTTACATAGAATAAGAATGAAAATCTTCCCATTGAGGACAGAATCTCCATAAATTCAGACATTAAATTTTTAACGAAAATTCTAGCAGTTATTTAACCATAATAACTAGTCCTTGTCTAGTTATAATATGTCTAACTAGATCCATATTTTCCAAGGCTCTAAAGTCGTTGGATTTTTATTTAATCCTAATATCGTTAAGCGTTCTATATCCATAAATGCATTATATTACTGTAACCTTATCAACTTTACAACGGCAGCCATCTTTTTGAAAAACCTTTTTATAGAGACAGGAAATAATAGATAGTGAGTAGATAGACAGTTTGATAGAGTTTTAATCGACAGTAAGTAGATGGTTAAACAAAAAATTTCAGTACTATTTCTTTAAATCGATTCTGGGCAATAGTCGAGAAGTATATCTTACTTCCATTATGGTTACCCATCGTTCTTACCATGACTATACTAACCGATTATGAATAACAGAATAGAAAAATGAACTTAGAAAGACTAAAAATTGCTGACATCAACGAATATAGTTTCCCAAAGGTGCTAAATCCCATTTTTGTAATTTTCAAAAGTTATGCTACATACATGAATGCAGAACATGCCATAATTGAGAATAATTTGGGGCCGGACTTCTCAGATTTTGTGTGGAAAGTTTTTTTAAAATCCTAAAATGGGTGATAAGTCATTAATATTTGACGAAATCATTAGACAAAATTTTCTTCCCAAAACTTTTTATTATTTGATTTGAAATAGATGCATTGAATCATTAGGAAACACCATTTCCCTGTCATAATGTCTTTATATGTCGTAAACAAACCTTTCAGCAACTGAACCGATGACATGAAACTCAGTCTGAATGAAACTTTAACCATTAGCTTCAAAGTCAAAAAGGTTTCATCCCATTGGAAAAATAACCATTTTCAAGTCATATGATA
>JAPMOQ010057673.1:2161512-2202302 GCA_026543055.1 Argiope trifasciata
TAAATGGACAAGCATGAATTTGGCCGGTAAAATGCAGACTTGAGATGTTTAGAAGTCTTACAATAAATCAAACTTAAATCCTCAAACTACAGTCACAGAAGGAGCACAAATAAAAACATTGACTTAAATAAATATAAACCCACACTATGTGTAAAGAAAAAGAGGCAATGGGACTTCTTGTTCAATGAACAATCAGCAATGAGAGGAGTGCGTGGCTGATTGCACGAGATCTTCTTATGGCTGACAGAATAAAAAGAAAGCACTATTCCTTTTGTCAGCTAAGAAATAGGGATTGTTTTCCGTCCCACTTTCTTAACTGACAAAAGGTTGAGTGTTTTCTGTCGTTACAGCATGCAAAAGAATCTCTTTGCGGCAACAATTTTGGTAACAATTCAGTGGAAGAAATGTTAACTCTGTAGAGCCTTAAGCAATTCAAACCTCAAGTCACACCTGTATGAAACGGTGAAATTTGAGAAATATTGCGTTGTGCCACAATCTTCTTAAATTATACTCTACGTCTGAAAAAATCTTTATTTCTTCAACTTATTAGTAAAGAAATTTGTTAAAATAAGATTTCTAAGAGATCTCTAATGACCAAGAAAAAACATCTTCACAGATTTTACAACTTAATTGACAAGATGACTTGTTAGCAAATGAATAATTCCAAGCTGCCTTAAAATAGGCAACCCAATACTCTTTTTATATAGGCATTGCTACGGGATTTCACCTTCAGTGATTGTTTTTACAATTGTGTTTTTCCCTTTCATATAATTCAACAGCAATGAATTCCTTATTTCACTTTTCCTACTAATAGAAATTATAGATGTAAAAAAAGCATATTGAACTTTTTGAACGAAGCACTTTGTGAAATTCATATATTTCGATAACAAGCACCCCAGAAAATATTTCCTCGAACTACTTTTCTCAAGAATAGAAATTTAAACGACAGCTTCAATCAGTGTGTGAAAAAAAAATTGTTAATACTTCAATGTGTATTTAAATTCTTAATGATGATAGGTACATTCTACAAACATTGGAATAAAAAATATATAGTAAAGCTATTCTAGTGATCCGATTGATGTAAACTAGATATCTATAAAGAGAAAAGTAGAAATTGGAAAAATAAGAAATGAAATAATTTAATTTTATACAAAAATTTATCAAAATCAAACCAAAATATTTTAGTTTAGTTCTTGCTTTACTTCCGCACGAATTAATAATTTGTAGTTTGATGCAATCGAATTCCCCACCAAGTGTAATTTGTCAAAACCAAATTCAGAAATTCATCATCCCGAAATTTTAATTTATGTGTAATTTTATATATATATTAACAATATGTCCTATGGTAAACATCATTACTGATACAATTTTTATGCCATGATCTTTAAAACTATATACGTCATCTTAAAATGAGAGAATAAAAAAAGTCCACAAATTACCAACAAACATTTAAAAAAAATTCTTATGTTTTTAAAAACGATATATATATTTCTTTGAATAGCTAGAAAATTACATATTTTTTAAATAAAAACGCTATTTTATCTTTTTTTCGCCTGACTATCAGATGATATGCAAAATCTTCCTGTTTCTGATGATAATATAGTCGCACATATACTCATTGAGGCATTCATGCATATAATGAAGTAAAATTATTCTCATGTCATACAAGGAGAATACTGCGCTTAATTTAATTTTAAAATCTTTGAGCAAATTTCGTATGTTATTTGTTGTATAATATCTCAATAAAACATAAAATAAAAAGTAATTAGATGTTAGTCAAAGCTTCGTTTGTCATGTGAAAAGGAAAGGTGAACCTACTTTTTTGAGTTATAATAATACATGCACATTGTTCGTAGAATGTCATGTTTATAACCAGCTAAAGGGTGTTGCGGGTCTACATAAAGAGAGAATCCCAAGCGTATTATATTGGAATTGTTTGAATCAAACTCGAATCATCAGATGGATAATATTGTTGCGATTTCCTGAAAGTTTCTTTCAGAGACCTATTAATAATCTGCAATCAGTGCCGGCCATATGGGGGGGATGCGGTGGGCCCTATGCACCCGGACTCCGTGACTGAGGAAGGCCTGCACAGTGATTAGGAATTAAAATAGTGTTCTGAACAATAATATAGTTACACATGCAAAAAGTCTAAAAGCTTGTTTGCATGTGGTTGGTTGAGCATATCGACTGACGTCTTTATTAAGCGAAGATCGCAGTGATATTTAAAAAAAGGAGGGAAATAAGGAAATCAACTTCCGATATCCCCTTAAGACAGAGCGGTGCCCGGTGTCCTGAAATCTAGGCTCAGGCTGTGTTCAAATGGACATGTAAATCATCAGCTATCTACTTTTGTATAAATCTAATTTAATATTTTTTATGCATGCGTCTATGTAAGTTTGTTTTTGTTAAATTGTTAAAAAAAAAGTAAAACGACAGTAAATTAAGCGATAGACTCCTAGCAATGCACACTTAAGAAAGAATTATTATGGCGACTAAATCTATGTTCGACTCTTGATGAAACAAATCGAAATTAATATAAATAAGAACACGACAGGATTTCAATTATTATTTCAAAGAATTGTAGATGTGATTCTATTTTTAAAGTATAATAATCTTCCAATTCGTGGAACCAAAGAAATAATAGGAGCGCCTAGTAATGGAAATTTTTTAAGTGTAATCGAATTATTAAGTAAATATGACTTTGTGCTTGTGGATCATAAAAACAGAATAAAAATTTTCACTTACTAAATTGTCAATCATTTAGTTCATACATTACAAGACAAAATTCTTCCTACCTTAGGGAATGCAGTACTTAACATAACTGTAGATAATGTATTAAGATATTATGATTTGTGGTAGACAGGCATCCGACAACGATAAAAACACGAAAGGGAAATATAAATGTGTAACATCTAGAAAAATTTCTCTCTTGCTCCCATGCAAACTATGTGTGTGCCTGGCTTATCATACTCTTTTGATTTATTTATTTGTAATGTCGCTTCCAGCAGTATATATTTCATTTTTTTTTTGTTATTGCAATGTTTGTATTGCTTATTTTCTGCACCTACAAAAGATGGGAAAATCTACAAAGGCAATTAAAAATTACTCTCAAACCATTATGCATTACTCGCTGGGAAGCCAAAATAGGTACGGTTAAACCAGTATATATACAGTTTGAGTAAACTTTTAATGCCCTAGAAGAATTTGTTAATGCAAAAAACAATATTACAGCGGTTCCGAAGCTAAAAGTCTATTGGATTCAATAAAGAAATGACATTTATTTTATATTCAACAGAATGGTTTATAATATTGTCCGAAATTAGCTATTAATAAGCAATTTCAAATAAAAATAATTGGTTTTGACTGGGCTTTTAATTTAGTCAATAAAATTAAAGTTGAAATCCAAAATTTAAGAACGAAATTTAACTCGTATTTAGACGAAGCAGAAGCGATAGCAAGTAATTTTAATCTTTCAGAACATTTTCTTTAAAAAAAAATTCGAAAAAACATTATATTTCGAAACAGCAGGAGATGAAATTGTAGAAAACTTGGTTGTGGATTTTAAATCTTATTTTTTAATTCTGTAACGGATACTGATATTGTACAGATTTAAAAGTATTTCAAATTAATCAATGACACAAAAGTTTTAGAAAAAAATAATTAGAAAATTGTTCCAATAACCTTATAATCTATATCTATACTTATAATAAAGCTCAATGTGTGTGTGTGTGTGTGTGTGTGTGTGTGTGTGTGTGTGTGTGTGTTGGCGCTCTACAGGCCAGACCGTTGGACTTACGGTTACCAAATTTGGTACATGTATATCATGGAGGTTGGGAATGTGCACCTCTGAGCCCTTTTTTCGAATTTTTAATTAGAATTTGAATTAATCAAAATGTAAGCAAAATTTCGACACTTTTCCACTATAACTTCCGAAAATATTATCACAAAAACATGATTTTTGTATCAATTTAAAGATAAAAAAATTAGCTTTCTAACGATATTAGTTTTTTAAATTTATAACGTAAGTTTCTATTTATAACGAATTTTTAAAGAAATAATTTAACCATGTTTTTATCATATGACTGGATAAAGTAAAAGAATGCCAGAAGTTCGAATAAAAAAAACTATCATCGCAAAACAAATCTAAAGAAATGCAACTTTTAGCAAGTGACTGGATAAAATAAAATAAATATAAAATGTGATATTTTCTAAAAAAATAAATACAAAGCAAAGGATTCTATGATCGTTTGCAATATCTGTATCATTAATTCAATATTTTTTTTTCATTATAAAATGTGATAGTTTCTAAAAAAATAAATGCAAAGCTAAAGTTTCTATAAAATCTGCAAGAGCACATCAAAGGGAAATAAATTAGGTTTTATCACCATGTTGCCATCATTTTGACGGAAGTTCAAATTTAAAAAAACTATCATCGCAAATTAAATCTGAAGAAATGCAACTTTTAGCACGTGCCTGGATAAAATAAAATAAATATAAAATGTGATATTTTCTTTAAAAAATGCAAGGCAAAGGATTCTATGATCGTTTGCAATATTTAAATCATTAATTAAATAAATTATCTTTATTTACACAGGATTGAATTTATACAAGATATGCATTCAAATTCCTTTCCAATGGCCAATTTGTAAAATATTATTAATAATCATTTCTATTGTTTAATACTATTGATTTGATTTAAATGAAGTAAATAATTACATTTTATGTAGTTTGAGTCAAACAACACATTTATGAATAATGAATTTTAGATTTCTTCATATTTTGCTCTGCGAGCCATATTTTACAATATATTTTTATTAATATTTTAAATAAAAGTTGCTACATCAATCAGTCTTCTAAATCAATCATTAAAACTGGCCGATTTATAAAATTCAAGAGTATTATTAGGAAAACGCGTTCTTTTAGAACTTTCAGTCCATCATCTTAAAGAAAATATTAATTTCAGGCCAATCAATGCCGGAGTTATTTCAAGGCTAATGAATATGTGATTTAATTAAAAATTTTAGAACCCATTACTCATGGCGAACCAGCTGGTCGCCAAAGGCGGCTAGTGTTTTATAATAACGATGTAAATGAAAACTTAATTCAAATAATTATTTGCAACGAGATTTGATTTTGAATGAGAGGAATGTAAATAACGCTCAACATATACTGCAATATAAACTAATTAATAATTACAATGATTTATTTCTAAATTTATTAAGCGTGTCAAAGTTTTTCTTTACATTGCCAGTTTTCATAATAAGTTCAGCAATTAAAAACTAATAAAGGATTATCTTCAATCATATGGGTATTATGCTTAAATGCTCTTGCTATACTAAATATCGAAATAGAAATTGGAAAAATTGAATTTTCATGGAGTATTTAGTAGCATAAACAAAATCAAGTAATTAAAGAAATATGCAAATGCTCGGTTATTATTTTTTTACTTAAAAAATTTAGGGCCCCTTCATAGAGAAGGCCGGCTATCTCTACAATCATTGAAATATATGTGACCTCTGCGTGCCTTTGACGGTTTTTAATCTCAAAGCGTATGGCTAGAACCATTAAAGAATAGGATGTTAATAATATGCTAATTGATTCCACGCAGCATCATATTAAGAAATATGTAATGTAAAGAAGTTTAAAAATGATTTTCAATTATTCAATTTCATTTTTTAAACTATATAGAGCTCTATTGAATAAATTTAGGACTCAGATTCTTTGCTGAAATTTATAGACTGTTACTCTTAATTATTGCTCCAAAATTTGTAAATTAGCTATAGATTTGTAGTTGCAGTATTTATTCTGGAAGCGCATACGGCATTTCCTTTTCTAACTATTCAATCCAACAATGCAATCCTGAAATTTTATTTGACCTGAATAGTTATATAAATAGCATTTAAAAATACTGTTTTGGTTATAATTCATTTTCGTCAGCTTCATTCATTATTTTATTTTAATTTATTTTAAATTTCTCTATTTACTTTAGTAAAAGTAGCATAAACATGAAAAGAAAATACAAAATTCCTTATTATACGTAAGTTTGACTAGAAGAACTTAAAATTCTTTATTATTTTCAGTCAGAATTTCATTAATTTCCCATTAATCTAAAATTTCGTTATAGATTCATTGGTAAACATTGAAACGAAATTCTGAACTACCAGTTTGGTCCAAATTTAGAATAAAGTAATTAAAATACGAAACTTGATCTCAGTGGTGCATGTTTTCTAATCTGATTTAAAGCAAATTTATTCTTCCTCAAAATGCATGAAATGAGAATATTATTTGCAAATCTATTTTAAAGGTGATATAAATTCAATAATATAAGCTAGAAATAATGCAAAATTATGGTTTCATTTAGTTTGTCTTAATTAGTTTAATGTATAACATCAGGAATTAAATAGATATAATCTCTGAAAAAGATAAATTTCGATCAATTACATCTTTTTCAAATATCATTTCTTTTTAAGATATAATTTCCGAATTTTTTAATAATTTTATTATATATATTTTCTATCATTTGACTAGACGGTTTTTGAACCCTGGGTCATTAAAAAGTTATTTAGTTGAAGCAAAAAATACATTTATTTCATCATTATCCTTTTATATAATAATAACTTTTCATATATATAATGATATTTTAGTTTTTATGTAGTGATTAGTTTTAATAAATAATTTTTTTCCACCTTTTGAATGTAAACATATAATATGGACAAAAATTGTTAGCATTTCTTAATTTCTTTTACCTTGCATATGCATCCTTCTTCTGCTTAATCCTAATAATATACATATACTTTTTCAAACTAAGGACACATCATCATGTATAATCCCTATCTCGAGGCACTTTCATGACAGGGTCTGCTTTTTCATTTGCCCACTTTCATCTCAGACTTCTAACTTTCTTTTTTACCAGTTTTCTATAGATAGTTATAGATTCATCTTCAGAAAATGCGTCGTATTTTGTACTAGAATTTTTAAAGACTTCATTTATTACCTTTCTAGAAGCATTTTGATAAAGGTAAAGTAGAGATTGTTAATTGAAGGAAATGCCAGTCATCTCAAATTTTATTTTGGCTAACAGAAAACAGAATTCAATTACCACAACAATTTAAATACTAAAGACTTCAATATTTCTGGAACAACAAATTTTAGGGATCTTAAGATTTTATTTTAAAAAAATAAAATCTGACGAGTTGAAACGCTGCAACAATTTTGCTAAACACAACAGTTTAGAAACTGGATGCAGATATTATTTTAATTTAGAAGCAACAAGTCCCTTGTATAATATGCAACTTTAAAAACAGCTAGGATTATCATCGCTCTCCTGAACAATCATTGATTTTCGCTGCGAATTTCAATCTCAATTACAAAATTTTAGTTAAGACAACAATACAGTAAAAAAATAAAATACTGTGATAATTAAGGTCGGAACAGATAGTATTAACTATAGCTATTTAACGTTACTCCTCTCCAGCATAGAATGTTCATTCCTCCCTTTAAGAAATACAAGAGATTATTTTGCTCCCCTCAAATAAATGTATTTGCATCAGAACACAGTTAAAGGTTCACAACACCCTCATGACAATAGTAGTTGCAGGAAGACCATCTTGGAAATCATTCTCCCTAACAACATATTTTTAATACACAGGAGAACCAGAAAAAGAGATCTACCTAATACCATGCAGAGGAAAACAGCATGGTATGAATTCGACAATCGTTGTCGCAATTCATTTGAACTCATATTACGTATGAATGAGTGTGGATGAACTGGCAGGATGCTTACATGCCTTGTCAGATTCATATCTTGACATATCAGGAGCTTCATATTAGGCTAACTGTATGAGCCTCCATGCCATCCCAGAGACTCTACCAGATTGAACAGTCCCTTGTTGACATGTAAATTTCATCTTTTCGTGAAGTCTACCTAATTATACATGTTCATCTACCCGATGCAATTATAAATGGGATTCCTCAGACAAGGAAACGTATTTTGAGCCATCAACTATCCAATAGTGGTGTTGGAGGTCTCAGAAAAGGCGTATACACAAAAGGCCGTGCAGACAAAACTGCACACGAATGAGTTTCAAGTTCAAAAGTCCCTGTCAATGATCATCCGTTGAACAGTTCGCTCATATACTTATTGCACACATTGTTGATATTCTAGCTCTGAAATTCGTGGTAATTTTTGGACATGCTGCACGTTTATATCACTTAAGAATTCTTACATGTCATCAATGGTCCCGTTCTCTCACAATTTTTTTCCTGCCCACTGATGTTCAGAGATTTAATATTTTACAGGATATCCGATTTTCACGGAATTTCCGATAAGTTTTCATTTTCGAAAATGAAAATTTCATAACTATATCAGTACTTTGAATCCTTAAAAAATATTATGAAACTCCATTTAGGAAAACGGATTTTCGTCACAACTCACTTGCCTTTCGAATTTTTTTCGGGGGGTGGAGGATGGATTTTCTTACCTACAGGACATTTTTATTTATCTGGAAGCATCTTAGATCAATTTTTTCCAACTTCATTGGAGCTCTGAATTCCTCTTCTTCTTCTTGTATATGGCCGACCACCCCACAACCACTGAACGTAGCAGTATCGACAGGATTTGTTGTGATCGACTGCTGAATAAGTATTGTCCAACTTTACAGTGACCGAACAGTCAAACTAATATTCCTTTCGGGGTAGTAAATAGCTGTCTTTCTCCCCAGCTGCACACTCTCAAACATTTGGAATGAAACTATCAATCTTTAGCATCATATCCTTCAGGGGGTTGAGATTACCTGGTACCATCAATACTGTATCTAAATCATTATTTACAATCTTCAGGTCTTTCCTTAACTCTGAGATCTCCATGCATTCCATTAAATAGTGGTAAACCGTACCAATATCTCCACAAATGCATTTATTTTCCAGCGTTTATCCAAATCTTTGGAAATGTGCAGAAAATATCCCATGTCCAGACATTATTTGGATTATAAGTGGATGGTATCTTCTTATTTGCCGGCGTCCTGGCACAGGGGTAGCGTGTCTTCCCCATGATCTGGGCGTCCCGGCTTCGAGTGCCGGTTCGGGCATGGTTGTTACTCTGTGTTCTGTTTGTGAGGAGTATGAATGTGCCCCCCTGTAAAAAGGGGTTGCGCAAGCGAATGTGTGTGTCATCTTCATTTGAGCTACAAGTCAGACTTCTGCCCTCTGTGTGCTCAGGGATATTTACCCTCAGACGCTACTGCACCCCCTTTCCGTGGAAACACGGACACGACATCATCATCATCTTCTTATTTTAATTTCTGGATTAGGAATAAACTCGAATGTTACTCTTCCTATTTTGGGCATATACAACCTGTCAAATCATTGTAGTTTTATTTCTTCTCTCGATTCCTCTTTTAAAACACCACTTGATTTGGGGACGATAATATCAATATTCTCTTTCTGTGTCGCCAACTTCGCATAGTCATCCGCCTTTTCATTAGCATATATCCCAATATGAGCCTTAATCGAATTCAACTTTATCGACTTGTTAATTTTAACATTTTTATCTTTTCTTTTATCGTCCCTATTCTCATATTACAATTGTGAGATGACAGTATGGCTTGTAAAACTGTCCGTGAATCGGAAAAAATGAGCTCTTCTGTCCGTCCTCCACCCTTCCACAACATTTAATGGCCATTTTTAAGGCTTGTACTTCTGCCTGAAAACTTGTCGCATTGTTCTATAATTTTACAAAACTTTTATCGATCTCTTTCCCATAGTAGTATACTTCTATTGCAGCTCTTACTTTATTTTTTTATCTTTTGCACCATCTGTGAAAATTTCTACCCCATCCACTTTTGGGATGGGACCACGCTGGCTTGGTGGTAAGGTCTCGGCTCCGGAGCCGGAGGGTTTCAGACTCGATTTTACCGAAGAACCGTCGTGTGAAGGGGTCTCTTGCACGTTAAATCTGTCAGGCCAAACGTCCTCCTGCTGGTGTGGTGTGGAGAGAGGAGTGCCAGTTCAGGTGTCGTCCTCATCATCTGACCGTGGTTCAAAATTACGAGGTTCGTCCCAAAACAGTCCTCATGTTGCTTTAAAAGGGACGTTTATATAACTAAACTAAAAATTTTTTGGGATCTTCATTTGAAAGTCATGAATAAACCATTCGGCAGGGTGTTGTTCGAACTTGTCGAAGTACATCTCATAATCTTTATTGTTGAAGCATTTGTTTCTTATTTTAACTTTATTACTAGAAGTTCTTATTTGGAATTTATTGAATATTTCTGTTTCTCTGAGATCCATTGGCAAAATTCCCGTTACCGCTTAAAGGGCCTCTGTAGAAATGTTTCTATATGCCCCAGACATAATGATCAGAGGACGCCATTGAATTAAATTTAATGTTACTCTGATTTTCTTTAGATTTACCCTATGCCCCATGCTCCATGCCCAAAAAGAACAAATCGCTCAATGGCCTCAGTATAGATTCTTCTTTGATGGTATTTTCTTCTTCTATAAAATTTATCCGCAACTGTCACTAGTTTATATGTTAATATATCCACTTTTTTCTTGGCCAATCTAAAATGCGACGTAAACGTTAATTTACTGTCCCTTGTAACTCCTAAGTATTTTATTTGATTAGACACATTTCTATTGTTATTGGATCAGTTAATTTCAAACGTTCTCCAAATGTAATAGCCATTGAACTGTGTTCCTCTCATTAAACTCAAGTTTGTGTATTTTGCCCCATTTTATTAGCCTACGAATTATTTGTTCATCTTTAGTTTCCAGTTCATCTTTTGTCCTTCCCGAGATTATTAGTAGCTCATCATCGGCATACGCCTGTATGAAGCAGTTCTCTGGAAGATTGATATTAAATGCAAAATTCATAACCAAATTCCAGAATAACGGCCCGCTGCATGAACTCTGTGAACTCCTCTCCTATGAACTCCTCTATCCATTATAAATTCCTAATTATTATCCCCATCTTGGTAAATACATTTTCTTTTACTTAAATAATCCTTAATCACTTGCAAAAGGTTGCTAGGGCAATTCATTTTTATAAGTGCATATAAAATGCTTTTCTTCGATTCTGAATCAAATGCTAAAGCTACATCCAAAAATATAACCGTTGTTTTTAGTTTTTGATTCATCGCACCTTTTATTTTACTCCATAGCGCATTTTGGACTGTTTCGCAAGAGGGGTTAAATCTAAAACCATGTTGATCATGATGCAGTTTGTTTTGTGGCGTTAATAAGTGCTGTACTCTTTGAGTTATTAGTTTATCCAAGATTTTACTTACTGTTGTTGGCAAACAAATTGGTCTGTAGGATTTAGGCTCCTCTAAGTCTCTATCAGTTTTAGGAATTAAAATCAGTTTTGCTACCTTCCATTAATTAGGGAACTCGCCTAATTCTAAGCACTTGTTGTATAACTCTAGAAGAATAAATGGATTCTTTCTATTAATTTCAGTAATCATCTCCATTGGGATGTTCTCTAATCCAGGTGTTTTCTTTTTAGCCATTTTATTAATTTTAATTAAATTTAATCATTTATTGTGAATATTTTATCTTTTTCGGTAGTTTTATATTCCTCAATATTTTTCCTCATTTTCTTCTGCTTTTTACTTTCTTTTTGAGACTGCTCCTCTTTAAAAAAGCATCTCGCAATAGTTTCAATAGTTTCTTTTGTATTTTTAGTTTTTGTTCCATCCTGTTTTTGGACACCATGCAATACGGTTTTCCTTTTCATTTTATATGCCGCTAATTTATAAGGCCGCTCAAAAGGGTTCATTCTCGTTATTTCGCAACATAACTTTTCAAAGCATTCATTACTTTTCTTACTTAACACTCCTCTGTATATTGATACATTTTTTTATACAATTGTCTTCTCTTTATTCTCTCTTCAGTGTGCTTACATCGTTGGTATCTGTGCCTCAAGGCTCTTGTCAATTTTCTTTGTTTCTCCAATTCTGCGTCCCACCAGGGAACCTTGAGATGATTTGTCCCTTTACTGTTTGATCTTTGCCTTATTCCTTGGATGAATTTTGTAAACTCTTTAACCCATAGTTCTAGATCTTTTTTTAAATTTTATCCTTTGAATTGTTTCCATTATATTAGTATATATTTCAGCCACTTGAGAACTAATTTTCTGAATTTTCCTCTTGCTTAACTTAAATATTTCTACTGAAAACACTTTCTCACCCATATAAATTTGAAAATCCAAAAAACTATGGTCACTCAGAATACTTTGGACTACATTCCATCCCATTGCTCGGTCATGCAGGTCTTTAGTTGATAAGGTAACATCAATCCAGCTTCTCCCACGGGCTGATTGAAATATTGGCAATGAGTCAGGATCATTCCAAATAACAAGGTTTTTCTTTAAAATGAATTCTATAAACGAACCGGCTTCATCTTGTGCTATATGATTGGGAATTTCATTTCCCCAGAGGACTCTAAATTTGAAATCTCCTCCTAAAAGTATGGATGATGTCCCCAACTCTTCGAACAAATTTTTAAGTTTTCTTCAAATTTCTTCCTTATTGTGAGCGGTGGGAAGTATGCCGATACCACAGTAAATTCGCTATTTCCTACTGACAAGTTGGCTGCTACTATGTTTTTGCTAGTAAATCTTGTTACTATAGAAATATCTTGGTTTCTTACTGCTATTATCGCCTTTCCGTAAGGATGAGAAATAATTCTCCATTCTAGGGGAAGTCCTATCATTTTCCCTTTCATTGTATATGGTTCCTGTAACAAGTTAACATCGGGAAATTTGTCCCCAAACAAATTTGAGAGTTCCCTTGTTGCATATTTCCCCCGACCAATATTATATTGCCAAAAAACATTGAGAAGCTTATTATCCATAGTTCGTCTGTTTAATCAACTAATCTCTTTCCTTCATAAATAAAGGGCAATGCTCCGATGTTGCAATATGATCCATTCAAATCATAATTTTTATTCTTTTGCGATATTTTTTGGAGTTTCTGCATTCTGAATTTTTCTGTGTGCAATTTTTAAAGTTATGCAATTAGAAGCACTTGGAGCAGCTTTCTTCTTTTTGCATACATTTAGATTGAACATGCCCGAATTTGAGGCATTTAAGACGTCTAAGGGGTTCCACAAATTCTCTAAGTATATACCACCCAAAATCACACTGTAGTCTTCTTTTATCTTTAATCATACGGAACGCTTTTCGATCCAAACTTATAATCCAGGGAGTCGAGCTGCTTTTACCTTTTTTCCGAAACAGAACCCGCATATTCCTTGCTATGTCATTGCTTCGCTTGATTTGATTGAGAACGTCCGATTCCTCCTCCTCCCTGGGCTTCTCTCTCTCTTCCACATCATATATAATTATTTGAGGCATTCTAATCTGTGAAGTAGTAGATTTGCATACATTTTGCAGATTTGTGTAGCTGTTAATTCCATCTTTTAACTTTATGACCATTTCCGGTGTTTCAATCTGACCCAAAACTCCATTTCCCATTGCTGGCTTCAGACCCATAATTTTAATTTCCATCTCCTTCGGGCTTCCAATGTCTTTCTCAGCTTAATCGATGGGTCTATTGTCTCTGTAGTTGGTCTAACCAACAATGTCGGCAGGTTTGCTTTGGGTCTTAGCAACAGTGTTGCTTCATTTACTTTTCCGATCCTTGCTTCAGTAACTTTTTAAACATTTTTTGTTATTATTGATTCCTTTCTTCTCCCACCAGCAGCTTCTTGGATGCTTGGACCCTTCTAATAGAAGATAGACCTGGTTTTAATGGAGGTTTTTTTTAACTATGCTATCGTTGTTTCATTTTTAACCACATTTGCGAATGTTGGTGCATGATTATCATTTGTTGAATTCCTTTTATTTCCTGAAAAATTTGATAAAGCATTCAGAAATATATATCTCAGTTCTTCAAAAGCGTTACCCTCAATCTTATATTTTTGGAGAATATTTTCAAAAGTGTCCAATATACCCAATGATCCGAAGGGTTGCTCTTTTTCCTCTGGTGTAGTTTCATTTTTACTTGCATCCGCATTTTAGCCTATTTAGCATTTGAAACCCCATTATTTCTTTCTTTCTCTTTACCTTTACAAGAAATGCCTGCTCTTTTATCTTTAAGGCAGTGATTCTCAACTTGTGGGACGCCCCAACTAAGGGGGGCACGGGAATATCCAAGAGAAAATGTTATTTTAAAAAATTGATTGACTGAAAGGAAAGAGCAAACACACACATACAAAACCAAATACATTTCGGCATATTTAATAATTAACTTATTAAATTAAAACAACTTACTAAATTAAAAATAAATTTAATAATTATTAGTGACTTCCTTGGGCCTGTCTTGTAGAGCAAAGTTTTTCGAAGGAGGGTTTAATATTAGAAATAGACACTCTCAGTTCTTTTTCTATATTTAACCAAGATCTATATTTTGTCTTCAAGAAAGCCACAGCAGAAAATCCCAGTTTCACAAAGGTAAGATGTTGAAAATGGTAGTAGAATGCGAAATGCTCTTGTTTTTAGAGCAGAAAACTCATCATCCACTCCTGTCCAAAATTCAAAGAGTGATTTATTACTAAATTGTCTTTTGGTTTCGCCGCTTGCCGTGAAGTCTATGAAGGTTTCTTCCTCTTCAATTGAGAGTCCTTCGGGAGTATTTTGAAATGGATCCCTTACCCACTTGTAACTTGATATCAGTTTGTTGTCAGCAAAAAAGTACTTTTAAATATTCTTTGCTAGCATTACTAAATGATTTTCAATGGTTACAAAAATAACTTTTACATGTTGTTCTTCAGACTTGTAAGTTTTAATACAATCATTCAAATTTGCAAACATTGTTAAGATTTCTTGCTTTAAATTTCTGCTCCACAATTCCAATTTCCTACAAAAAGCATTACTTTATCACTCGTATCCAATATATGTGTATTTGCTCCTTGCAGTTGAAGATTCAAGTTATTTAATTTCTCGAATATGCCGACTATGTAGCTCAATTTCATCAAAATTAACTATCGCGAAAATTCTCAGCTTCCGGTCTGTTTTCCTCTTCTAGGAAAACGGCGATTTCTTCTCTTAATTCATAAACACGTTGCAAAAATTTTCCTCGTGATAACCATCTTGTCTCGCAATAAAATGGTAACGCTGAATGTACTGCACCCATGTCTTTACAAAATGCGGAAAAGATTCTTGATTTCAGGGGTCTCATTTTTATATAATTTACTAGGTTTTATATAATTGTGTAACCGTAGTTAACACAATATTCAAACCAGGACTCATTTCTTTTGAAGCCAAAGCTTCTCTGTGGATCATGCAATGTGTTCAGACGCACTGTGGCGATTTTTGTTTCACAAGTGCTTGAATATTTTGGAATCTTCAAGATGGCAAATAAAGCTAGTGCTGTTGCTTTGAGTTCTATTGGTTTACAGAAAAATGATTCTTCTACTACTGACAAATCATCACAAAATCTAACATAGGCAATGAAATGAGCATCTTTATTACTATCTGTTGCCTCATCGAGTTGTATTGAAAACAATTTGTCATGTAACTTCGACAAAAGTTGACACGCTACATCTTCAGCTATATCAGCAATTCACCGGACAACAGTATCATTTGAAAGAGGCATAAACTGCAATTTTTTTTGCAAACTTATCTCCAAACATAATTTCTACAATCTCAATTGCGGCTGGCAAAATAAGCTGTTCACCAATGATGTGAGGCTTTTTACATCTATTTTATATGAAACTTTGTAAGAGGCAATTAAAGCTTTTTTCATTCACAGACAAAGTTTTTTTAAACAATGATTTTTGCTTTTCATATGATTTTAATTTTAATTCGAAGAATTCTCTGGGTTTGTTTACGTACTCACTATGAAGTGTTTCCAAATGTCGTTTAAGTTTATTAGGTTTCATGCTGTCTGCCACCAACATTTTTGAGCAAATGATACACAGGGGCCTTTCTTCTTCATTTACTTCAGTAGTAGTGAACTCAAAATTTCAGTATTCTTGAAAATATTTTCTTGATTTTATTTTCGGAACCACGCTCGTCTGTGTACTTGTTGATGCTTGTCTATCGTCTAATGCTCCCTTACGCCCGCTTAAAAATTTATCCATGATTCTGCATAAGTCTGCTGCCGTGAATATTTAATACGGTGAATTGCAATTACACGAAAATGTATATATCATGCACATTCGGAATAGATTCAATAGCGATAGAAGGATCGACTCGAATGAGATTGTTTGGAATTGAAATTGGTGTCATAGAACATTCTCCTTCTCCCTATGAGAAAACCTTTGTTCACATCTGCTCACGCTCCTAACTTAACTTTTAAGCTAACCAGACAAATTCCAAACAAATCGGAACTTCTCGCAAAACCGTGAGAATGCCCAACATGGCGGGACGCAAGAGCAATAAAAAGGCATAGGATTCTTGTTTTTTCAATACTGAGGATCGGTGTTGCAAAATGTCACTAAATTTCCGTATTCTTGGTAATTTGTAAAGTTTAAAATTAAGGTTGTAGTGTAGGTTTAGCTCCAAAATACTCAAAATACATTATTATTGCATACATTTTATTGTAAGCAGTGGGGAAGGGGGGCGATGAAAACTATGATTGAAAATTGGGCCGTGAATACTAAAAGGTTGAGAAACACTGCTTTAAGGGGAATTTCCCCTGTTTTCATTTTTAAATATTTCTTTCTCCGTTTTGTGGCCATTTTTATTTTGCTATCCATCTGCATTGAAGGATCTATCATTTTATTTGAATCAGAATCCAATGATTTTTTAAATCATCAAATGTTAGTCCTTTAATTTTTTTATTTAAATAAGAGGGTCGGAGATTAACGTTTCCTCACCTTTTGGGGAGTAAAATAAAGTCTCATCATCAGTTACCACTTCACTATTATCAGCATAATTTTACCTGCCCATCCTGTTGTCTGATTTAATTTCTTTTTTTAAATCTAGTTAACAGAATAAAATCTTCGTCTAATTAGATGCACTAAACAGAAAGGTTTGCAAACAATCTTATTGGAAAATAATATTAAATACATTTATGGTAACTTACCATAAAGTGGAATTTAAAATAAAAGTCTGCACAATAAAATACTTTGAATTCGGTAGAACAATATAAGAGTTCTGCAAAAAGTTCGAAACAGTTCAACTGTGAACGCTAGTATTTTAGTCGCAGATGCAGAAAGTAAATAAATAACAAAAATGTCGCCCGATAGATGGGCGTCGCCACAAATAAAGTACTTCAAAAACGCATTTCACAACAACATTTTGGAACAGTTTTTAAAAATTTCGTTTTACAGGGTGTCTTCAAAGCAAATTAAACAAAATTATACAAAAATATCCATTATTTATCTTGAAATTTGCTTAACTTCATCAGAACAATAAAACACCAACTACCTCTATCGCTGTGGATCCAAGTCTCCCCTGAATTCCTCTTTTCGAACAAAAAACATTTCGAACCCCTTCTAATTAATCTGTAAGAAAGAATAGACTTTTCATAAGATTCTCAGTTCATTACATAGGTTTCAACTTGCGATTTTTTAAGATAGAAACAAAGTTTATATGCAACGATGACTCAATTACCTTCTCAATTTCTTAATGCGAGATGGCATAGATTCAGTGTAAGAGATTATTTCTGACGATTTTAATTCATAAGTTTCATTTCGTCGTAATTACCCTATATGTTGAGTAAAGTTTAATTTAATTACATTAACGTCCCGTTTTAAAACAACACTAGGACTATTTTCGGACTGACCTTGTAATTTTGAACCGCGCTGAGATGACGAGGACGACACCTTAGCTGGCACCCCTTCTCCCCACCGCATCACACAAGTGGGGTTAACGTTATTCTTGACTGATTTAACGTGCAACAGACCCCCTTACACGACGGTTCTTCGATGGAATCGGGTGTTGAACCTGATCTGTTGAGTACTGAATGAAGATAGAACTGAAGATCTACCTAACTTGGGTTGGAAGATCTATCTACTAGACTAATCAAAAATTAAATGTGTGGAATAGAAGTTAGATATTTTTGTGAAAATATCATGGGATAGAAAAATTCAAATATACTGATAATTATAGCATATAATGGTAATGCATTGTCAGAGCATTCATTTCTATCCAAGTGATTCATGTGAAAAGGTTTCTGACGTGATTATGACCGTACGAAGGTAATTAGCAGACTTTGAACATGTTATGAGAATTAAAGCTTCCCACCAAGGAAAACGCAATGTCCGGCCGCCTGCACTTAATGTCCGAAACCAGCGACGTGTCAGTAGTTGCACCTAACCAACAAGAAACACTGCAGGAAAAAAAACCGAAGAAATCAATCAAGCACATATGACAGACATGTCTGTCAGGACTGCGAAATTTGATTTAAATGGGCTATGCCAGCAGAAGTTCGATTCGATGGCTTAAATAACAACATGAAATCGCATGCATCGTCTTCCTTGGGCTCATGTTTATATCAGTTGGATCTTAGAGTTCTATAATAGAGTGACTTGCTCAGTTAAATAACGATTTCAGTTGGTAAGAGCTGATAGTAACGTTTGCGTGTGGGGCAGACTCCACGAAACGTTGGACACTGGTAGTTAAAAAGACACTGTACAAACTGGTACAGGCTCATAATAGTGTGGATAACCTTTTACAGCAAATGGACTGGATCTTTTGTTCCAAATAAATCATTGTCTGGAAATGGTTATTTTCAAGTACTTGGAGACTATTTATAGCCATTAATGGACTTCAGGCACCCATCATGCAATTTTTGTGGACGAAAACGTGCCATATAACCTGGCCACAACTATTCGCTATTGCTTTCAAGATTCTGAGCAATTATGGCAAATTATTTGGCAGTGTGTTAACATGGTCTCAATCGAACATTCATGGGACATAATCGCAAAGTCGACTTAAGCTCAAACTACGACACCGGTAACCTATAGAGGCATAATGCCTCCATATTTCTGCAGTGAACTTCCAAAGACTTATTGAGCGCATGCCACATCAAATAGTTACACTTCACCAGGAAAATGGAAGTGCGACACGTTATAAGGATATACCACATGACTTTGGTCACCTCAATGTAAATACACTGATGGAAAAAAAATCCCAACACCAAGAAAAAATTATTGTACAGTAATGAAATTTTAAGAATACATTTGTCTAGGTAACATATTTAATTGATTAAAGTTTCAAGATCACAGGTAGAGCTATTGGCGAGGAGAGCCATTTCAAATGTGAAATGTTGGTACATTAGTAACCGGTGTAACCACCAGAATTTTGAATGCAAGCATGCAAACGTGCATGCATTGTGTCGTACAGGTGTCGTATATCAGTTTGTGGGATGGAGTTCCATGCCTGTTGCACTTGGGCGGTCAATGCAGGGACGACTAATGCTGGTTGTAGATGACGCTGGAGTTGTCGTCCAATGATGTCCCATACGTGCTCGATTGGAGAAAGATCTGGTGATCTAGCAGGCCAAGGCAACATGTCGACACTCTGTAGAGCATGTTGGGTTACAACAGCGGTATGAGGGCGAGCGTTATCCTGGAAAACACCCCCTTGAATGCTGTTCATGAATGGCAGCACAACAGGTTGTATCACTAGATTGACGTACAAATTTTCAGTCAGGGTGCGTGAGATAACTACGAGAGTGCTCCTGCTGTCATACGAAACTGCTCCCCAAACCATAAGTTCAGGAGTAGGCCCTGTGTGTCTAGGCCGCAGACAGGTGACTAGCAGGCGCTCACCTGTCCTCCTTCTAACCAACAAACGGCTATCACTGCGACCAAGGCAGAACCGGCTTTCATCAGAAAATACAACAGATCTCCACTCCGACCTCCAATGAGCTCTAGCTTGATACCACTCACATCGTAAACGGCAGTGGTTTGGAGTCAGTGGAATGCACTGTACATGGCATCTGGCTCGGAGCTGTCCTTGAAGTAACCGATTTGTAACAGTTCGTTGTGTCACTGTGGTGCCAACTGCAGCTCCAATTTCAGCTGCAGACGCAGTACGACTAGCCACAGCCATACGCCGAATACGACGGTCTTCCCTCTCAGTAGTACCACGTGGCCGCCCGGAACCTGGTCTTCTTGAGGCAGTACCTTCCCTTGACCACTGCCGCCAATACTCACGTACAGTGGATACATTCCTGCCAAGTCTTTCAGCAATATCGCGGAAAGAAAACCCACCTTCTCGTAGCCCTACAACACGACCTCGTTCAATCTCAGTGAGCTGTTGATAATGGCTTCTTCGTCTTCTCAGAGGCATCCTTGACTAACATTAACCCACTACGTCAAATCTCAACTGTAAATAACGATCACGAGCCTTACAGCGCTTATTTAAAGCAAACCTCATTTGCATGTTCATAGTGTCGCTACTAGCGCCACACTTACGCGCGTAGCTCGAAATTTGAATCGACGTCATCTTTCAGATGTATGAACACGCCTACCAAATTTCGTTCATCTAGCACAGCTTCTTCCTAGTGTTGGGATTTTTTTTTTCCATCAGTGTATATTTTCTGAAAAAAAAAGAATCATTAAGTATATCCTTGTGTTCTGGTTATGCCCTTAGATTTTTCTGCGTTACAGAGCCATAGCTGTTATCAGAGGTAGATTTCTTAGATTTTAGGCAACTAAGATTTTATAGAGATAGTTTTCAGATTTCCATATAAGAGCTTTTGAAATTTTTGTTGAGGCGTGAAAATTTTGTTCCATGATGAATAATTTTATGAAAAGGAAGTACAGTTGCATTTATGATTGATGCCTTTTTTGTTAACAATGTATACAATTCTCTCGTGGCAAAACTGTTGCACAGTGGGTTCATTCTCTTATCCCTCAGAGGTGCAACAGTTTTACTCTGCACCTCTGAGGGACAAGAGAATGAAGCAAGAACTATCTATTCAAAAAGGAATCCTTTACTCCATATATACAACTCATCGCAGCTCGCCCATTGTAATCTTCCAAAGATATTTGACAGAAATGAACTATAAAAAAATTGTAAACGATGGATATTAATAAAAAGATATTAAATTAAAAGATGAAGAAAATCAAATAAGTATTTCATCATCAAATAAAGATAAAACATAAAATGATGTGATAAAATAATTTTACATATCGAGTATTTAGAAGCTCAATCATTGAATAAAAATTCTTTATTCATTAAATGATTGCGACGAATATGGAATCTAATCCCCGTCGAACTCATGCATTGGAAGACAAGGCCAGGATGGGATTGTAGTGTGAATAATATACAGTTTATTATAATATATTTTAATAATAATAATATATTTTTTATATTTAATTCTATACAGTTTGAATACTATACAGGGGCAGCTCGAAATAAGGATGAGATGCTTTCAGTATATTCGTAGGATTTCTCCAGCCCGGTGAGTACAATAATAGAGGGAGACACTGACCCTCCCATCGATGAAATTACATACTTCCAGTGGGGAGGGTTGTACCATGGCTGGTGATGGTCATTAGGACTCAACCACAGTTCACGCCAGTGTTGCTGTAGTGACGGTCCGGTTATTCAGTTTTACGTGGTTAATCCACGTGCCTTCGGGCAGGTCGGAGATCAGTTAGATTACTTACATTCCAATATGATGTTTGTCTTTAGATCGGTAAGCAGGTATATTTGTAGCTGTCTTCTCCGTCTCATTTCCTATAATTCCAAAATTTTGTAAAGCCCTTAAAAGACTCAAGACTTCCCAAGTCAATGGATGAATCTTATTATGAAAATAAGAAAATGTTTCCAAAGAACTCATATTACCAATATAAATATAAAATTTCGATTCTGCCGAGACATAAATCTTTTATAGGGCATATATATTGATATTAATTCAGTAGATAAAACAGAAAAAGATTTATGCTGATGGTAAATGAGGATTTCAAAAACAATACCACTACCAACGTGAATGTCTGACTTCGAAACATCTTCAAAAATTGGCAAGTGGGTTGAATATAGACAGGGATGAGAATTTAATTGTTTCTAGAAAGTAGTACCGTCTCTTTTGGGCCTACTCAAACTTATGAAAAGGGTTTAAAAGGAAAAATTGAAGAATGTACCCAAGAGGAAATGAAAAGAAATCAAAAGTCTAAATAAATCATGGATTCAGAGATCATGGAGATGCTTCATGAAGGTAAACTTTAGCTTTCTCCCATAAGGGGAAAACGCGAGAAAGTCTCTGAAGGCAAACAGGAAACATTTGAAAATGCATCGGGCTTTTTGGGATAGACAACGCGATATTATTTGTTCAGTACTCTTTCAGAGTACTGAACAAACAATTTTTCTAACTGAATTCTTAGAGGCCGTTGATGACAGATAACGTAAATATTTTCATTTGATGAGGTCCGAAATACTCCAGAGCAAATCCTAAAGACACTGTGGATTATAATATTTCGCTTTCGTAAAGTGGCAATAAGTGCAGAAGTATAAACCAGGCATCCATAATCAATGTATGATAAAATAATTTCTTCTTAGATCCAAAATAATATGCACGCAAGAGAGTGTAATAACTTGATCCTGACCAATCAAAATAAGGAATAGAATTTCTAATAATTCTTTTATTTACAGCCATATATACAGAAGAACATTTTGTTCTAGTCTAGGTTAAATATTTGATATTTACAGTTAAAGTAAGTTTTATTATAGTTAATTATTATATTATAGTTAAAAGAGTTCCTGGAAAGAGTTCTCCATCAATTCGGGGAAAATCCCCACAAGATGCTAACAGGGTGTTAGTCAGATCGGCTACTTCAGGGTGGAGCGAAAATAGTACAGCAGTCCACAATCCAACAAGTCCCTTTCCTCTTCAAAGCAAGACCCATTCTTCATCCAAACTCCGCCTCCTCATTTACCATTCGTCCACGTCAGTTCTCCATCGGCAAATCGCCAAGGCGGCGGGAATTTCCATTAATGACGCGTCCTAGCAACTGATCACTCTGGAACACGTGACAATGATATTCCTTCTCAAAGGGACTATACGGCATGCAGATGTTTAATACTCTTTTCCTTTGAAGATGCGACAGTTTCCTCCCAAACAATGAACCCCACGTGTGGTCTTTCAGCTGAATCTAATGATCAGAGGTAAGGAACATTCTGCGATTAGAAGATCATCTATACAGCAATCCGGTGGCTTTTGACATTGGAGAGCGTTAACAGGTTGGGGACAGCTGTCTGGAAATTCCTCTTCTTGTAAATGGGAAAGGGAACGTTACAGAGTTAGAAAATCTTCTCAAGAAGTTTTAGGAAACGTTTTGAGAATGTTCATTCACCGGTCACATTTCATTTGCAGATTTAAGATATGGTACTGGAAATATCATCTCAAAAAATCCCAATATTTGTTCAAATATCATCTAAAAAAACCAATTTCTTCAGCCACAGCAATTTCGGCACTCCGTATACGGATTGTAAGATTCCAATGAAACCTCGCTTCGCTCTAAAATGAATGTATTGATTTTTAATCAGGAGAAGCCATATGAGCATTTCCACCACACCAATTTAGCAGCTTATTAACTGCAACTGCCCCTCGATCAAACGCAGGTTGTAGCCTTAGAGGAGAACATAATATCATCTGCATATAATACGTCATCGACAAATGGAGATAAGACATTGAGAATATGACTACAATTAATAGTAAAAAGCTTTACATTGTGGATGCTTTCTTGTGGAATTCTCTCAACCTTGATAAAACGATCTCACAAAAATAATCAAAACGAATACAAAATGTTCTCAAAAACAAACTTTATTTTTTAAAAAGTAAAAATTTCCTTTAAAATCAAGATTTAAAGGAGTAAAATGAATCCCCCAATGCTATGTGAGATTATAGGCCCTTTCTACATCGAAGAATATGAATACAAGAGGATTCCACTGAACAAATGGGTTGAGAATTTATGTCTCAAGAAGGAGGACGTTATCGTAAGTTAGACGTGCTGTATGAAAACCAATCTGCTACTACATACCATCTTCTCCAGTTCCAAAATTAGTTTAATCATATATATTTAGAAAATCATATGCTTTAGTTTTTTGCATAAGCAATTTGTGAGCTCAATAGGCCTGTAGTGTAGAGGTTTAGACGAGTGTTTATCAGTTTTAAGGATTTGAATCACAATAGCTTCGTACTATCCTGAAAGAATCTCCTGTTCAATCAAAATTTGGTTAAATAAATATAACATACTGAAGAGAGAGGTGGAATATGTATGGCGAAATACATTTTAAGTGATTCCATCTAGTCAGGGACTGGTATTTTATGCTTTTAGACGAAGTCGAAGGGGATTCAGACATCCCTAATTCAAAATTTTATAGAAAAGATGTTTGGTTTGAGAAACATATAATTTTATGTTCCGCCGGATTCTTTATCATCACAAAGCCGACTCGTATGAGTTAGAAGAGAAAACTCAGGTGAATGCATTTCCGAGAGCATTGTCAGGGTCTAAAAAAGAGAAAACTGATTCATTTCTTATCATCAGTACGGGAAAAGAAATATCATCCTAAATTCTAGTTGCAGCTATAACCTTCTGAAGCAATTTGCTGGATGTAATTGAAGATATGAAGAGAATCCGATATTCCCTCTGATTTCATGTGAATTGGCTCCGGCAAGCTAGGAAACAACATGATTTTCTGTTGAAGGGTACCAATAAAAAATGTTCCATCGTTTCTTTGGTTCTTCGAAACTATCACGGGAAACTTAATTCTACTATGGCTTTCAAAATTTTCGGAGAATAAATGAGTATCTTGGAATGATGTTCTTAGCGGCATATATAATGCAATCAATAGCTCTTTCTCAGTGTTTCTATTATATCTGAAGCATTGATCATAGTCTCGGTGATTCCGTCAGTTGCCTGAAAATAGCCCAGTCTACTCGCTGGAATAGGAAATGTGGAGGTCATGAGTTCATATCAACTCTATAACCATGTTAGACAATTAAAGTAAGGGAATCACTATTACGGAAATTACTCACTGAAAAACTCAGCAATTGCAGCATTTTAGAAAAACATACAGGCAGTTCAATACTGTAGAACTGCTTAAGTGTTCATGGAAGTATGTTCTTTCATCGTTATACAGCAGATAGAGTCACTTATTAGAGATAAACTGTTCATTTTGTCTTCCACGAGATTTTGAACTCTCCGAAACCTCACAAAGTGTTATATTCCTTGAAATTTGTTGGTCTATTAGGTTATTAAGCTGTTGATGATTAATGACGACATTTGGTGGAAAATAAATAGAACAGACTGTAACAAGTGTTCGTGTATGTACCTGAACATCAAGAGCCCGTAAGTTGCTATGTAAATTAAGAAGTGTGCCAGGATGAATATTGGAAGATACAGACACATCTAGAATTACTTTTATCTTTACCTTGCATTATTTAGGATAATATTATAACGTTTACTGAATTGCAAACAAGAAGGATGAAAATGGATTAATGATGCAATTGATGTCATGAGTTTTGGAGTTTAGATCATGATAGTTCTAAAGGCTGCTGTGACCTGGTAGTAAGATCTCGGTTTCGGAACCGGAGGGTTGCAGGTTTGAGGCCCGATTCTACCGAAGAACCGCCGCTTAAGCGGGTCTGGCGCACGTTAAATCCGTTGAGACCAAACGTCCTCCCACTGGTGTGGTGTGGAAGTGCCAGCTCAGGTGTCTTCCTCGTCATCTGAAAGCGGTTCAAAATTACTAGGTCCGTCCCAAAATAGCTCTAGTGTGGCTTCAAAACGGGCCGCTAATATAACTACACTAAACAAGACAGTTCTAAGAAACGAAGGTGCCCATAAACTGGTTTAAAGATTTTGCTATTTGTTACAGTATCTTGAACTGATGAAACATCGTAATTCAGTCATGTCTCATTGCGTTGAAATTTCATTGAGCTCCTCCTCCTTAAATGGATGCACAAAGATATAAAGGAAATCCCTCGATTGTCAATAAATTGAGAAGTCTTACTCAGAATGAGAGGGAGATATGTAACGCTGTTGAAATCAAAGATAAACCCTACCCTCGTCATTGACTATTGAACCCTTGGAGGATAAAGTCCAAGAAACCAGGGGAAAACTGTGTCTAACTAATAAATAAAACTAAACATGGAGAGTGATGACTACGTAACCTCGTAGTCATCACTCCCCATGAAAAGATCAGGAGTAACCGCACAAATCAATGAAAATCATTCAATTGAATCAAATAGTACCTTTTCATAACAAAATAAAAATTCATTTCTAAAGTCCATTTCCACAGACCAGATACAAATCATAGTTTTGTCCAAAGTTAGTCCATCTTATAGTTAAAATTACTTATTCCATCTCTAAATTGATTTCTAATCATAATTCAATTCAAACATTTCATAGCTACGAACCAGTCAAAAATCATATGTCGTAATCCATAGCCATTTCAAAATCCAGCCCTCATAACGCACCTCAACCAGTGACTGAGTGTAACTTCATCTCGTTACACTAAGAACCCTAATCTAGAAATATGTGGCAGGTAAGCTCTAACAAGTCTAACCACTCAAAAGGGAATTGACATATTGTACCAACGGACCATCGTTAAAAGATCGCTTAAATGAAACCGGAGTTGTGCCCAATGATCACTTGTGAAGAGACTGTCATTAACCTCTTTATATGAGTAGAGATCTTTGATATCTATGTCGAACTTGTGTAGATAAGCAGAGAACCTACCATGCTCTCTGAGCAGTACACCGCATCACCCTGAAAAGGCATCTAGAATTCAGCAGGGGTAAGAGTAGTACACTATTTCAGCCTTTATCTTACAGATTCCATCGGCCATGCTACACTTGAATCATCAGAACATTGAGTTTGGTTTTTAAGTCCCTGTGGAACTTAGAATATCCAATATTCACTTGCAGCAAGTCTGCTGTTTTATTTTCACCTTCGTCAGCTAACTCGTTACCGAAATAGCCGATGTGCCTTTGAACCAATGTACTTTCACTCTCCTTTTCACTTTCGTCTTTCGGTCCAGTTTCCACCTTGCCATCATGAGAGGATGGTTGTTAAATGGATCAACTAACAATTATGGCCAAGTAAGCGAGTTGAAGCTGATCTAGATTCTGAGTAAGCTGAATAGTAGTAGAGTCTCCTATAATAATCAGGGTGAGACAGAACTTCAGGGCGATCAGTTCAGTTTGGTAGACCACAGTGATCTCTTATCCGCTTCCTTTCGGAGTGAATAAGCTATCCAAAATACAGGACCCCATTGCTAACATATTCAGTTATTAATACAAGACCTATCAGTAAACATTTCAAGCTTGGTACTAACTGTTTCCGGCACATCAAAGATTACGCTGCCATTGAGGCCTAGTGGATCTCGTAATGTGATATATACTCGACAAAATCAGCTGAGCAATATATTGAGAATGGACGGTCATATCCTCATTAGATCTTATGACCAGGACTCTCGTATTAGCATCAATCGCTTTTAGATAAAGTGACAGCTGTCCCTCAAGACCTCCTGGGAATCCATTGACACCATCCTGTATGCCCTAGCTACAGCCAATGAGGATCTTCTTTGTACCTCATTCAAGCATAGAAAAATTTAAGATTGATTCTGTTTCCCAGGCACCTTGTCCAAAGAAAAGCTTGTGTTTGATTATCCCATTTAAAATTTTTCTTATCAGGCGATGTTGCCTGCCAAACCCCTTGTCAGCAATATTAATAACCCTGTAAGTCAGAGTTAGAATCGCTAATTTCCTACTTTTAAAATGAGAGTTTAAAGTTACACCATAATCCCACTCCACTCATAAACAGCTATTTCAGGAATGGCCAGAATTCTATGGCCGGAGGTTCCACCAAATTCAATATGCTTCGAAACGCAACTGGTAACATCTTAACTGCAAGACGGTTAAATCTCCATTTGTTTAACTTTACCCATGGCTCAACGATCTTCACTGTCTATCATATCTGGGTCTGGACCTGAAATTTTTGGAAACCCAGATCACCAGAACACCAGATCTTCTGCCTTTTGTTTGTGGTTCAGGTTACGCTTTTAGTTGTATCCCTGGTTACACCTTATTTCAGTAAAATATTTCATTAAACAAAGAATTTGCTACGATTTTCTACAGCAGATGACCAATACATGATCTCTGATGACATCTTCTGCATATCTAATGTTCTATTCTGATAGAGAGAGTTTCGTTTAACACCAAAAGGTTACTGAGGTAGCATCCAATAAACTTTAAAAGGTTCATAGGGCAAGCCAACTTTGCCATTTGATATAGCATTGACTCCCAGTCAACATTGTTAAAAGCCAAATCCAATATAAACATTCAGACTCCCTGATTCTTTTGCACTTTTTCAGTCGCCATATTCTTAAGAGCAATGGATTCACAGGATTTTTTAGTCAGGAAACCATTCGTATGGAATGCGTTAAAAGATGAAGAATGCGTTGGGAAACCAGTTTGTAAAAACACTTTACACATCGTTGAAAGCAAGCAGATTGGCCGGTAGGACTCTGGTCATTGGTGTCTTTGGTCAGTTTATTCAGAAGTACCAGTTTGGCTTTCCGCCATCGTCAAGGAAAATGCCCGAAATCCAATGACACCATAAGCTGTTTACACTTATATCCACTAGTTTCGTATAGGGAATACCATCGAAGCTAGATGTTTCTCTCTTCTTTGCTTGTTTTGCAAGCCGCATTTCTGCTCTCTTAAAGTGTGGCTCATTACTTGTTGAATAGTACCTCTCAACACTCAACAAAGTCTAGTCCTGTATCTTGCCCTGGAATGTCACATAACTCCTTATCCTCCAGAAACAGCATGTTGGCAATATGTACCTACCTTAGAGATTAGCAAGTACTACCTTCTTTCTGAATACTCTCAATGACGAGAAGTTGACTTACCCTATTTGCACAAATCTTGTACAGCAATATATTAATGTTGGAAACAATTTTATAGAAATCAATCCAAATATTTCTTTTGTGATCGCCAGTCCCAAATCAAATCAAATGTTATACAGTTGTTATTAATTGTCATGTGTCAGAGGCCAGCATAATGTAAACCCAACTCCTCCCGTTAACATTTTCAAAGATTGGTTCAGATTCATTATTGTTCCAAAGGTTCAGACCAGTTATAAGTATATTTCCACCAATGTCTTGAAATATTCAATTTTTTAACTGTAGTTAGCAACTGTGCGACGAGCTCCTCCTTATACCTATCAAGGGGAAATATACCAATACCATGACCACGCTAAAGTTGTCTTCCGATATCTGAGCAGCTACGATTCATCAAAGTTCTAAAAGTCATCAAATGTTCTATCCTTACTAGGATAGCGGTTCACCCATCTTGTTCACAGATTGCTCTCAAACTCATTAATAGTACTTCCGATGAACCTCGGATAGTATACGATTCTTGGATCACTTACATGTCACTAGGACCAGAAAGTACCACACGTCTTTCCCCGGTTTTGACTCTCCCCTAGTCGCTTAAAGAATTTCCATCCCTCAAACATAGAAATTGGATTTTTATCAATAATTGACTATCTTTTGAAAGTGTACTTTCACCTGCACAAATGCTGGGCATTGCAGTTGGGATTCATTGCTGCCCAGTCACCCAATTTTTTTGTTACTACTTGCCATGACACATCACTGTCACTTTCCTTGTGTTAAGGTGTGGTAGGATTTTTTTTATTACTATCTCACAATAGTTCCCTACATTTTGGAACTTTCCATTCCCACTCTTCACAGTTGGGTCCAGTCTTATCACCCAAAGCTCCATTCCTTTTCCCCCACGTATCCAAAATATGACTCGAAATATGTTAATATATAGTGAGAACTTCCACTGCCAACTGATCACTATCACTTTCTTCGTGTTAAAGTGCGGTAAGATTTTTGTCATTGCAATCGATGTTCCTTAGAAAGAAGAATCCAAGAAGACATCGTTAACCAACCCAACGGTTTTAATGAGATCTGACACATGAGACTGTTGGGGGAGCTGATCAGTTCACTTACAACGAAACGGACTAAGGTCCACCCCATACTTCAACCGGAGTCTGAGAGGAACTAACAGTTTCCTTAACCCTTCCAAAATGTCCACCGTATTCGTCACTATATGTTCCACGATGAATGCTGGGAGATTTCTTTGAAGAGCTATATCCTGGTCAGGTTCGCAGTACCAGATGCTGACTCTCCTTTGAGCAGAGTTATTGACTTAGTAATGTCATAATAGCGCCCTTCTGAATTTTTCCATACATCAGGCCATGGTGCATCGGCTAATCAAGGGTTGACGCCTATGTCTATGTGTTCCAAGACAAGCACAATACCGGTTGACATTTAATCCAGGCCTAAGATGTACTTCTAAGATCCTTCCCCTCAATTTTGAAGACTATTCGGCCATCAGAGTTCGTGCTTACTGGTTATCCGAACCTTGTAGCCTTAAATCTTTTCTTATAATTTTTAATTTTTAAATTTTTTCTTACATTTCAGTGTTACACTTCGGTCTCTCTGCAACCCAATAGGGAAGTGTATACATAGCTCGAGCATATGATACAGGGCGTAAATATATTAAAGTGCAGGATTAATTATCTCAATTTACGATCCAATGCCTGATGGGCAATAAGAATTGAGGAAAGCCGTTGATTTTCGGTAAACAAAGTCTCAAGTTGGAACGATTAGTTGGTCCAGTTGAAAAGGGAACAAAAGAATTTAAAAAATACAAAAAGAATTTACTTACAAACCAGATATTGACTTAGAAGACAGAAAAACAGAACACAAGATTGAGAATTTCACGTCATTAAAACTCCTGGACTCCTGGAGTCAAGTCACTCCTGGAAAACCAGAGAAAAATTTAACCGATACCTCATTAAGGACCTCTTCTAAATTTTCCACGACTTAATTCATCACTCCATAATTAGAATCTTCCTCATTACCAAAAGTGAGGATTATAAAATTCATCTTCTTCTGATTTTCTTACACTCGACTTTAAAATAAAGAAGTACTGAAAAGGATTATCCCTGCACGTTGCACCAATACCACAAATATGAGTATCCTGTCGATGCTGCTGTGCTCAATGGTAGTGAAGTGGTCAACTGTACACATGAAGCGCAGGCTGAATCGCCTTCTGAACAGAATAGAGCCCTAAAGGAACGAGCTCTAGAATGCTATACTACGTCATAGTGATATATCCCCATAATAAACTTCTGCAATAAAATTTCAGCAGGCAGTCCAGGCCCTTAACTCTGTAGCGCTTTAGTTATTATGCCTGTGTTCTTATCCGCCTACTCTCTTCAACACCCTACAACTCGGAGTGAGATATCTAACCATAATATCGGAAGCCACGTGAAGGTACCACCATTCCTCTGGTACTTCACTCCAGCGGTGCAACTTTCTCGATAGACGGATATGCAAAGAGAGGTTAGGGATTTTCAAGTGAAAGTCTACATTTAAAAAGTCATATTTTATGTGAATTTTGCAATTTTAACTTTGATTTTTAGAATCTAGTCTTCTCGATAGCATTGCTTACCAATGGTTCAGCATTCAAATCAAATCATTTTTCAGTGAAATTTCGAATACAGATTTGGCAAGAACAACTTTCCCAAAATGATTTTTGAATAGCCGATGAGTGACTTAAGACGAGTTTCGAGGTTTGATCCTAAATTTTCAGTTTTGTCTTGGATATAGAATCTTATTCTTTAATCTTAACAGTTATAATTTCTTTTTCCATTTTCCAAAGTAAACATTCCATTTTCCAAAAATGGTCTTCATGGTCTTTCTCTGCACAAGGGCGCAATTTAGTGTCCGCTGCCTCAACCTTGATGATTCTAAATTGTTAGCCTGGGCCTCAAAATCATCTCCGAGAACAGCGACCACTGAGCCAAGAAATGATCCCTACGCTTGATGCTTCGAAGACTAAACACTTACCTTGATCACTACTAACTGATTGATATACTGGGGACCACAGTGCACCACTCCTCTAAAGAACAGCCACAAGCTGCTGACATGTCAAATTTTTTGGCTTTCCATAAAAACAAGCAAAGTGTATTCTGATGATGATTAGGTGTGTGCCCAAAGTGGAATTACAAAGCTTACAATTACAATTTTTTAAAAAATAGAATTTAAATAGCTATCAAAAGACTCGCTGTTCAAACAGAACCTTCCCGTGCACATGTACTAGATGCAAAAGAAGCTAAAGGCAGCACCGAAAAAACATAAAATAAAAGCATAGAAAGAGAGATAAAATAAAAGAGAGAAAACAAAAGCATTAAAGATAAATTAAAGCCTAGAGAGAAAGACAAAAAAATAAGAAGAAAAAGAAATAAATGAAAAAATAAAATTTAAAAAAAACTAAATAATAAATAAATATATAAATAAGACTTTTAACATCTTCAATCGAATTATTCTTTGGATTAAATTTTTGAAGAACCTTTAATACACTCAGGCTGTCAGTGAATAGATGATAATGCAAATACGGTTTGTTATGGTTTTTCAAATTTAAAGCTTGAAATACTGCAAAAAGTTCTGCTTGAAAAACTGAGCAGTGATTTTAAAGTCTATAGTGAAACTCTTCAATTTTATCTTCTCCCTCAAAAACACAAAAAGCTGCACCAACTTGTTCATTCCTTTTAGAACCATCCATATAGATGGAATATGGAGCAGTCACTCCAGAAACATCCCACTGCACCTTTACGATCTTACTTGGATGAATCCATCTGTTTTCATATGTAATCATATTAGAATCCTCAATTGTTTTGCCAAAAATATGGGTGTCTTTATAGTGATTTTTTTATCCAATACCATGAGGTTTCTATATCATAAATCAGATCAACTGGTTCAAGACCAATAATTGTTTGTAGAGCTACTGTGGATGTTGTGCTGAAAGCTCTCGTTATTGCTAGCAGTGTTTTGCGTTGTAAGCTATTGATCTATTGTCTTTGTCTATTTGTGCCCTTCCACCAGGCTGCAGCTGCATACACTAAAATTCTTTCTAGGGTTCTTTTGTATAAAATTTTGACTACTTTTCCTGTCATCCCTCTGTTGTACTTGGCTATTGTAAGTCTATTTAAAATTTTAGTCATCTTGCTTCCCACGTGATTTATAAGGGCCATACCATTTAATCCATCATCAATAATGATACCAAGAATCCTTTTATTTCTTGATTGATTGTTTTAGCTTGATTCATTTACCAGCATACGAACAATACGGAGGGTGTTTATAACGCTCTTTCTTCTCAAAAGGAATAAGCTGTGTTTTTTCATGCACAAAAGTAACCTTAGAATCCTTACTCCAACAATCTAATTTTTTTAATGCGCTTTTAACCAGATCTTGAATTTTATGCTTACTGGTTGCTGCCATAAACAGATAAAAATCATCCGCATATGCAATTATTTTAGTATCTTCTCTGAAATAAATCATTAGCAACTAGAAGCCAATACAGAGGTCCAGAATTAGAACTCTGAGGGCATCCGATTGAATAATCTCTATTAAAAATTTGATCACCAAAAGTTGAAAAGACTTTTTTGTCGTTGAGAAAACTTGAAACCACATTAAAATGGTTTTGGTGGCAATTCATATTTTTCAAGTTATCTAACACTAATGGCCACCAAACTCGACTAAACGCCCTTTTCACATCTAAGGAAATTATAACACTGTGTTTTGAGTTATTTCTTGCCTTAGCAATCCATAATGTAAATAATTGCATTAGTTGTACTTTTACCAGGAATGAAACCATATTGATTTTGATATAGGCAATTATTTTTTAATAAGTGATAGAATAACCTATGAGTAATCATTTTATGAAATATTTTCCCAATAATATCAAGAAGACAAATAGGCCGAAAAGCCGCTAGATCTGTGTCTCTTTTGTTCAACTTGTTAAATAACACAACTTGTGCTGTTTTCCATTTTGCAGGGTGCACCCATGGTGCAGGCATTTGTTATACAGATCAACAAAAATTTTGCCATTACAGTGAAATGCTTCTTTAAAAACTCCTGCTGAAATACCATCCAAACCTGGAGCTTTTTTGTTATTTAAACTGTCGATAGTATGTTCCACTTCAAATACTCAAAATGGAGGATCATTTGGAGAATTTGGAGGAATTCGGCTATTGTTACGAATATTTTCGTGAAGAGGTGTCGAATCACCATCATCCGATGGGAAGTGAAATTCAAATAAAACATCTGTCGCTCTCTTAGGAGATTCGGCTAAAGATCCATCTGCATATTTAATTGCGCTGAGTTGGAAAGATCTACTGTCGGGAAATTTAGCCACATCAAAATGAATTCCAAATGGTTAACTTGATGTTACATTTTCGCATAAAATGGGCCAATCATTTTTTTGCCCAATTTAAACTTATTCTATACTTTGCCTCTGCTTCTTTAACTAGCATTCGAAGATACTTCTTATGTCTTATATCTTTAGTCTTAAATAACTTTCTCTTTGCTCTTCTAACATCACTTCTGAGAACCTCTAGTTTTATAGACCACCAATTATGCTTTTTCATTAGGTGTTTATTTAATTTATTCAATTTACTGATTCTACAAGCAGATACAATAATTTTGTTATGTTCTCAACATAGAAATCGAGGTTTTCATTTTCAATATTTTCCATCTTTTGGAAATCTTTAGTAAGCTGAAGTCGAAATTTTAGTAAATATAAATTTTCTATATGTAATCTGTCATTTTTAAATCTTTTTGGTCGTTCAGTATAAAGTGAAAAACTTATACTATTATGGTCGCTGCATGTGGGTTCTGAATCAATTTTCCATTAAAAAATGTTTTCTGATAATATCGGATCACTGATGGCAATATTTATTCATGATCTTCCTTGAGAGCCATCAAACGTTGGAAGAGAATTTTCATCCTTTAAAATAACAAGTCTTTTTGAAAGGAGAAATTCAAGTAATAAACGACCTCTATGGTCTTCAAAATCACCACTCCATACAATATTTTCTACATTAAAATCTCCTATGATCAATACTCAATCATGAGAATGCTGTAAACAATATTCTAATTCAATTAAAGTAGTTTTAATATCTTCAGAAGGAGGACAATAAACAGAGAGGATCATTAAAGTTTATTTACGAAAAGGAATGGCTATTGCAATGATATTGTCGAAAGAGAAAACCTTCATTGCTTGAAGATGTTTATTGAAGACTATGATACCTGATTTCAGATTGTTTCGGTCAGAGAAAAAAGTTTTAACATTTGAAGAGAAACCAATTGGTCTATTGTTCTTTTGTTAAATTTCTTAAATGCTTGCAATACTGCTTCTTTGATCTTCAGCTCTTTTATTGAGGTTTTTAGTTGCAGCAATTGCCTGATGTAAGTTCAGTTGCACAATTTTAAGTTTAAAAAAAGTGAGTTACACATATTGAATTCTTTTAGCTAATTAGAATTCACTCAATTTCTTTCTCTAAAGTTGGCATTTATTATCACTTGCATTATGTCTTACATCTCTATTATAACCAAATTTACTATTTGCATCAACACAGTTGATATAATTAGGTGAGATTTGGCACTGAGCATGTTTATTTCCCTTTTGTCTACATTTCGTACAGGTCTCTATATTGGAACAATTAATACTTATATGTCCAAATCTGTTACATTTGTAACATTTAGTAGGTCTTAAAAATTCTCTAAGAGAAAGTGGAGTCCATTCTTAATATTAGGTTGGTGCGTATGAAATGTCGGATTCTCTTCACATGCGGACGTTTGTCTCCCTGTTTTCGTTATACTTTTGTCTTTGGCATAACCTCATTCATAGTCGTATTGTCCATTGCCAGAGACTCATTTCAGCAAAATAGGTTTTCTCGAAGGTCTTCCCTTTTGTTATTTCTTTTGAGTTTATTGCCGATATGAATTCTGCCGACATTCGCGTCATTTTCTTATATGAGTACAAACTTGGTAATAGTGCTGCAAAAGCTGCACGCAACATAAACCAAGCGTTTGGGGAGAATACGGTTAACGATCGGAAAGTGCAGCGTTGGTTCGAAAAATTTCGGACTGGCGATTTTTCACTGCAAAATGAGCCGCGCGGAAGACCCAAAACGTCTGTGAAGAATGATGACCTGAAGGCTCTAGTGGAAGCGGATCCAGCCGTATCCACGAGGGAACTTGCTATCAGGATGAAAGTTGACCATACAACGATATTGAGACACCTTTCTGAGATTGGCAAGGTTAAGAAGATGGACAAGTGGGTACCGCACGCACTGACAGAGCGAAATAAGCTGGAACGAACTGGAATATGAAGTTTTGCAGCATCCACCATATTCACCGGATCTCTCGCCGACCGATTTTCATTTTTTCAAGCATTTAGAGCTGTTTTTAAGGGGCAAACACTATGAAAATGAAGACAGTCTAAAAAACTCGATATCAGAGTTTATTAATTCTAAAGACCAAAATTTTTTTAAGACAGGCATCTACGCTTTAAAATCTCGTTGGGAGAAGTGTATTGAAGCGAATGGAGCATACTTTGATTGAATAAACAGCTTTTGAAGAAATATATGCAGTTTTATACAATCACTTAAGAATCCGACATTTCATGCGCACCAACCTAATATTTTTTTTTCTTTTTTATCAAAGGCTTGAATGTTAGAGGCTCTGCTTGAATAATCCAATGACATTTGTCATTGTTTTTGCTATTTAATTTGAAGAGCACTGAAATGTCTTCTTTATTTATTTCATATGCTTTTCTTAGTATTCACAATGAGATTCTGGCAGGATCAATAATATATGTCTTTTTACGTCGAGCAAAGAGTGAGAGTTTTACTACGGGATAATTTAGGGATTTCCTTAACACGTGTCATGTCAGTTCTTTCCTCGAATTTGGCCAGATGTTGTACCCCTTTATTTGGCGATCCAATTCGACCTAGAGATTTTTTAAAGGATTCATATCTGGATTATGGGTAGGTCAATACAGTCTGTTCACCCCATTGTTATCATGCCAATCCATGGTGAACCTCAAAATACGGCAACTGACGTTGCCATCCTGGAAATACCAATGATCCCACCCGTAATATCATCAGAGCGCAGGAAACGCATTGATGTCTAGAATAGTGGAGTGGTATTGAACTTAACATTAATTGGAATCAAGGGTCCCAAACATCTTACGAGAAACATCCTCCAAACATAATTCCATCTCTGCCGAACTTAACTGTAGGCATTTTATAAGTATTCAAAACCCAGACTCTGCCATCCCAATGTTAGAGACTGAACCTTAATTCATAATTTCAGATACCCAATTTCCATTCATTTACGGCCCAATTTATACGTACCTTGCACGGCAAGTCTTGCACCAACTAAACCAAGAAATGAGGTTTTGGTTTTGTAATTACTGGCTTATAGGGGGTAATACGACCATAGAAACCTAGAAAATGTGCTTCCTTTATCGAAACAACAGACTTAGATGCTTATTTTAACTCCTGGAATATGAGGTCTTGGGTTTGGAGCGGTTTTCTCGAAATTCCTTCGACAGCAGTCGTCGGTCCCTATCTCTTATTTTCATGGGTCTACTGGGTCGAAGAAGATTCCGACCACTCACCTTCCATTTCTTAATCGCAAAAGCTACTGTTGATTTTCTTACCTCAATAGCTGTGTCTCTTAAGGATTGACCATTTCTATGATACCTGATAATTACGCTTTTTTCAAAATCAGACGTCTCTGAATTTTGTGGCATCTGACATGCGACTAATGCCAATTGCTGCTTCCTATACGATATTAAAGCACAGAAGGCCTGACATAGATCATTAGAGCAGATATCTTCATTTGCATGGATGTCAAAAGGCTTATTGGTGTATAGTGAATATGTTTAGATACAGTAAAGTAGCCAAGCGCTACTGAAGGAAATTACTTACTGCAACACCTGGAAGAAAACTGCGGAGATAACATTCCTATCTTGAAAACAGAACGAGATAGGGAAAAAGTGATTTACAAAGATGGAGAGCATCATCGATTTATTAAGAAAATACAGTTCTTAGACATTAATGAGAAGAACAGAGTTGTTGAAACGCGATTTTTTTCCTTGATTTCCTACACTGTGATATCATGAGAGTTGAATGGAAGAAGAAATGATTCTCTTTTGCGCCAAACACGACACAGCAATGTAGCACAGTGGTACTGCTTGGATCTTCAATGCTATAGAACATAATATCCAATTTTATGGAGAACCTACCCTTGTTTCATCAATGGAATCTATGGTTTCAACATGACAACACGCCTGCTCATAAGACATTTCCAGTAAAGCAGTACTTTTCCAAAGAATTCAGTAACCAAATAATTGGGTAAGAAAGTTTCAAAGATTTGTCTCCACTCTCGCCTGATCTGACTGTACTGATTTTTTTCCTGTAGGTGTATCTGAAACAGTGGTAATTACGACCTCTCCACAAACATCGCTGAACCTTAAACGACGCATTACTGAAGTTTGTGCCAACCTGTCACCCTTGATGTTCCAACTTGTATAATGTGGAATTCCAGGGATGATCCAAGTGTGCATTGCAATTAACGGTGAGAAATTCGAACATCTAAAATAAAGGCACGTTGTTATAAATAGGGCTTTTTTTCTTGGGGAGAAAATCTAGAAAGCAGACCACTGCATTAGAATACCGATGCCGATGGAGGATATACATTCAGGATTGAAAGCTGTAAAATAGATCATAATGTCCAATTATATTGACTGTGCTGGGAAATACAGAGGTTACACTTCATCTTCGTATTCACCGACCCATGGATGGATAAGATCCGATACAAGAGTAGGAGCATTATCATCCTGGAAAATTCTATCCCGGCAGAAAACGAAATTTGTATCTCAGAATCGACTTGGCCAGATAAAATTTCTCTATACATCTGTTCTATTATTCTTCCTTTCAGGATTATGATTAGACAGGCAGAAAACCATGCCACGACTTCCCATACTATGACAGATCCACCTCCATCCCTGACAAATGGAAAGGGACAATCACGATCAAATACTTGTGCAGATGTCCTCTAAACATGTACCCGTCCTACTGTGACGAAAAGCTCGAAAGGTAATATGTTTGACCATGTAACTTTCATCTACTTATCAATCGACCAGGTTTTGGGGTTATGGTCCCTCCTTAAACGATGTTTGACATTAAAATCTGTGAAAAATGCCTTTGGAATTGTTGCTCTGTCGTAAATGTTTTGTTTATGAAGATGCCTCCTAATCGCAATTATTGATACTGGAGAAACCAAATCCTGATTATGTTCTGCTGTAATTATGTTTGACATTATTTCTTGTTTAAAAAATTACAATCTGCTTCATTGCCTGAGAGTCTCTTTCATTCAGCTTATCCTTCCATGAGCTTTTTTGCTTTCTCAAACTTGTCTTGCTGTGCTGTGTGTGCACTGTCATGACTTTAAAAACGCCCTTCTAGAAACGCCCTAAAAGCTTTATTATTTCAGTCACAATAGCTCCAGATAATCGAGCTCGTAAAATTTAACCTCACTGAAAGTCTGTGAAGTCTGATATTTCACACTTTTGGCAAAACTCTAAGATGCATACAGCGTCACAAAAGCTAACTCACACTACAATGATACATATCTTAATATTAAAAAGACCAGTAGCCAGGATTAAATTTTAATGCTTACGCGTTGCGCATTCTTAAATGTCACTTTCATTCACAAGTGTTTCCATTATTTTGGTAGCCAGCTGTAAATTGTAAATCAATAAAAAATATGGAAATAAAATGTAAAACAGAAAGTGAAACACAGTGGTCAAAGTATTAATTGTTTACCAGTGGATAAAATAATGTATGACGCAAAAGAAATAATAGCATTTTCTGTAAACAGGGTTAAAAAGTAAGGGAAAAGATACAGTCCTCTCCTCAAAGTGAAAAGATGGAAAAGATGATGGAAAGATAATATATATTATAAATAACTATTTTTAAAAAGGCATAATAGGCCAAGGTGCATCGAAAAATGAAAATAATGTCGGAATTAATATATAAATATTATAAAGGGAAAGAAAGCATTACGAAGGACATACACTTTTTTTTCCTGCAAAGTTACCTTTCCTAAAGACCAGATGTTTAATGGCTACTAAGTAAAAAGAATTTGCGAGAAGAGCTGCTGTGAAGACTAAGAATAATTTCATTTGTTGAGCGTAAGTTGCGGCATTTCTGGCTAGTGCATTGGAACCCCCGATGCTTTATAATGGCTGGTAGCTATCCTTCACAGTGGTTAGTCTGCTGAGGATGCCACTTTTCCGGATTTCATGTTAAGAGTAATCACTGAAATCTTCTTCCTGTGTACAGCCGACCACTCCGACAGCACTGAACGTAACAGTATTGACAAGATTTTTTGTGGACGACTGCTATCTTTAGCATAGTCCGTCCATTAATACTGACCGACTCTTCAAACTGATATCTTCTTTGAGACTACCGGCTCTTTACCATAAAATGGTCAACCACTTATCTTCCTTCTTATCGTGCCATTCACCTACCTTCCTATTACACAAGGAACAGGACATAGCTAAAAGAAAATATTCTCGCAATTCTCAATATTATCCCGAACTCTCGTTTCACAACAACAGAAATTCGAGCACTTTCAAGCAGTTGGTTTTAACATCATGTCCTTCAGAGTTTTAAGATTATCTGAAGCCATTATTCTCAACTTTCAGATAATTTCTTACTTCCGATATTTCTAAGTATTCCTTTAAATAATAGTGATTTCTCCTTAGATGTATTTATTTTACTGCATTCTTCAAACAGTCACTGACACCGGAGGAGTCTCTGAGAGAACTGATTTCCGCACTCAGGTGAGCAGCGAGGCTGGAAATGTCTTGGTTCCTAATTTACCTAAAGTAAAGAATAGTGTGTGTGTGTGTGTGTGTGTGTGTGTGTGTGTGTGTGTGTGTGTG
>JAPMOQ010057673.1:2208206-2221735 GCA_026543055.1 Argiope trifasciata
CGTAACAATTGCCATGTGACAAGTCTCTTCTCTTGATCAAAATCTTCTTGGAAATTTTGAAAGGAAGTAATAAAATGAAATAAAAAACACTAAAACCTGTAGCAGAAAGAGACTCTCAAATCCAAAGCTAAATGAAACATTTCAGATGGTTGGCCAGTTATGCAACAATTATTTCAAAGCTTTTGAGTTGCGATGTACACTGTCTAAAACTATCCCTCATCGATCTGTAAAATCCAATGCATCTTAAAAAATTTATCCCCATATATCTGCATCAATTACAATAGCACTTTAAATCAGTTTTTATTTAGAAAAACATGTATTTTCAGTTTTATATTTCATTATTTTAAGTAGTGGGGACAGAGGTTTCCTGTTAGGTTGACAGCTCATTCATTCATTGGGATTTCTCTCTTAATCCGGAATACACCACTTTATTTTCAATTAACAAGAAGCAAATATTTATATTTGTGCTATTGCAGTTTGGGAGTGACATAACTGTGATGCTTGTTGTCTTTATAAATAAAACCTCAATATTAAGTACAGACATAACCGAGACTCATTTTGCATAATAATGCCAGAGATGTATGCATCTGGCCACAACAGAAATGGGCTTTGAATCCTTTTAAAATTATCGATGCACGTCTTTACTCAGAGAAAAAAAATTCTTGCTTATACAACATTGCCTTTCTAGAATAATCCATACATTATATGGAAACTGAACTGTCATTAATAAGATCTTTTTAATTAGTCGTTTTTCAACTTCAATTTGCAAAACTTTTCTTATCAATGAATCGGTTAAAATAGCATTCATTATAGGTTTCCTCTTATGGTCTACATTCCTATTGATGACTTCAGGAAGAGTCTTATTTCCTGTGGATTAATATGAATTTTTTTCGATATTGAGGAATTTATATGGTATGAAAGAACTACTTGTAACATTGAACTGTATCGCTTTTGAACTGAACGGATTTTGTGTAGTTTTTTTTTTTTTAAATCAATACTTTAAGCATCTAGATACCAGTTGCAAAGAAGCCTGCAATAACATTCTTCTGTATTACAGCGGTTTGGTAGCGCTTGTTTCACAAATGTAGGAATACTATTTATTGTCTTGATATTTCCAGATTCTTTCCTCATCCATGAATTAATGGCATCATTGGTGAATTTTTTGAAGGCATAAACACATATCAGTCTAATTATTACAACCAATACGATTTGCTAAAAGTGATCTGAAAGACAAAAGAATCGCTATATTTTCTTGGCCAAGTAGAGTGTTAGTGAGATTGATGACTATCCAGTTTAGTTAGTTTAGTTATATTAATGTCCCGCTTTGAAGCAACACCAGGGTTATTTTGAGACGGACCTCGTAATTTTGAACCACGGCCATATGACTAGGACAACATCTGAGCTGGCACCTCCCTCTCCAAACTTCCACTTCACACCAACGGGAGGATGTTTGGACCCGATGGATTTAACATGCGCCAGACCCACTTACTTGGTGGTTCTTCGGCGCAATTGAGTCTCGAGTTGACTATCCAGAAGAAAGAAGTCATATTTATCTTTGAGGAGTCTGGAATGATTATGATTTATAAAATGTCTCAAGAAGCTCTGAAAATCTTCCTCTGTCATCCTTCCAGATTTATTAGCTATCCTGCACTTTCTTTGAGAGGCATTTGGAAGGAAATAATATTTAATGTTATCCTAAAAAAAATGGGAAAAAACTGAATTGCCTTTAGCATTAACAGTAAGGGCCCTGATGATCAAAATTCCTCCATTTGCAAGTGTTATGATTCTATTTTGTTTGACATTCTTTGGGAATTGTCTTTTTTGGTTTTTGAACCTCTATCCCTCAATTCTCATCAATGTCACATCTTAAACGGCGAAATTGAATCTGTATGAAAGTATTTCATTAAAGATGCAATGTCGTAAAACTAATTCTATGTTTACAAGCCAATTTTTGTATTAAGCAACCGGTCGGCAATTCCTCCGCTATTTACAAAAATGTTTCTTGTGGTGTGGTCTATCTTTTTTTAATTTTTCATAACAACTTTAGAAAAAAAAACCTTCTATAAAGCTCAAACTTATTCGGAGCAAAATATTGTAACAAATAACTCCAACTGAATTATAGCAAATTGCTCCTTCTGACACCATTTTATATCTTTATACGCGTGAATAATATAGCTGCAAGGAATTTTTAAGTCATATATTTATTAATAAAATCATGACATCCTCATGATACAGATATTACAAAAATATCTCCAAGCGTTTCTACGTAAATAATAAAAAATCACTTTAAAAGGAAAATTACTGACAGATCCAAATATACATTTACACAAGCGTTGCCTGGATTTTTTACCGACAGATGGAAGTCCAATGCTCATCAAGGAAGCCAAACAGTATATGACTAACATCTACCGAGAATGAAAGGAAATTCAAACGGCAGTTATTTCGAAATTCAAGCGGCAGTTAGTTCAAAATTCAAATATAACAACTTGTACCAACTCTTGTCTCCTATATTGAATTATTTCGATTTTTGTGCTACGACTGAACATTCGACTCATGCTTTTGTGCGACGATCCATGTAAGTAATATACTTGCTTCCGTTCTGTATTGTCTGACGTATGCAACACTTAATTTCGAAAGTATTTTTTCAGTTTTTGAAGATAATTGTGATTTTGTCCATGTTTAACTTAATAGCGTTTTGCAGCCAACTATTGACATATTTAAGTATTTCTTGCATCTCGATCATAACTCATTTTAAATTAAGGCATGCTTGTAGTGCAACTTAGAGCTTCTCAATACATAAATGATAAACAGATTTCTCCTAGATCAATTATATCAGTAAGAATTACACGAAGTACATTATTAAGAATTCGGTAACAGCTTTCTACAATTTCATTGTGAGCGAATATATTAATATATCGAAATTTTTTTGTAAAGTTATGCTTGAAGGTTTCGACACTAAAATAATTCCACGAAGACATTTTACTCAGTATGAAAGCCATATTTTTGTAAATACATCTTAAGGACATCGTACTTTTATTTTCCAGTTAATGGACGCCGTTCAATAAATTATTCCGCATCCCATATGCTTTCTGATTCATTAATATGCTTAATGAATGCCTACCGAAATCTCTCCAGTGATAATTCATATCTTCTGATTCGCAGAACATCGATTTTTCCGAAACCATTAATTACTTTTCTGGTAATGATTTGTATCATTTCATACGACAAAATTCCAGTTAAAGTATTTCTTAATTTCTTCTGTTTTTGCTTGCTGTTCAAAAAGAGTAGGATTGTACTTCATTTGTTGGTTTTTGATTCAAAGTTATGTAAAAAGCTAGGCAATTTAATAATCATTTGTTTTTTTTTAATTATTCTTCAATTGGAAGAATATTTTCGTTCAAATTTCTTTTATTCCCCAAGAGCACCTTCTGCGTTTCTTACATAATTTCTTTTTTTTTTTCCATTCTTTTCTTCTTTCACCATCAGGAATGCAATTTTTTTTTTAGACCTTGAAGTACCTTGAAGATTAGGTTTACACTCTAACTTATCCTAACCTTAGCATTCAACTTTTGGCTTTCATGAAAACCTTCACGCGAAGTTATAGCCTCTCTATTTACTTCTATCTTCTCATAAACACCAAAATTTCCAAACTGGTCTCAGTTGTTGTGACCTATTTACCAGGAGGTGCTCTGTGGTCACTGAACAATCAACCCACTAGCTAAGTAGTCATGTAATTGATTAAGCTTCAAAGGATCTCGTAAAAGTGAACAATGTCTGCGTTTCAGTATTATGGTTCGTAGATTTTTTCTGGAAGTAGTCCTTAGTCTATGGGTTCTGGAATGCTCATGAAATGGATAATGAAACTAGGAATTTCCATAACTGACAGTTGTAATCCCATGTTGAACTCTTTGGTGAGCAATGTGGTCTGCATCTCAGTTTCTTTCTTATTAGTCTGGGCTTTAAACAGAAAATAACCAATTTGACTGATATTGATCAGGTTTTTTTATATCCTCCCTCTTCACAAAAGAATACATATTTGTTAAAATTCCTTTCTTTGTTTTAAAAAAAAATGCATTTTTTTTTTTTTTTTTTTTTTTTGCTTGAAAAACTGTTGAAGAAATAATTAGCGATCCAGAATAGGCTACGAAAATTAAATCTAGATATATTCTCTAAAAAGAATCTTTTTCGCTCTTTTTTCCTGATTAGGGATATTGATCTTGGATCTACGATATCGATCAAAATTCACAATATTTTGAGCAATTTAAGCGCAGTTACTTCTGAATCAGAAAGCAGAAGAATACCCCAAGTTTCTTTCAAACTATTCATATAATATGTTCATTTAAATTCCCGGGTGCAATCGTATTCTCGAACTTTTCCCTAATTGTATTTTCTGTGACGTCTAGAAAAGAATTCCTGAATTTAAAAAAAACAAGAATTAAATCAATTGATTTAATCTATAAAGAAAAAAGTTTCCGAGATTAATGCGAATTATAAAGTAGTTTTTGAAAATATACGCAAAGGAAAGAAACCCGAAAATAGCAAAATCTTTTTATCCACACGAAAAAGAAATTCATACCTTTAGAAAGTATTCTAATTTCTAATGATGAAACTATGGAAGATAATTACATTGATTTATAGTAATGTATGTTGCAAAGAAAATTATTGATGACCCAGAAGTTCAAATTCTAAAAGAACAAAGATCAGTATCGAAGAATAATTTAATACTGAAGACATACCTAAACATATATGTTATTATCTGTTGATTTCCATTAAGTGGACCAATTAGCTTCGATTGTTTATAACCAACGGAGTTTAATATAATTCAATACTTTTTATTAGCATTTTTTACTGACTTCATTTTGAACAAGCAAAATACTTAGCAGAAATTCTCCAATTTTACAGAATTGGCTATAGAAATGTCTTTGAGTTTTGTCATGACTCTTGGTATTTGAAATTTTAACTTGTAATACAAAATGTCTAACTAACTTGCAATGCCACATTAATTCATTTCATGATTTTATATGCAAGCCTTCATTAACGGTTAACCATCGGTGCAAATTCTCATATCCGATGACCTTGCACCAAAAAATTCTAATAGCATTGAGCCAAGAGCAATTTATTTCTCTATAGATTAGTTAAAATGCGATGATGAATTTTGGGAATATGTAGGATTTGGAATTTTTTCTGTAATCTTGCTAAAAACTGTAGATTCTCAAAATGCATTTAAGAATTTATTTCTGACCGTATAATTACATCCAGTAGGTTTCAAATGATCTATTTATCATGACTAATTATTACGAATTCGTGGTGAAATCTTTTCGTGATTATCAGTTTTGTTAAGGCCTAGAACAGCCTCTTTTATTATGAAGCACTGATGGATAACATGACGTGACGAAAATTTTAGGAGAGAACAATTGACAATGCAATCGATGATTGATCACCAAAACACCATTTGTGGTCGGTGATTACGTATAATAAACACATGACATATGTTATTCAGTTGAATATCTCTAGTAAAATATAAAATTAAAGTCTCGCTTTTTGACAGAGATGTTTGATTTCTATTTTGACTGACAAAGGAGTCTTAGTCTGCAAATCCAATTTAGTTATATTAAAGTTCCTCTTTGACCAATATGAGACTGATTGGAAGTTAAAGTTGTATTGAATCAAGTGTACTTGACGAGGACGAAGCGTCACACTACACCATCTTATCCAACTTTCGGACAATAACAGTGGGATGACATAATGTCTTTGATCTCATATATAACATATATCAGACCCTGATAGATTCGTGGTGGTTTCGGCTTTCTAACCTGGAGCCTTCCGAAGATGATACTTTATAATCAAATTATAAAGTATCGTTATCTCATTTTGAAACACAAATATTGTTAATCAATAGCTAATAGTCTAAAAGGGTTTGTAAAACCCTTTTAGTATAGGTCAACAACCTAAACTAAAAGGGTTTTACAAACTGGAAGTTTACTTCAGATGTTAATTAAATATTGTATTATGCTAGACATAGTTATGAAGAAACAAAACTGCATCTATTGCACACTGACTCTGATTTTTGAATTAAAGTGAAAAATGTTAGATTACTCGACATGTTTAATCGTATACAGATAAGTATTTTGTAAAACTACTCACGAGTTCTTAAACAATGTGGTTTTTCTTTTTTGCTTTACTTGAAGCTTGATAATTTTAATATTTTTGATTTAAAAAATACAAAAATTCTGCACAAATTTTCAGCATTAAGAATGGAAGAAAATATTGCTTCTCCTTGAGAGAATCCAGAATATAATTATTACTAAAATGTATTAGTCTGGTGACAAGGAAAATTACCAATAGATGTTGAAAAATTCAAATCAAGAATCCCAAATTCAAAAATTGGGATTCATATTCAAAGTACAACAATATCAAAAACTATCATTCTTTTTCTCGCAAATCTTTTTTGCAAATTAAAAAACGGTACCCAGCATGCCAAACGAGGAAATGAACATTTCTTGAAAAATATAATTCGCAATGTATAAATAGTTTTTTTTTTTTTCATGGTCTTTGAGAATGGCGATGTAAAATTGTCATCTTACCTCAACTTTCTTCGGCATAAAATAGACATTTAAAGTTTGCGCGTGTTTTTTTTTAGTGAAGTATTTCAAGAAAAATGCACTTATTAAATACGCTTCCGTATTAATGCTAAAAACAGGGATTTTATATATCAGTGCTGAATCTTTATTGTTACAACTATCATATATAAGATACTACAATTTATTTATTTTTCGGATTTTATAGATTTTTTGTTTTTTTTCTTTATTTTATATCTTCCTTTCACTGTAGTACATTCCCAAATATTTATCTACTACTTCCAAAGTTCCGTTCTAAATATAATTCATTATTATTCACATTCATCCATTAAATTTCTACAAATATTTTTTAATCATTTGAATAAGCTCCATTGTTTTATGATTTAAAGTTTTTAAGTTCGCAAGTTTCCCTTTGCAATAAAACAAAAATAGAAATAAAAGAAAAAGATGTCCTCTGTTTTATTTTCAATTATGTGGGCTCCCTCTTCTTGAATAAACGTTGAGAAAGAGAACTGGCGATATATTTCTCCAAAAACCTATTGAAAGAACATAAAATTTTATTATCATGTCTTCAGAAACAAATAAGCTGAAAATAAATCATGTTGATCGGCTTAAGAATTTTCTCCTTTGGGAATTTATTTATCAAAATTTTCTGGTTATAGTCATTGAAATGCAGAAATACAAAGCTTGAAATTTAATTATAATCTTTTCGAGTTTGAATTTTGCTAAATAAGTTTTTGCTATAATTAATTTTTTAATTAAATAAAAAATTTAAGTGTTTTCTGTAGTCAAATATCATAATTATTTTGTAATGGATCGTAAAAGCTGCCAAACGTAATTTTAAAAGAAAAAAATACATGCATAGTTTCTAAAAAAAGAGGAATCATTCATTTTTTTTAACTTCTGGAGATGTCAATTTGAAAAAGTAGATTGATCGCAATAATTAAAATTAAATTAATTAATTAGACATATACACAATTTCATAAAATAAAAATATTTGCATTTGGGAGAATTGTTTAAGATTTGACAAAAAATAAATCATTGTTTTTCTGTCATTATTCTTATATTTGTGTCAAAACGGCAGATACTCATTTTTTGAATATTTGAAGAATGCATGGATGAAACGGCTTTGACTTCATAGTTCCATTCGCGGCACACCTTGCGCCATCTATTTTTCGTTTTGGAAACTACATTTTCAAAATTAGTACGATGATGCTTAGTATCTCTATCCAAGTCAGTCTTCCGATCATACAACACTTAAGATGGTGCAGCTGAGCTGTTTTCCTCTTTTATAAACAGCAAACAAGTTTTAGTAATGATCAGCACTATAGTAATATTTCTTGAAAAAGACGCTTTAAAAAACTTTCATTGCGCTTTCTTTCTTGAAACAATGAGGAATCGACAGTTGGTAAGTCTTTCACACCTTATTACGACCTAATGGACTAGTTAATGACTTTTCGCAACCACCATAGGCAAAGAATTGCTATTTCCTTCGATTTTTGGAATCTAGACATGTTGTGAAAATAAAAATTTTCGATGAAAAGGGATTGTAATATGAAGAGAATTTTCTCTTTTATCTGAATATTTTCTCTTCACTTTTAACAATTTTCAAAATTTTAAACGTTGATTCTAATTTTTTTCTATTTGTTTTTGATGAAATCCCCTTGATATTTTAAATTAGTTTCGTTTTTGAAAATATTAACTGATTTTGTTTATGCATTTTATTGTTATTATATTTTTATGGAAATTAAAATTTGTAATCTTATTTATTTTGCTTGTATTTAAATTTTTAATTGTAAAAAGATTTTTTTAAAAGAGACGGGATAATATTTTGAAAAAAAATTAGCTTTAATTTAAAAGGTAAATTCAAAAATAAAGCAGAATACAAATAAATAGAATGATGGAGAATTTTCAACCTTAACATTTGTTTAATCATTTATATTAATTATTAAACACAGAAAAATGGAAGGATTCTTCCAAATATGCATTTTATGCGCTATTACATGAATTATATGCTTTGTAAAAGTTGAGAAGTCAGAATTTCGAAGATGGGAAAAAATTTAATTGCAAATAAATTCATTCGTGAAACGTAGTTTTAAAAAATAACAAATATTCGCAAAACTACAAAGTGATTAAAATTACTTTTTTAGGATCAAGAGCATCAAAAAAGTAATAAACATGAGCAAAAGAAAAGGATAGGAAAATAATTGAAAACCCCTGTTCTGTTTTTAAAGCGCTGAAAAAAATGCTTCATTTTCTTCAAACATTAAATTATTTTTTTAATTTATTTTATTTGAGTAGAATACGTTACATCTTGGGCTTCAATGGTAGAAATTCCCTAGAAAAAATTGTGGTTTCAAATAATTATTAAAAGTTATTTGATTTTTAGTTACAAAATTTCATTTAATAAAATATGAAAAACAATTTCATCTAATTTTAGCATAAACACTGGTAAAAAAATTGCAAAGTAACGACAATCTTAAAAATAATTTGTAAAGTATAAATAAAATATGGTTGAAATATTTTTAAAAAATTTTAAAAATTATTTTTTAAAATAAAATTATTATAAAATATTTTTTTGGTATTTCAAGAAATTTTAAATCCCTTATTAATTTGTTAGTTTCAAAGCATTATATCTCGAAATATTTTAGTTTATATAAATAATTTCTTTTACATTTTTATCGGGTATAACATTGTATAAGTACATTTGGAAAAACATATCTTTAACTGGAAAACCTCTAACCAGTGCCATTTTTTTAATAACGATCTTAAAATTTGTCGATCATTTAATCGATACACATCAATAAAGCAAAAGCAACGTTCGATGATGTACAATGCTAAAAATTTTGTCATCTGTCAGGCTGAAAGAGGGTGTTACCTCACCATGTAAATTTATGTAAATCTATAACTGAGTAGCGCGTAAGCCGGTCGCAAAGGGCAGGGCTTTCAAAGTTACGGCCGCCCTAACTAAAATGGCGGGGAAGAAAGGGGAGGGTATAACTCGCTTGAACTTCAAGCCTTAGGGGCGGTCGTTAAGGAAAAGAGGCGGCCGTAAAGGAGAGAGGGTGGCTCAACCTATATCGCTTATGGAAGAGGGGGGAAGCCGATGATAGTTTGAGGTAGGGGGGCTAAAAAAAGTGGGGAATCGAGTGAGATTCTGAAGAGACGCTTGAGTCTAAACTGTGCTTTCGTCCGGTACCAACGACACACGTTAAAATTGTTATCCCGTAGCTTAATACGATCTCTCGCGCAATGGCGCTTCGAACCGTTAATCATATAGCTTTTAACGAACGCTGCTACCCCACGCCTATCCGATTATCGCTAAGCGGGGAACGGATGAGAAAAAATCGGAAAGCTTTCCTCATCTCGGAGCCGCGTATTAAAAGAGGAGAGAAAAAGAAAATGAAAATTTTGGAAATACGGAACAGGATGTTTAATAGAAAAAAAAAAAAGGGCGGTCTGATTGGTACACCGCCGATCACGTGACGATGGTAGAATTAAAGAAATTATGAATTGTGTCGTACAGAAAGGAGATTCTAGATAAATACATATGAGGAAAAGGCTCCCCTAAATGCTCCTCTGAGCGCGAGCGTCAGCCACCCTATCTGAAAGATCCCAGAGGCCAGGAAGTACCCAGTCGGGATCGCTCCTTAACCCTAAAATCGAGCTCTCCGATGCTAGGCTGTTTGTTTATTTTGTTCCAGTGCAGGGGAGACTGGCCCGGGAGGAAGAGAAAGAAGAGACCCGGGCCCATACGGATATCTGAACTTAAGGTCTCCCAATATTCAAAGGAAAAGACGCTGCTTTGAATTTTTTCCTCCCAGAAGCGGAGAAGAGAGCCGGCATACTGCAGTAGCTGGATTTGCCGCATAACATTAATGGGAAATCGATGAGTTGACAACAAACCTCGATTTCGTCTCCAAAAGGGGTAAGTACTCTTTTCTATCAATTTAATGATTCATTCTAATGCTCGTTTCACATTTCCGGCAACCGACACGAACCGAATGTCTTCCGCTGACGGTAGATTTTAACTTGGAAATTCGATAATGCGCCGATATTAGTCATAATTTAACTTTTTTTCGGCTGAAAATTTTCCTCGATCCGAACGAGGAGAATTTTTTTATAAAATTTTTTCCGGGATTTTTTTAATGTTGTAATTTGAAAATAAATTGCTTCTTTCGGTTTTAAATCCGGATGCCGAGATGCAGATTCTCCGAAGAGATAGTTAGGCTTAACGTCACCTATCGGTTGTTTCTCCTGTTAATATAAATAAATGGAATTCTTTTCATTGATGATTTTAATATTAAGAATAATAGATATGCAAATATCAAATCTTGTTTAGCATATAATTTTTGAAACTCTCTTAAATAAATCGAAAAATATATTTAATATTTTCCTAGATTTATAAATTTTATTTATAAATATTATTTTATAAGCACATAAAATATGCACTCAGCACTTTCATTACTTATAATAATATTTAAAAATATATACAATTTATGATTAAAAAATACCCACTTAGCTATTTCATAATATTAGTCTTCCTGAATAAAATTTTAAAACATGGATTTTCAAATAAAATGGAAATATTTTTCAAAATTATGCAAACAAGGATCGAATATGAAAAAAATTAGCTATATTAAATTTCGGAATGTATCAAATCCTAATTTATTTTCATATGTATTTAAAAAATATGTATAGCAGATTTTATCTTGAAAGATAATAATTTAAAAAATCATATTTAAAATAATCTTCATGTTTTAGATGTTCATGTTTTTTCATGTCTTGATATTAAAATATTATTGTGATTTTATTTTGATATAGATATGATTAATATGTGTGAGAATTTAAGGTAAATCAAGATCTTCAGCGTAAGGACAGTAAAATGTGTGGGCTACTTTCCCAAACAATAATGGTGAATTAAAAAAAATTTAGCCAATAATTTAATTATTAGCATAAAACTCATATACGCTGACAAAGAAATTTTATTGTTCTCTTCAACATTTAATATCGGATTTATTTTTTTATTATCAAACGTACTAACAATATAGGGATGATTTATGCATTTAGGAGGCTCTAAACTACTCTTTTAAACTCATCATTTTCTTCTTGTATATTTATTTCTTCCTTCATTCACTATTAAAAAGATTTCCTGCTTAAATGCAAACAATTATTAAGTTTCCTTTTCATTTCAACAAATTTATTTGGTCAGAAATTTCAATTGCTTATAATTTTGAAACAGTTTGAAAAAAAATATTAACTGTTTTATTGCTTGCTTCACTACAGGCTAAAAGGTGCCTGAAGGTTATTTGAAATATCTGGAAATGAAATATGCTTATACAGCAAAACTTAATGCTTTTACAACCTAGCTCAGGAAGCATAATAGATTGCATAGTTATTATTTATTATATTTTATAGAATCAGAGTGTTTTTTGCTTTCAAACAGAACTCTGAAGTGTTATTAAATTTCTGTGATGTATGAAAATGTAATAAAACTATTGCAAGAATATGTTACAAAAAATTTTTGAACACGCCCAAAAACCAAAATATTCCACTTATACATATTTATAAAAATGTGTTTCCGTTTCTCTTATTTAAAGAAACACCAATTCATCATATCAAATTAAAAAGAAATGATAAATGAATTTGAAAAAACAGATTTTAATATTATTTGGATACCTTCTAGTTTCTTTTAATTTGTGACTGCGAATTTTAATTGTTCTGAATGTACAATAGTATTCATTTTGTTAAGTTCCAATATATGTTATTTCATTACAAATTTCACAAAACGGTCTTAAATATATCAGTGTCAATATCAATAAAGAATTTAACTTTACAGATGCTTGTAAGTATACACAAATAACGGGTATATTATTAGGGTAAGGATATGTAAACAAGAATTATATGAGCAGAAAACGCTGTTTTATTACTGATAAATAGATGCAATTGAACGAACGTAATGTATATGCACTTCATTTCTGAAATGATTTAATAAAAATTCAAAGAATTGCAGAACTTTGTAAACAGGTCTGTAAATGCTTCTTGTTGAGGCTGGGAAAATTCATGTATATTTGGTATAAAGATTATTTCATCTATAACTGATTCTATGTATTTTGCTGTTAAATTTTATAAATATTTGCACTTCAAGCGAAAGGAATAAATGTAAAGCTAACTTATCTCACTTTTTAAATCCCTTTCAGGTTTATAAATTGATATTCATGATGGAAGTATATTAACGTTACTGACAAACTCTCAATATTTTAAGTCGTTTTTAAAGCACTTATTTATTGTTATTTACATACTCATTTGCCGCGCAATGGGAATTGAACATGAATATAACCACCAAAAAGCATTAATCCTTTTTTTTTTTTGGTTTTGTTTTTTGAACACCTATAACAATATTATCATTTTAAATATTCACCCAGATAAATGATTTAAAAAAAAACCCAACAGGTAACTGTTTCTTGTAACTTAAGAACTCAAATGCGAGTAAAAACAAGTTGGAGTTTCATAATAAAATGTACAAAATTATTAATTTGTTTATAACTAACAACCAAATTTAAAGATTTCGCTGTTTGTACAAGTAAAAACAATCCAAATATATGAAAATGTGTGTGCAAATTTTGAAAATTTAATCTATGGGGTGTTCTGAAATTGCTACTCGCCAGCGTTGCTGCTGAAGATAGAAAGCGCCATCAGGTGACTTTCGGAAAGAAGAATATATAAGGTATGTTATAGTATGCAGATGGATGACTTTTTTTTTTCATGTATACTTTCCAGTGTCATTACTTATATATTTATATCTCCTTCTATTTATGCAAAAAATTGTTTTGAAGTCTTAATAATATTTTATTTAATTAGAATTCACAATATTCGATATACTAGTCTGTTGTAAATAAATACAAGTAAAAGAAAGCCTTAATTTATATATTTTTTTCTCAAAAACTGAAT